>JAJAQA010000009.1:42666351-42846351 GCA_021464565.1 Rutilus rutilus | reverse complement strand
AGAGAAGCTTGGGAATCTGAGGATACGGTCATCTGTTTGGCCCACATGTTCTTTACGCATCTTTACAGCGCATAATTCATTGCCGCAGATGAGGAAAATCCTGAACATTCAGGCTGGGGAATTAACATGCGACACCAGCTGAAATCAGCTGATGTGAACCACAGCACAAAACCAGAATCACATGCGAATTAATCACAAATATCCAACCGGGAAGTGAATCATGGATGTGTTGCATAACAGGCTTGAGGGATTCGAGAGTGTCTGGGAATCACAAGGGAATTTGGGGTGAGGAAAGTAATGAGCCCATCTAATCCTGCAATGAAAACAAGTGAGAGCTTAAATGTTACTATTGCTGTCAGCGACATTCCCAAAACTGTTCAAACAACTCAAACAATTCATTTTCAAAAAAATACTTAACAGAGTCAATAAACTGATGGACCCCAGCCACATCTAGAGACCACACTCTAAAAAATCTTGGGTTATTTTTTAGCCTTTTGAGTAAATTTTTGGGGTTATTTTTCAGTGTTTGGGTAGTTTTTGTGTTACCCAGATCCTGGGTCAGACGTAACAACCCAGTGTTTGACCCAGTGTTTGGGTAGTTTTTGTGTAACCCAGATCCTGGGTCAGACGTAACAACCCAGTGTTTGACCCAGTGTTTGGGTAGTTTTTGTGTAACCCAGATCCTGGGTCAGACGTAACAACCCAGTGTTTGGGTAGTTTTTGTGTAACCCAGATCCTGGGTCAGACGTAACAACCCAGTGTTTGGGTAGTTTTTGTGTTACCCAGATCCTGGGTCAGACGTAACAACCCAGTGTTTGGGTAGTTTTTGTGTTACCCAGATCCTGGGTCAGACGTAACAACCCAGTGTTTGGGTAGTTTTTGTGTTACCCAGATCCTGGGTCAGACGTAACAACCCAGTGTTTGGGTAGTTTTTGTGTTACCCAGATCCTGGGTCAGACGTAACAACCCAGTGTTTGGGTAGTTTTTGTGTAACCCAGATCCTGGGTCAGATGTAACAACCCAGTGTTTGAGTAGTTTTTGTGTAACGCAGATCCTGGGTCAGACGTAACAACCCAGTGTTTGAGTAGTTTTTGTGTAACCCAGATCCTGGGTCAGACGTAACAACCCAGGGGTTGAGTTATTTATCGCTGGTTTTAAGTTAATCCGTAACATTAACTCAAGTATTAAAATAATTAAATAATTTAAAAAAATAGTACTATAGTAAAAATGAATCAACCCAATATGCTGGGTTAAATAAACAACCCAATTTGCTGGGTAAAATTAACCCAACATGTGTTCTGTCCTATATTTACCCAACCCTTGGGTTGAAAACAACACAAAATCCAGAGTTTTTTAAAGTGCAGAGACATGTGCATGAACTCTTGTGACTTAAAACAGTAAGCAACCAAGTTCTACACAGGCATGCATTCTCATTTTCTCCAGAAACAAACCTATAGTTTTAAGCTTGGGTTTCTTATTGCGGCTGTGAATTGAGAGTCGGTGGCGATTCCATCAGGCCATTCACATGTTAAGGGCTCCTCGGTGGCCAAATGAAGAGATTCAGAGGCTTTTGTCTACTAGCAGCGACAGTAAATGAGCGGAGCACAAAGAGCTATCTGTGAAGTCTTGAATGAGCTCCACAGGCCCACTGCCAAAATCTTCAGGCCTTTCGACTCCCTTTAAAGCCACATTCCCAATAACTTTCACTCAGACAGTTCAAACCAAGACCACGGAAATGTGGGGGGAAAAGCTTCCCTATTTATTTCTGTGGCAAATGAGTGCAGTTGGGGTTCAGAAAGATCACGACTACTTGAGGGTCTTTCACTTCAAACGACGTAGCATGTTTTGAAAAGCCCAAAGCCAAGAAATATGAGCAAAGGAGGAGAGATATCATTTCATGCAGGGATTTGAGTTCCAGCCAGGAAGAACACACTGAAGAAACGTAGCACAGCAGATAACAGGAAAACGACACTACATTCCCCACAAATGACGTTTAAAATGAGTAATAAATGTGTCAACATTTTTCTATCACGGAAAAAATTGGTGCAGAAACTATTTTCACTCAGAAATTGCTAGTAAAGTGAATTAAAAATTACAAAGAAAAAGAAAAAGAAATCGCAAGCAACACATTAATTAAACCTGAAATTTTGAAGTAGAAAAAATATTTTCTTGTAAAACATACTGTACTAATATAAATAGTATTGTATTTACAAAAATAAATGTTTACAGTGATAAACATTATCACAGCTATCAGGAGGATGAATAAACATTGGATAATGTGAAATAAAGAGGATTGTATGATGTTTATCAGCTACTTTACAACTTTGAATGATACTCATCCAATCAGTGTGTGAACTCTATAGTCCAACCCTCAATGCAGGACCCAATCACATCCTTCCATTCACATGATTGACAGGTCTTCTACCAGCTGTTGAAATGTCTAATCAAAAGCTTGATACTCTCTAGCGCTGACCCAGAAACCTAAAAATGACTGATTGTTGTTTACATATTCTTTATGTCCTGGTTTCTGTTCTTGACGTACAGCAATGTAAATAGGTCAGCCGGGAAAAACATATGGATTTATTTTGCACAGTTTTCCATCGATACAATCCACATCAAAATAGTACAGCAATGCTAAATGGAAAAAATGTATATGTGCTGTAATGTAATGTAAATAGTTTCAGCACGTTCATCGCAAACTAAAGCATAAATACGAATATCACTATTTCAGATAAAAAAATCAATAAAAAAAAATATAATAAAAAAACTATTTTAAAACTCTTCCTGAAAGTTTGAACATTATTAGGCCTAATGAAGGATATTTTCAAGGTCTTGACAGCAGTCAACCATTCTGTTTAATAACATTACATAATGCCAAACATTTGGGGGAAAAACATCCCAAATCATCTTCACTCATGAAACAGACAAAAATGAATTCTTAAAGTCCCACTGCAGTCAATCATTTTATCCCTTAAAACTCATCTTTGATCTTCAAAATTACATTTTGACCTGGGAAAATAATTTCTTTATGCCTTAAAATAGCTTGAATGAGTATCATCCATGAATATTATCCAAATTAGGAGAAAATACACTGCAATGGTGTTGACTGATGAATTTGCACATGGTTTGTCATAAAGCATATTAAAAACACCACATAGACATGTAAACTACATTACAAACCTGATATTCACCACAGGGGATCTTTAAATAAAATAAAAAATGCAAATAAAGGAGGTTGATCTTTCTATTGAGACGTTCATCATAAATAACAGGTATGCCCTTTAAGCCTTTTCACTGACATTTGGATTGGAAAGGCCAAACCACTGAAGTCTGGAGCTTTCAGTAGCACTAATTTACAAAGCTCTGACGAACACTTGAGCTCTTGCTAGCTCCATCATGTGGCTCTGAAACGATTCAGGGCAGGGCCGCAAATTCGACTCGCTCTTGCCCCTCTTGTCTTCTGAATGGTTCTTTGATGCCCAAATGTGAGGGAAATTGGCCATGCTTGAGCAAGCACTCCCACTCGGCACTGCCGCTTCCATATCATTTCATATCACAATTCACAATGCTCCTCTTTGTGTGCACTGTGATTATGAAGAGAAACAAATAAACATGATGGACAGGACCAGTGAACTACTTTTGGGAGAAGATTATAGGAGTCATAACCAAGCAGGACACATCATGCCACATTTGTTTCTTTAGCGCTACGCTGCACAGTAAAACCTCATTGGTTCTTGCTGAAGCTCAAACGTGCTGCGAAACACGAGAATGAACCTCATTGGTTCTTGCTGAAGCTCAAACGTGCTGCGTAACACGAGAATGAACCTCATTGGTTCTTGCTGAAGCTCAAACGTGCTGCATAACACGAGAATTAACCTCATTGGTTCTCGCTAAAGTTCAAACGTGATGCGTAACACGAGAATGAACCTCAATGGTTCTTGCAGAAGCTCAAACGTGCTGCGTAACACGAGAATGAACCTCATTGGTTCTTGCTGAAGCTCAAACGTGCTGCATAACACGAGAATTAACCTCATTGGTTCTCGCTAAAGTTCAAACGTGATGCGTAACATGAGAATGAACCTCAATGGTTCTTGCAGAAGCTCAAACGTGCTGCGTAACACGAGAATGAAGCTCATTGGTTCTTGCAGAAGCTCAAACGTGATGCGTACGATCTCTGAACTTTTTGAAGCAACAAAGTGGTAGTTGCTTTTACGGTCAATGGTTCGGAACAACATGAGAGTGAGTAAATTCAGTTTTGGGTGAATTAACTCTTAAAAAGTCAACATGAAATGCCATTTGCAATCCATTTAACTCCCATAATGAGATGTATTTTCAAAACAGAATCTTCAACAGAAAAAGGAGGAGGATCTTGATTTTATCCATCAGGAATTTATTGAAACAAAGTGGGTGTTACGAATCTGCAAGGTCAGGAGAATATCAGAGGTGGAGCATTTTGATAAAAGATTACAGCGTTTTTCTTTGGAACAAAGGATGAACCGTTACGCACAACAAGACAAGAAACATGGCTTATGGAAGAAAATGGGATGAATTCGGATTTAGGAAAACCACACTGGCACGTCGCCGGAGAGAGTCATCAACCGACACAAGACAGAAATTACTTCTGACAAATAGATGACATACTTTCCTGCAAAACTTGACAGATTATGAAACCACCACCAAATCAAACAACATAAATACAAACACACCCAGAGATTTTAAATATATAAACTCTCCTGTGAATCAAATCAAAACATTTCATTACAAGCCAATATGTTGCTCATGCTGGTCTGGATGGTGTAAACACTGAGGCGAAATGTAAATGCTTAAAAGTGACTAAATCTTTCCAGGAGTCCATTATGTCGTGCTTAAAAAATGACAGTCCACAAGAGAACGAGAACAGCTACAGAGAGAACTGAAGCTGTCGTTCAGACTCTGACTGGTGAGATCGGTTCGGACTCAATTTTAGGCAAGTTTATTTATACAGCACATTATATTTTATAACATTTTATTTATATAGTACAAATAAAGTGCTTTACATAAAAATGAATCATAAAAAGGTTCAAAGAAATAGTGATAGTTTACAATGCAGTCCACAAAACAATTATAATAATTGATTTGTTAAATAATTAATTTGGGGTCTGTAACATTTTATGCTTTTGAAAGAAGTCTCGCTGCATTTATTTGACCAGAAAATACAGTAAAAACAGTAAAGTTCTGAAATATTATTACAATTTAAAGTAACTGTTTTGTAATGCCAATATATTTTAAAATGTATTCCTTTTTAACCCTAAACTGCACATAAAAGCTAAACATTGGTCGGTGTTCGTGCACCACAATAGTCAAACTTTTCTAATGCAATGTCTTTGCACGCAACCACAAACACACGCAAGATCTGTATTCGGATTCAATTATAAATGACTCGTATGAACCAGTTCTTTTAATGAGTTTGTCAAAAAGAGTTGCCATGTGAATCAAGCAAAGTGAATTAACCCTGAAATCCCGCACTGCACAAACATTGAGCAGGTTTACATGCACACCAATACGCTGATAAATCAACTGATTAAAATAACCTGATTTTACCAGTTTCCATGCAAATCAATAGCCTAGCACTGCAAGTAAACCGCGATTACAGGACTGCTCGAAAGTTAAGCATCCATGTGTTTGGATGTTTGGAACAGGTTGGATGTTAAATAAAGCATTAAAACCCCAGAGTATTTCACAGTGTCTTGCACTTTCTCACATTCTAAGACTCGCTTGTCCTTCGGCTGCACAAAAAGTCGAAGTTTGCGATATATTTCTCCTTCCCTACCGAAAACACTCGCTGTGGCTGGATGTGCTTAAGAACGCTTTGCTCTCGCATATCATACCTGCGCACTTCACTAAGCCGACCAAACGCAGGTTAAGGTGTTTACATGCCCGGGCGAAATCGGGGTAATGGGCAAAAATCGAACTCGGTTTATTCTTAAGCCGTTTATGACCGATAATAGAAAACGGGTTAACGCGTTTACATGACCACGCGTGTTGGAAATGCATTAGGGGTGCAACGGATCAGCGCCCCACGGTTCGGCACGCGTGACATTCACGGATTAACTGCTAAATTGAACCATTTTAGAGTGAGTTTATCATTTGGATGGGTTTGAGAGACAAAGAGAGAGAGAGAGAGAGAGAGAGAGAGAGAGAGAGAGACAAAGAGAGAGAGAGAGAGAGAGAGAGACAGAGAGAGACAGAGAGAGAGAGAGAGAGAGAGAGAGAGAGAGAGAGTGGGCCCTATCTCGCACCCAGCACAACTGACTTTGTACAGCGACGCATGTATTATTCCTATTTCTCACCCGACACACAGCGGACTTTTCCCTCCACAGACGCATGTCGGTAAATTAGGGAATGAACTTGCGTTCCCGGGGGCGGTTCAGCGAAAAGAGGAGGCGTGTTCCGGCGCAAACGTTCCCTGGTGCTATTTTGCAGTTTCAGAAAACAATCCCACCACTGACCAGGAGAAACCTCGTCTAAAGTCAGTGGCGCGTTGCACATGTTATTCAGATGCTATTTTAAGGGCGCATGCTTGGCCATAATGCCACAACACACACACACTTTGCTTCTCTCATCTACACAGAAGCAGCAGTTCTCATTTTTAGAAAACCATACATTATTACAAGGAAAAATATTCCACACGAGGGAAATCATTGTGGTGTCCATGAAGATGTGAAAAAATAGGCATAAATCTAGCTTACACATTTACCCAAATTATTATACGCCTGTTTAACCGAAGCTAATCTGTGTGTGTTTCTCCATCCCCAATGTCACTTCTCTGTGTTTTACGGCCCTGACGAGAGCGTCGGTCTCCTCGGCTGTGAACCGCTCCTGGCGCGTGTCTGGCAAATCCGCCGTTATAATAGCAATCCGCCATGGAACAAGCACGCCTGCTCTTAAAGGGAATGTGAGATGTCGCTCTGATTGGTTTATTTCACGTTACGCCCAAACCACACCTATGAGTAATGAAGCTACTTCAGACCAACACATTTTAGATTTGCGTCGAGATCCGCCCACAAAGTTACTTGCGTTTCAGATCGCTAAAATAGGGCCCAGAGAGAGAGAGGTGTTTCAGACAGCGCTCAAACATCGAATTGATTTTTCTCTTTCGCGTTTCCTTGCCCTTGAACGGACACATACACACACAATAATGTCTAAACGCTCGTCTCGGCAAGTATTCTCTCAGTTCTGTCATCAGTGAACAGTTGAGAAAGAAACCGGATGTTTTTCAGTAAAATCGGTCTTAAAGTGACAGCAGCCTAATAGTCCTGCTGTTGTCTGTGTCATTAATATTAATCAAAATACAGCTTTAATAAAGATGAACCTCTATTTAATTTCTACAGTGAACAAAGTGTTATTTTACATTTAGGTTTAATTATTAATTTCTGTCCCTGAACACTACTGTTAGACTTTGTAACTTTGTTATTCAGTATTAATCTCTGCTTGTAATTTGTGTATTTGTTCTTATTTTATTACTGACTGTTCACTTGTTTTTAACAGTGTTTGAACTTTATCAGTTTTGATGTGGTATCGAAGACCTTCAGGTGAGCTTTAAGTAATAAATTAAAAGCAAAGTTACAAAGTTAGTTATACATATAAAATTTTTGTGCTAATCCAAATGATCCGATCCGTGGCTCAAAAAACGTAAATTTGTGCTCCGTTGCCCCACTAAAATGCACTCATTATTTTGTGAGAAACACAAAAGCAGCCATTTGTAAAAATCTGAAAAATGTCCACAGAATCAAACGTCTATCAGTAGTGTAACAGTAAGTGGATTTGTGTAACTATAGCATGCAGCTGCAGTGCAGGAATCACTCATTCACTGCTTTCTCCTCTTCAGGGTCTCCAGACCTCACGACAACAGTCTCTGGAGTCACACAAAGACGAGGCCGATGAACTACACACACAGAGCCAGTGCTGTGAGCGAGAACAAACCAAAGCTCTCACGCATCCTCATACTGTCAGCTGCGACGGCTTGAATCGAAACCCACTCGGTCCGTGTCTGCTTCTTCACTCCTGCCAGTTTCCTCCCAGCATTTCTGGAGAACTCAACAAACACAGGCCTCAGTTCATGCCATAAAAAAAACAAGCGATGAAACCACGTCGACTTAACGAGGAAATACTTCAAAGAGTAAATAAAAACAAGATGTTGGTCTTGCAAGTTATCAGCGTGAGCATTTAAAGCAATAATCCAGCACATTCACTCAACCTCATGTCATTCCAAACCTGTAAGTTGTTATTTTCTTGTTTTGGACGAATCTCCAAGAGCTGCATGAAGCTCCTCCAGAACATCTACCTTTGTTTTCCAAAGACTAAATAACAGCATTCAGGTTTGGAAACAACACTGAGGTGAGAAACTGATGACTGAACTGAACTTTTGCTTTAAAGCAACACCAAAGCACTCTTCCTCTGCGGTCCCCCTACAGGTTGGAAGCGGAATTGTCCATTACCGCTGTCGTAAATCATTTAGCCTACCGTCACACGCACGCTATTTGTTCACCCAGCACCGGCTTTGGATTGAACGATGTCCACAAACAAGGTTGAGTATGTTGAAAGCATGATGTATTGCGACATCAGAAACGAAGAAAAACAAAACAATGACTATTGTAACGCTTGCCGTAAAGCAAGTCAAATTTGTAGTTTTCTTATGTCTCATTAGAACTACAGAAGCGCGACCCGATCTGGCAATCTTACACAGTGTGGTTATAGCAGATATAGGGCCACAAAGCGACTGCAGAAGTGCCGTTCACCCCGTTACGACTTGATGAACCACTGAAACCATTTTGGAAACATTATTTTAAGGTAAAAAATAATCTTTAGTGTTGCTTTAAAGTCACCATGAAATGGAAGTTGCAATAGTCTTTTCTCCTCTATTGTGTCGTATATCCGAGTGTAACGCTTCAGGAACAAGAACAAATGTGGGCGGGGCTTGATGGGGAATTGATTGGATGGTTGTGGTTTGCTATTGGCTGATTTCACGTGAGTGACAGGTTATAGCTCCGCCCACATCATCAGAGAAGAGATGCTGCGAGAGGAACTTATTCTGATTCAAGATTATGAGCCATTTAAAGGCCCCCTGAAATATTAATTTAAGTTTTTTATCTTTTAGTATGAATATGTTCGCCCTTAAGGTTATGAATAAGCTGGTGTGATCCAAAACAATGACAAAAATTAGCATTTAGGAGATTCAAAACGTACAGTCTCTCACTTCTGCTAAAATGGATCAGGGATTTGTATGACATCACCGCGTCTCATCACATCTTCTATCCAATCTTCTGTCTCTCTAGAATCTAAAGCTCCGCCCCCTCTGATATAAACACCACCTGACCACAGCGACCGTTGACAGACACGGAGCAGTGTGTGTTGGAGTGTGTGTTCGGTTGCTCAAACACTCTAGTTTTATTCCGCTGGTTAAGAATGAAATGAATGAATCCTCCACTACTGAATCTGTCAGTCTGTGAGGGAAACTAAACGCTATTGGCTATTTGAAAAGGGGGAGGAGCCATTCAATATGTCCCGCCTTAGCTTCCTGTTTCAGTGGAAATTTCATCAACGCATCAAACAAAGCTGCGCGTTCCAAGACACTTCAGTGGGACTTTAACCCAATCATGATGTGCACCTGTAAATCATTCATAATAAACACTGCAATATTGCATTACAAATGATATTGTGCTGAAACTAAAAACAGGTTAATAATCGTATAACCAAGTGCAGAGACAGATTCCTGAGGTCTGAACGTGAGCAGAGCCGGCGAGAGCGTTTATCCTCGTCTCAGCGCGAGAGCCCATCTGGCCCACAGCCCTTCTCACTGTCCCAAAGCCCATAATTCATTCGGGAGCTTTTAAATACTGGTAAACATCCGTGGAAGCGGCGCCTCTCTCCTCATCTGCCCGTTTCAGAGTGGAAACTCACAATACAGACTATTCTCCTCACTCAGATCCTCCACATCTACTCAAACATCTGCAGGACATATTACACAAGACTTTACGCTGAGACGGATGGGTCAGAGACAGCAGGCAAAACAATGCGGAGTGCAAAGAAACACATAACTGTGCATTAACACACTTGACAACATTTGAAAGGGAAGAGAAAATCCTCCCATTTCTTTTGCTGTTCGTGTCAAAGTTTGTGCATCCTACCGAACTCTTTCAAACTAAATTCATCTGTCACTTGGTAGAAGCTTGTCAAATTAAACGGGTGATTACATGACAGGTTGTGATGCCCTTAAAGGGTTAATTCACCCATGATTTAATCCCCCTTAAGCCATCCTAGGTGTATATGAGTTTCAGTCGAACATAATCAGTTATATTAAAAAAATATCCATAATGGGAGTAAATGGTTCGTACAGACGCTGTAAAATGAAATTATATTCATGGACTTTTCAAGCACTACTTTTCTGGTTTCCGAGGACTGCAATCAGAGATCTCACTTATCAAACAATATCTTAAGGTAAACAGATAAACAAAAATAAACTAATAAAACAAAATGGAACAAATAAAGTGCAGCACATGCAATGACTGTGGAAACTTTAACCATTGATAGGATTCTATGACAAAGATATCGCTTTCCTTATTCAAACTGATTTTTCTCCCATGAATATATGATTGACCTGAAGAATGAAAGATGTATCATATCCTCGGATATTTATATCAGCAATATCACGCTCATAACCATGCGAAATGCCTTTATATCTACATCAGACGGGTTGCAGCGTTGATTTTGTGTTAAAATATTGTTTTATCAATAAAATTAAACTCTAATTTCACATATATTGTCTTTCAATAATTCAAGCCCTTTGTACGAACCCTGTTTGAACCCCAACAAAGTGCATCCACCCATCATAAAAGTAATCCATACGGCTCCGGGTTTTAATAAAGGCCTTAATAAAGTAATAACCTTTAAAGTAATAAAGGTTAATAACGTTACTATTCACTCCCGTTATAAAGCTTGAGAGACAGGATATTTTTTTATATATATATATAACTCTGATTGTGTTTGTCTGAAAGAAGAAAGTCATTCACCTAGGATGGCTATCCCAACTACCCCTCAAAAACCATCGATAAAATCCCATTATGTAAATCATATTACTCTTTGTATGGTTAACAATGCGGTTGCTGGATGTTCAATGTAAATCCTGTGAACTAAAGCAAAGCCAGATTAGAAGAACCACTGATTGAGTTATAGATGCACAGAAACAGCACATGCAGGTCTAGGATTTTTTTCGCCAAACTGGGTTTGCATTTGCTCATTAAAAACGATCCTAATAAGATGGATTAAGCGTAGATCGAACTCAAATGAACGGAAAATTCAATTTTCAAACAGAATTGCAAGAAAACACTGTTTGCCTATAGCTGACAGAGAACGTTCCGGCAAGGTTCTCTCAAATTTACGAAGAACAAACTTTCTTCCAGTAACATTAATAGAACGTTCGTTAATTCGTTCAAAGTTAATAATGTTCTCAAAACGTTAGCAAAAAACATTATTTAGCCTATACATCGTTCATGGACTATATTTTTTCTGAAACGGTTTAAGATGTTTGTAAGGTTTTTTTTTTTTTTTTTTTTTACTGTTTCAGAACGTTCTTCAGAGAACATTAAAAAGTAATGTTTCCAAAATGTTTGAAGAATGATACAATCTAATGTTTCTTTAACGTTTGAATAACCAAGATTAAAAAAAAAAAAAAAAAATTAATTCAAATAAATGTAAACATTTAAATGGCCGGTTTGAACGTTCGGAGAACATTCAGAAATAATGTTTTATTACGTAATGGGAACGTTAGCAAAAAACGCTCTAATAACATATTTTTTGTTAGCTGGGCACAACAAAACAAAATAGCAAACTGCTGTCAAACTGCAATGTGTTACACCGTTAACTTCAGTCTACTCTTGTTTATAGCTGACATGAGATGCGGTTGTTAGGAAATCAAATCTCTTTAGTGTAATCCATAATCTCACTTCTCAGAGCTGCTCAGTTACCTAGAGTAATGCCGACCACTCTCGAACTGTGTCAGATACAAAGAAATACAAAGACTTTACAGAAACAAAGCGGAAAAAATACGTATATTTCCAACAACAGTCGCGCGCGCGTCCGTTCTGAGGTAAACTAACTAACTGTCACAGTCTGAGGGGGAAAAAACGCTCAAACTTTCAAACTACAGCGTGAAAGTATTTAATAAACTCGGTTTATAAGTTCACCTACCCATTTTTCAAGCGTTCCAGCACTTCTGCAGGAGTCACATCAACTGTGTTGAGAGTTTAACGGGTAACGGGAACGCTGACTCCGCGAGCGAGCTCACACCGACTGACTCACTCACAGTAGGTGCACGCGCGTGACGTCACCAGCAGGGATTTAGGGATTCACCTCTCCCCCTCCAACTCCAACTCCCCCTCCCCCAAACCCCTCCCCCTCCCCCTCCCGACACTGTAACTTAAAAAAGTAAGTTAACTTACCAGTTAAATTTATGAGTTCATTTAAAGTAAACAATTGAGTTAATCGTCAAGCATCTATTCTGCGACTGCAAACACTTTTACTAATGTTATTAGATTATTAACGAATATTAAAAAACGTGAAAACGTCTGTACATTGGCTTTCTGTACAATATAGGATTGATTTTAAACTTCTTTTATTGGTGTATACATCTCTTCATGGCCTTGCACCGCCTTATTTATCAGATAGGAAGAACCTTGAGATCAACAACTCAAAATCTGCTTAAAATTAATACATGTTTTTAAAGTACACATTAAGACACATTTGTTTGCCATGGCCTATTCTTCCTTTTCATGATAATTTTGTATTATTTTTATTCTATTACTATTGTCTATACTATAGTCTACTCTGTGTCTATATTGTCTATCTTACTGAGATGATGTAAAGCACGTTGGTCAACATGTGTTGTTTTAATAGTGCTATACAAATAAAAGTGACATTGACATTGACATTAATACAACAAAGGTGATTGGTTTAATAAACAGAAACTCTAAGCTAAGCTGACTTATAATATAGTTTATATAGATTATTATGATGATGACTATTATTTTATTGTTATTGTATAAATTTCATTAAAATACAAATAGTAATATTAATATTTATATATTTATCACATATTGTCTCTAATACATGCAAACCATAGCATGACCAGGTCATTTAGCGTAAATGAAATAAGTTTTCAACCATTAGTTGAGTAATTTATAAGTTGACTAATAATAATGATAATAATAATATTCACTGTAACACTGTAAAAAAAATATTGTTGATAAAAGAAAAAAGATGTGATAAATCATGAAAATAATTGTTTACAGTGTAAGAAAGTTGCTGCATTAAATTATTAAGTACAATCAACTTGGATGTTTAAGTCATTTAAACTTAAATTACATTAAACTGACTTAAAAATTAGTTGAATCTTGTATAACTTGCTTAAAACTTGCTTAACTTATTTTGATGAGTTAAAGCAATGTAAAAGCATATGTTGTCATAGCTTATTGATCATATGATTTTTTTAGCGTAATAATATTAATAATAATAAAAAGTATTATTATTATTATTACTATGCAAATAATTCAAATAAAAAATCCAAGTTCAAATGTCTTGATATTTTATCTGGTATTTTAATAATAATAATAATAATAATAATAATAATAATACATTATTATGCAAATAATATAAGTTAAAATGTAAAATATTAGTTGACTAATTTATAAGCTGACTTGCATGTCATGTTGTGGAGTGCATTGTACCTGATATCTGGTTTATTAATAATAATAACTCACATATCAGGCATAATGCAGTCCCCAACATGACCGGTTCATTAGTGTACAGAACATAAGTTCAAATGTCAATCATTATTTGACTGATCTCCTGCTTTGACTGACAGGTTGTTGAAGGGTTAATGTAGACGGTGAGAATCGTATCAGTTCAGACTAATCTCTATTCATGGTGCATCACCAGACTGAGCTGCAAGGCCTCGAGAGCTGAATGATCCCGCAAACTGGCCTTTCGTCTCCAAGGATCCTGAAGAGCCGAATCACAAACCCTTTCAGAACAGGCCAAATGGCTTCAGTCAATGGAAACCCGGAGAAAGAATCGAGGGTATTCTCAGGAACAGTGTTTTCAGGGCCTCGATTTTGAGAGTTTTTCAGATTGTTCACAGTTCTGTATATGACAAAAACATCAGTAACTTCAAGAGCTTTATTCTAATGCACGAGTATTTCAGTCTTTCATTGGTTATTTGCCTTTAGATTATAAACTGATGTCCTCTGAGGATTCAAACATGCAAAAAATGAGTTTGTTTTGGATCGAGGCTCAAAATAACTGAGCATAAGTGAACTTTTTTTTGTTATTTTATCCAGGACTGAGTAGCTGTAACTGTGCCAAAGGTCATTATGATGATGTAATCATTGGCTTGAGTAGTTTGTGTTGATGTGATCAAGACCTTTTAACCCCTTCCACACCCCTTTCCCTTTGAGATGTGTTAAAACTTTTGAAAAGAATTAATTTGTCATTAGTCATCAGTGTTACTACTGGTTATTAAAACTCGTTAAAAAAATTACCTGAAATAAAATAACTGAAATAAAATAAAATAAACTTTTTTTTATTAAATATTTCTGTAAGTTGGCAAATTTATCAAAGTTGAAGAAGTAAAATGACTAAAAATAATTAAACAAAAGCTAAAATAAAAATACTACAAGCATTTTTTAAACAGGTAACACTTGACTTAAAGCCTTTGGGCCCTATCTTGCACCCAGCGCAATTGACTTTGTACACCGACGCATGTTTCATTCCTATTTTGCACCCGCGCAAAGCGCGCTTTTCCCTCCACAGAAGCACGTCGCTAAACTAGGGAATGAACTTGCGCTCTCTGGGCGGTTCAGCGCAAAAAAGGAGGCGTGTTTTGGCGCAAACGTTCCCTGGTGCTATTTTACTGTTCCATAAAACAATTGCGCCACTGGCCAGAAAAAACCTAGTCTAAAGTCAGTGGCGCGTTGCGCGTTGTTCATTATGCTATTTTAAGGGCGCATGCTTGACCATAATGTATAGAGTGCACAACGCTCATACACTGTGATTCTCTAATCTACACAGAAGCAGCAGTTTTCATTTTTGCAAATCATATTATTACAAACGATAGATAGATAGATAGATAGATAGATAGATAGATAGATAGATAGATAGATAGATAGATAGATAGATAGATAGATAGATAGATAGATAGATAGATAGATAGATAGATAATTTATTATAAATATAATAATTTATTATAAAAGCATACATCTAGCTTACACATTTACCCACATTATTATATGCCTGTTTAGCCGAAGCTAATTTGGGTGTGTTTCTCCATCCCCAATGTCACTTCTCTCTCTTTTACGGCCGTGACGAGAGCGTTGCTCTCCTCGGCTGTGAACCGCTCTTGACGCGCGCCTGGCAAATCCGCCGTTATAATAGCAATACGCCAAGGAAAAAGTGCGTCTGCTCTTAAAGGGAATGTGAGATGATGCTCTGATTGGTTTATTTCACGTTACGCCCAAACCACACCTATGAATAATGAAGCTACTTCAGACCAACCCCTTTTAGATTTGCGCCCGGCGCAAGAGTCATTTATCCCGCCGGGAAAATAGCAACAGCGCCGAGACCCGCCCACAAAGTTACTTGCGCTTTGCGCTTTGACACTTGCGTTTCAGATCGTTAAAATAGGGCCCTTTATGTCTAATGCATTATAAAGCTTTTCATAATGAAACGGTAAATATTTATATAGATATAATATTAAGATAAATGTGTTTTAGTACTGTCAAATCGATTAATTGCGATTAATCACATCTAAAATAAAAGTTTGTAAATATATATATATATATATATATACACATATATATATTCACACACTTTTATATATATAAAATATTTACAAACTTTTGTTAGATGTGATTAATCGCGATTAATCGATTTGATAGTACTAGTTTTAATGCATTAGTTTTTTATACTTACCCGAACCGATAAATAATGTATTATAAAAGTACTTTAATACATTAATTATGCCTTATAATGCACTGTGTGGTCTCATTAGAATGTATAATGCATTAAAACTAGTACTATCAAATCGATTAATCGCGATTAATCACATCTAAAATAAAAGTTTGTAAATATATATATATATACATTCACACACTTTTATGTAATATATATTCACAAACTTTTATTTTAGATGTGATTAATCGTGATTAATCAATTTGATAGTACTAGTTTTAATGCATTATACTTTCTAATGAGACCATTCAATACATTATAGGGCATAATTAATACATTAAAATATTTGTATAATGCATTATATATAAAGGCTTTCAGTATAAAAAAACCTAATAAAACTGACAAAAGCAGACAACAAAATGACTAAAACTTTACAGAAAAATGAGGGGAAAAAACATTTCAAAACGTAATAAATATTATAAAACTGTATTAAAGACACTAAATTGAGACGGTATTCCTTTAATTATTTCCCTGTAAAGGCCTCAAGCTTCCGTCCTCATCTCAAGCACATCCGTTGAAGAAAACAGCGGCTGTTAAACCTCATTACGCTGAGTTCCTTCCTTTAGTGCCACAACAGAAGCTTTGCAAATACACGTTCAGTGGAAATAGGTAAAGACAAACTTCAGATCTGAAGGCATCAGAGGAGAATGAAACCCTTGGGAGAGTCTGAATACGTGACTGGAATGATGACATCACCAGTTTAAAACATCGCCATGGAGACGAGGAAAGTTTGTCTTATGTGTCTCTTTGACAAGGACTTTCTCATTTATTTCTGTAGAATCTGACAAACATCAGTCTGGCTTTTAACATGTTATTGTTATACAGAGTGCGTCGAGTTTTTATAGCTAGAAAAAGGGTTTTAGTCAAAGATTGAAGTTTAAACAGGCCTTGCATTTAGTCAGACATCTTTATCTTTTTCTGCCATGAAGACAAACATGTTTTCTGAAGTCTACAACTCATCCTGTCAGCCAGAATTACAGTTTTATACATCACTCATCAATAGCACAGAGAAAAACGGTAACACTTTACAATAAGTTTCATTAGTTAACATTAGTTAACTACATTAGTTAACATGAACTGCACGTATACAGCATTTATTATTCTTTGTTCATGTTAATTTCAACAATTACTAATACTTTATTAAAATTTTGTTAACATTAGATAATGCACTGTGAACTAACATGAACAAACAATGACCAGTTGCAGTTTTTATTAACTAACGTTAACAAAGATGAACAAATACAGTAACAAATGTATTGCTCATGGTTAATTAATGTTATTAATACATTAACTAATGTTAACTAATGAACATTATTGTAAAGTGTTACCAGAAAAACTTGTCAAAACAAGGCCAGTCCATAATGCTTTATGAAATGAACATAAATCTTATTATCTTATCTTTATATATACATTTGACCTTCGTACAGATGATTTATATACGTTTGACCTTAAAATAGATGATTTATATACGTTTGACCTTCGTACAGATGATTTATATACATTTGACCTTCAAATTAGATGATTTATATACATTTAACCTTCATACATATGATTTATATACGTTTGACCTTCATACAGATGATTTATATACGCTTGACCTTCGTACAGATGATTTATATACGTTTGACTTTCAAATAGATGATTTATATACATTTGACCTTCGTACAGATGATTTATATACGCTTGACCTTCATACAGATGATTTACATACGTTTGACCTTCAAACAGATGATTTATATACATTTGACCTTCGTACAGATGATTTATATACGCTTGACCTTCGTACAGATGATTTATATACGCTTGACCTTCGTACAGATGATTTATATACGTTTGACCTTCATACAGATGATTTATATACATTTGACCTTCAAACAGATGATTTATATACATTTGACCTTCATACAGATGATTTATATACGCTTGACCTTCGTACAGATGATTTATATGCGCTTGACCTTCGTACAGATGATTTATATACGCTTGACCTTCATACAGATGATTTATATACGTTTGACCTTCATACAGATGATTTATATATGTTTGACCTACGTACAGATGATTTATATACGTTTGACCTTCATACAGATGATTTATATACGTTTGACCTACGTACAGATGATTTACATACGTTTGACCTACGTACAGATGATTTATATAAATGTAAATTATTTGGTTGAAAAGATGTTTAATATACCTAAAATGTTCACCACGACTGCATTTATTTAATCAGAAATACAGTAAAAACAGTGAAATATTATTATAATGTAAATCATCTGTTCTCTATGTGAATATATAGTAAAGTGTAATTTATTCCTGTAATCAAAGCTGAATTTTCAGCATCATTACTCCAGTCTTCAGTGTCACATGATCCTTCACAAATCACTCTAATATGAGGATTTGATGATCAAGAAACATTTATGATTATTATCAGTGTTGAAAACAGTTGTGCTGCTCATTGTGAAAGTGTTGCTGATGTCATTAGTACAAACCTTTCAGTTTTACCACAGTGAGCAAGTAAAAGTTAGTTAAACGCTCAACATGTTCTCAATAAAAACATTTGCAGATGTTTGTGCTGAAACTGTGTGTGCAGAAGAGGCTCGACGGTTCAGAGAATCAGGGACAGAAGTGATTCAACAGCTGTGTGTCCGTGATGAAATATAGTCTCTCAAACAGTCCTTTGATTTGCATATAAAATGTCCATATTTGAATTACACAGTTCTGACATAAACAAACAAGCACACGTAAACGCGAAAAAAATCTAATAAATCCTTTTGATTTTCCCGGTAAAAACGTCCCGAGTCCTTCACTTAAAAATCAGGCTATCATAGACAACCTTGGTATAGCAAGTAATAGCCTACATGAAAATTCGTACAGTAGTGCTGTTCGGTCGGTCATTTTTGACCAAAGAATTTTCTTTTTGTATATATATATTTTTTTTGTTTACTTTATTGGAATGGTACGAAACTTGGTAAAGGTTTTGACACTTGCTGTGTGAACACAAAAAAAAATAAAATCATGGACATGATTCGAAAAGGTTAAATAGTCCTGTAAAAAAATAGTCCCACTTGTGCTCCTCGCAGTCAAAACTGAGCGCATTGGAAATGAGTTTCCTCTAGTGGAAGCGTCTGGTACTGCAGCCGAACAACATCTCACTGAAAGCTCATGTTTTGAGAGATCAGGCTCAAATTTGGAACACAACTTGTATAGATTTTCTAGCAGTTTTAGAGTAAAACATGATTTTAAACATTTATATTTCATATAAAAATTTAAACTAGTATTTTTGTGAATTTTTCATGACAATACACGTAACTTTTTTTAAGTTCACTTTTTTCACTTCAGAAATAATCTGCCAAGTGTCGTCTTTGAAAAGAGATCAAACTTCAGTCTGTCGCTCTAAAGCATTCACGATTTATGACCGTTTAAGTTGTAAATTTGATTTTCAGGTCTATGCTCAAAAAGTGAACAAATGGATTATAAATACAGCGTAAATATAATGTAGGCTACTATAAAAAAAAAATCTTCTAAAAATACAACATATTAAATAAAAAAACATTATCAAACCAAAATATAGTACATTCATTTCATTGACAAAAAAATCCCCCTAGAGCACCAGAGTTAAATTTAGGCCTTTTTTGTGAGTTAACATGTTGAACGTGTCGTGTGTTATATCAGCACACGGAGGGATCAGGATGTGAGAGGAACAAAACTAAATTCCTCACATTTTTTAGACAGAGCATTTTTAATGAATTCTACAGAGCGGATCGAGTGGAAAAGTGTCTGGAAAGAAGCGCAACTTTCCAATAACGACAGAAACAGACACAGAGGGGCAGAGAGGCACCATAGGAGTGTGTAACACACTGAAGACCCATCACACACACACACACACATCTGCAGAGAGAGGCAGAGAGAGAGAGAGAGAGAGCTCACAGTGGGAGTCTATGAGGAATATCTGTGTGAATCTCCTCAAAGCCGTTGATAAAACAAAGACAGTTCAGTGGATCTGAAAGAACGAGATGCGCGCGCACACACACACACACACACACACACACACACACACACAGAGAGAGAATGTAAAGACATTAGGAGAGTTGCTGGTTTACGCTGGTAAAGCTGCTCGGTCTTTCTGATGACACTTGTTAACCAAGAAACGCTTGCTAGTAAAACTAGTTTGAAACTGTAATTCCCAGATCTCACCACTAGCTGTCTCTGTCACACCAGTCATCATCTCTCACTGCACACATCTGACCCTCAGCACTCAGTCTGTCTATCTATCTATCTATCTATCTATCTATCTATCTATCTATCTATCTATCTATCTATCTATCTATCTATCTATCTATCTATCTATCTATCTATCTATCTATCTATCTATCTATCTATCTATCTATCTGTCTGTCTATCTATCTATCTATCTATCTATCTATCTGTCTGTCTATCTGTCTATCTATCTATCTCACACAGTACAATGTAATGTCAATGACAAACATATCAGACAGACAGAAGGACGGACATACGGATAGATACATAGATAGATAGATAGATAGATAGATAGATAGATAGATAGATAGATAGATAGATAGATAGATAGATAGATAGACACACAGACAGATAGACAGATAAATCTTTATTCTTCTAGCCATTTTACCAGCTATAAAACTGCATAGAAACTCTCCTCACAACACTGTCTAACCTTCAAACTTTCAAACTATTCAGATCTGTCAGGATGGAGTCAGAACATGTGAGTCTTCATCCCTGTATATAGACAGCTCTCAGCGTGTGATAGAGATCATGGAAAACTCACCGATGAACGTCTCGCTCAGACTGAGAGTCGAAACACACGAGACACAAGAAACGTCCCGAGAGACGAATCCCTGAATCCTGAAATGATAATAATAACTCTCCCTGCAGTCTGTGTTTGGAAACAGATGAAAGATTCAAACATCATTTGTTGTAAGCCTCGGATTAAAATACCTGAATAATGTTTCTGTCTGTGTAGCCATATATAGGCTACACATAACTCAATGTATCTGAACATGTTTACAATTATTAAAAACTGAGTAGCTTTATAGGTGAAATTCATTTTTAAAAAGTTGTTTTTTTTTTATTATGACTGTAGACAGAAATGAAGGCATTGGGTGAGTGATACTGCACGGCATGTCTTGTTTTATACCAAGCTAAAAATAAATGCATTTTAATCTGCATACCGAGAATGTCAATTAAATAAATAAATAAGTAAAAGGGAAAAAGCAAAGAAATAAAAAATAAATAGAAAAAAAAATGCAAGAGAAAAATAATTGAACAAAATTAAATGAAAGACAAAAAAGAAAAACAATCAATAAAAAATAATAGAAAGAAAAGTAAAGCAAAAAAAAAAACCCGAAATGATGAGCCATAGAAGTAATCAGGTTGTTCTGAAATTAGTTAATTATGAATGTGTTACGTCATGTTATGCCTTTAAATCAATCAACTATAAAGATGCAGCATGTTTTTATTTATACAGTGTAACTGTTCGTGTTCCAAAACACTAGAATTTTACTTTATTAAAAAAAAATCCACGTTATTGCACAGCATGGCTTGTTTTATACCAAGCTAAAAATAAATGCATTTTAATCTGCATACCCAAAAAACTAAATTATGTTTAAAAAAAAGGTTGAGCAAACAGTGATTTGAAAAGTAAAAAAAAAAAAAGTTTATATAGTTTTCATAACTACACCGTGTGAGAGATTATCACGCTTAATACCGTTATCGTCTCCGAGTAAACTACAAAAACGTGAATGTTTGAAAGTGGTGTTACGTGTTCAGTCTACAGGCATGACATCGCCATCTACTGGCCTGGCAGCAGAATACAGCGGTTTAAATCGTTTTTGTGAATCCTTGTGAACGGGATCGTTCTGACAATCGTTTTACGCAAAACTTTTCAAAAACGCAAAGGAAAAATGTTCCCGTTTTTAAGAACATGGACGTGCCCAAAGAATGTTTCATTAAAATGTATATCATTAGCCTAATAATGTTAAATTAACATTCTATAAATATTATTTAAAGAATGTTTTATCAGCGTTATTTAATGAGTTGAGGTAATTTCCACTGAAACAGGAAGACAGGGCGGGGCATATCGAGGAGCTCCTCCCCTTTTTTAAACTAGCCAATAGTGTTTAGTTTATATCACAGCTCAGCCTCCTAATCTCTAACCGTTTCTCCTCCTAATCTCCTCCATATCGCTTTAAAATATAGCATTCTGTGCAGGAAAATGGAATGTGAATAGAAAGCATATTTACACTGTCTGCATCGTTCCCTATCCCCTATATAGTGCACTGTGTGCCGCTCACCGTGTAGAAAATAGTAATAGTGTGAACAAGTGACCGATTTCAGCCACAGATTCAGCATCTGTTTAAAATGTAGGGGGCGGAGCTTCAGATTCTAGAGAGCATTTGATTGGACAGGAAATCTGATGAGAAGCTGAAGTGCAGAGTGATGTCATCAAAATCATTGATCCTGGCAGAAGTGAAAGACTGTGAGTTTTGAAGGCTTATATCTTCTAGATGCGAATTTTGAAATTGTTTTGGAGCGCACTATAGCTTATAGATAAGAGTAAGGCTAACATATTCATAATAAAGCACAACAACTTTGATTTTGATATTATGAGGACTTTAAGGTGTGGTCACATTTACCGTTCGGGTGCGAAATGTGATCGATCGGAACTCACACGATCGGTAATTTCGCGTGAGGGCGAAACATTTCCCGCGCAAAGTTCACAATGGGTTCAGGCTTTATCACTCAAATGATCCGAAGCAGGTAAAAGACTGAAAGCCCTGCTCTCAAGAATAACTTGACTTACCTCTGATGGATCTGAAATATTAATGCCTCAGGAGTAGCAGTAAAACACACTCCATTAGTGTGTGTGAGGGAAGAACAACATTTACTGACATCTCCATCAAACAGACTTTATGTCAACATCTCTGGATTCACATAAAATTGATTGACAGTTTAGTCAAACATCACAGATACAACACAATCTCGTGGCAGTTACATTTTGGCGAATTGGTGGCGACTTTGGAAACTATTGCATTCATTTGTTTTCGTATGCTCACACACCCGAACAGAATTAAGCCTTAAGGCTTCATTTGTTTTCTAAAAAAAATTAAATTAAATTCATATCTGTGTAGTTTCGTACGATCATACGAAATATCCACTACAGATTATTAAACGGGGACATTTTTCCCCCGATGTCCACTTATAATAAGTTTGTCCTAAAATGTCTTTTTCATAATCATTTTAAGGTGTGGATACATTTAAATTTGTTCTGTGAATTTTCGCGGGTAAAATCAACGCGATCGTGAATTTGAATGTTGCATGAAGGCGAAACGCAGATAATACATAACATACAAATATATATAGGCCTACTAAATATCAATAATAAATATTTTGTGAGTCTTCATCAGGTTTAGATCAGATTTTTGTGATCTGCTTCATTCCTCAATAACTTGAAAAGCTGCATCACACTGTGACACTCATTAAATAATCTGAAAAGTGATGTTCATATTATTTAGATCAGACTGAAATGATTAGGGATATTGTTTACAGACAAAAAATGTTCTTCCTCAGTGTTTCTGTCTTCGTTTCCACCACAAATATCTAAACATTCTTAAATCAAGATACATTTACTGGAGAAGCAAAATGACTGAAGATATTAAGACTTATTTTCTGAAGAAAAAAAGACTATGATTAAAATAAACTACAAATATCTATCAATGAGGTCAGAAAAATAATCTTGTTTTCCCTTTGAATAAGTTTATATTTCTGACTCCAGTGGCAGATACTTTTTCTTATTTTAAGCATTAGCCTATACTCGCTTATTTTTTATGCATTTTTCAGTAAACAATTATTAATATCGGCAGTCATTTTGCTTCCTCTCCAGTAAATGTATCTTGATTTCAGAATGTTTAGATGTTTGCACTAGAATAATTTTTTTTGCATTGTTTAAAATAGTCGCATCACATTGTGTTCACGCAGTGTGTCCGAGATCATTCACACTGATCAAACGAACTGGACTCTGCATGAAAAGCTCAGGTGTGAAAGCCAATGAGACTCGAGGAGTTGTGCAGCTTTAAACATCTATTTGTCATCAGATGAGGATCAGTTTGCTTTATCAGTGTGTGTGTGTGTGTGTGTGTGTGTGTGTGTGTGTGTGTGTGTGTGTGTGTGTGGCGTTGCCATGGTAACACTGTTTACAGCCTGCTGGTGTTCTATAAATGGCACTGCGATGATGGCAGAGGCATGTTGGGTAATGTGAACGATGAAGAAATGTCATGTCCCCTTCACAATCAACACCAGGCTCTCATAAAACACCTGATTACTGCAGAATCAGGTTAACAAAAACTGATGTCACGAATCAAAGTTCGGCTGATTCATGGCGAATTAGATATCAGACGTCTTAAAGCAGGGATTTCACTCTTAGATCCCTCATCCTAACATTTAAAAGGCTTCTGTCTTTTATAACACACCTCACGTGGCGGTCAGACATTGTCGATTTTGTTTTATTTTAATGCACTATATTTTGGCTCATTAATGGTTTTTATTTAATATTTTGTCTTTTTAAGGGATTTCATGGTACTAAATTAAATTATTGCAGTTGTTACAAACCATTTATTCTCAAAACTTGACAAACGCTTTGGAGCACAGACTGAAGTTCGGTCTCTTTTTAAAGACGAAACCTGCAGATTATTGCAGAAGTGAAAAAAGTTTAAAAAAGTGATTTACAAAAATGAAAAAGACATTAGAAGATGTAAAGAATTTTACGTTTATTGATATGAAATATGCATAAAAATACTATTTACTTTTTTTTTTATGAAATGTATATGTTCCAAAACATGTTTAACTCTAAAACTGCGAGAAAATCAAAGCCACAAATCTAAACAAGTTTCCAAATTTGATATTGATATCTAAAAAAATTAACCTTCATTAATATTTTGTTTCGGGCTGCAGTACCAAACGCTTCCACTAGACGAAATTCATTTCCGCAAGGAGCACAAGAGGGACTATTTTTTAAGGGCCATTTAACTCTTTCGAACCATATCTGTGATTTTTTCTTGTCTTTTGTTTTTCACATAACAAGTGCCAAACCCTTTACCAAATTTCGTACCATTCAGGTGAAGTAAACAATTCTAAAAAAAGAAAACGTAAAATGACAGCAGAGCTCCCGAGGGTTGAACATCTCCTGACTGATGGCATTATGTTTGTTCAACTGCAGGAAAGACGAGGACTTCAAAAGGCCTCCACTTCTCTTCTCCTCTCGAACGGCAGCGTAACGGGGCCAGTGTTACTGTATTCCCCCTCTCGAGCTGAGGAAGTGTGTGTGAATGAATGACAGAATGCGGTTGTTAGAGGAAAGTGACTGTGATGCAGAAACAGAAACCGGCTGTTTGCTTACACTCAGTGCGAGCGAATGAAAGACGCTTGTCTAATGCCATCTACAATATACTTCAAGCTCTGGATGTTGCCAAGGCAACCAGTGGGAGAGGAAATTAAACAAGAGGAACGTCACGTGTGTGTGTGTGTGTGTGTGTGTGTGTGTGTGTGTGCGTGTGTGTGTGTGTGTGTGTGTGTGTGTGTGTGTGTATACACACAGTGAAACCACAAATTATTCAGACACCAGATATCATTTTTGATATTTCTTTACGTGTGCAGGACTCTATAGTTCATTTCTGTGAGTGAGGAGAGCAAAATAAAGTAAATTGTGACATTTTATAAACAAATATTCTTCATACAGCGACTACCAGTGACATTGATAAAGACACTTTGAGCTGATCATGTTTTGCTGAAGTGTGTTTCTTCTTTAATTGCTAATGCTCTTTTTACACACAGACTGAACACAATGAAGCATTGCTTGGTGATTGGTTGAGCTAAACTGGTATTATCTAATTGTGTAGTTAAATTTAACAGCTGACAGATATTCAACATAATTCATGTGTGAGACAGTCTAACAGAAGGACGGACAAAACCAGTCAAATATCAACTGAGTTCTGCTCAGATTTTATTACCATTTTCTAAACTATAGTGAATAAACTGAGATAATGTGAGAAATGTTGAAGTTGTTTGTACAGTGCAGTACAGTGGTTTGACTGTATATATATATATATATATATGTTTAGTCAAGTGTATGTAAAAATATTTTGCATGAAATGAACTCCAAAATCCACTTTAATGAATTATTTAATCATAGGGTTCACAAGTTTTTTGGCAACCAAACCCCAACATTACCTACTTTAACATTTCTAAAAATGAAATTTTGCTTGTTAAAATATTTTCAGAGCTCTTGAATCTCATTCTATAAACGTTTATGAAAATCATCCTTATTTTTACTAGTCTGGCGCTAGTGGTGAAACACGTCATGTTTAAAGGGGTGATGACATGAGAAATATCATTTTCTTTGATCTTTTGACATATAATAGATCTTTGCACCAAACATCCTGTAAGTTTCAGAACTTAAAATATCCTCCTCATTATGGTTTGGTTTCATGTCATGTTTCCTGCACCTCTGTAAGTTCCACAGCCATGTTCATGTTCTGGTCTTGAGTTTCATGCCACGCCGTGCTTTTGTTTATGTTTGATCTTGTTTTGTCTACTATTAAACTGCACTTGGGTTCTCCGCAAACTTTCCTTCAGTGGACTCTGAGGGAATCTGAGGGATTTGTGACGTCACTCAAGCAAATACATTTGCATAAGCCCGCCTCCAGAGCAAGACATCGACCAATAATTATACATCATCACACCATAGGCTCCGCCCACTGGCGTTCAATCACTTAACAGCTGATATTTGCTGGATGTGAGCGTCGCGTCAGAAGCAAACAGAAGATATTATAATGACTGACGCTGTCTACACTGATACAGATGTGCGTTCAGATTATAATGATTGACACTGTCTACACTGATACAGATGTGCGTTCAGATTATAATGACTGACTCTGTCTACACTGATACAGATGTGCGTTCAGATTATAATGACTGATGCTGTCTACACTGATACAGATGTGTTCAGATTATAATGACTGACGCTGTCTACACTGATACAGATGTGTGTTCAGATTATAATGACTGACGCTGTCTACACTGATACAGATGTGTGTTCAGATTATAATGACTGACACTGTCTACACTGATACAGATGTGTGTTCAGATTATAATGACTGACGCTGTCTACACTGATACAGATGTGGTCAGATTATAATGACTGACGCTGTCTACACTGATACAGATGTGTGTTCAGATTATAATGACTGACTCTGTCTACACTGATACAGATGTGTGTTCAGATTATAATGACTGACGCTGTCTACACTGATACAGATGTGGTCAGATTATAATGACTGACTGTCTACACTGATACAGATGTGTGTTCAGATTATAATGACTGACGCTGTCTACACTGATACAGATGTGTGTTCAGATTATAATGACTGACACTGTCTACACTGATACAGATGTGTGTTCAGATTATAATGACTGACGCTGTCTACACTGATACAGATGTGGTCAGATTATAATGACTGACGCTGTCTACACTGATACAGATGTGTGTTCAGATTATAATGACTGACTCTGTCTACACTGATACAGATGTGTGTTCAGATTATAATGACTGACGCTGTCTACACTGATACAGATGTGTGTTCAGATTATAATGACTGACGCTGTCTACACTGATACAGATGTGTGGTCAGATTATAATGACTGACGCTGTCTACACTGATACAGATGTGGTCAGATTATAATGACTGACTGTCTACACTGATACAGATGTGTGTTCAGATTATAATGACTGACGCTGTCTACACTGATACAGATGTGTGTTCAGATTATAATGACTGACACTGTCTACACTGATACAGATGTGTGTTCAGATTATAATGACTGACGCTGTCTACACTGATACAGATGTGTTCAGATTATAATGACTGACGCTGTCTACACTGATACAGATGTGTGTTCAGATTATAATGACTGACTCTGTCTACACTGATACAGATGTGTGTTCAGATTATAATGACTGACGCTGTCTACACTGATACAGATGTGTGTTCAGATTATAATGACTGACTCTGTCTACACTGATACAGATGTGTGTTCAGATTATAATGACTGACTCTGTCTACACTGATACAGATGTGTGTTCAGATTATAATGACTGACGCTGTCTACACTGATACAGATGTGGTCAGATTATAATGACTGACGCTGTCTACACTGATACAGATGTGTGTTCAGATTATAATGACTGACTCTGTCTACACTGATACAGATGTGTGTTCAGATTATAATGACTGACTCTGTCTACACTGATACAGATGTGTGTTCAGATTATAATGACTGACGCTGTCTACACTGATACAGATGTGTTCAGATTATAATGACTGACGCTGTCTACACTGATACAGATGTGTGTTCAGATTATAATGACTGACTCTGTCTACACTGATACAGATGTGTGTTCAGATTATAATGACTGACGCTGTCTACACTGATACAGATGTGTGTTCAGATTATAATGACTGACTCTGTCTACACTGATACAGATGTGTTCAGATTATAATGACTGACGCTGTCTACACTGATACAGATGTGTGCTCAGATTATAATGACTGACGCTGTCTACACTGATACAGATGTGTGTTCAGATTATAATGACTGACACTGTCTACACTGATACAGGTGTGTGTTCAGATTATAATGACTGACGCTGTCTACACTGATACAGATGTGTTCAGATTATAATGAGTGACGCTGTCTACACTGATACAGATGTGTGTTCAGATTATAATGACTGACGCTGTCTACACTGATACAGATGTGTGTTCAGATTATAATGACTGACGCTGTCTACACTGATACAGATGTGTGTTCAGATTATAATGACTGACTGTCTACACTGATACAGATGTGTGTTCAGATTATAATGACTGATGCTGTCTACACTGATACAGATGTGTGTTCAGATTATAATGACTGACTGTCTACACTGATACAGATGTGTGTTCAGATTATAATGACTGACGCTGTCTACACTGATACAGATGTGTGTTCAGATTATAATGACTGACACTGTCTACACTGATACAGATGTGTGTTCAGATTATAATGACTGACACTGTCTACACTGATACAGATGTGTGTTCAGATTATAATGACTCACTGTCTAGACTGATACAGATGTGTGTTCAGATTATAATGACTGACACTGTCTACACTGATACAGATGTGTGTTCAGATTATAATGACTGACGCTGTCTACACTGATACAGATGTGTGCTCAGATTATAATGACTGACGCTGTCTACACTGATACAGATGTGTGTTCAGATTATAATGACTGACACTGTCTACACTGATACAGATGTGTGTTCAGATTATAATGACTGACGCTGTCTACACTGATACAGATGTGTGTTCAGATTATAATGACTGACGCTGTCTACACTGATACAGATGTGTGTTCAGATTATAATGACTGACGCTGTCTACACTGATACAGATGTGTGTTCAGATTATAATGACTGACACTGTCTACACTGATACAGATGTGTTCAGATTATAATGACTGACGCTGTCTACACTGATACAGATGTGTGTTCAGATTATAATGACTGACTGTCTACACTGATACAGATGTGTTCAGATTATAATGACTGATGCTGTCTACACTGATACAGATGTGTGTTCAGATTATAATGACTGACACTGTCTACACTGATACAGATGTGTGTTCAGATTATAATGACTGATGCTGTCTACACTGATACAGATGTGTGTTCAGATTATAATGACTGACACTGTCTACACTGATACAGATGTGTGTTCAGATTATAATGACTGACACTGTCTACACTGATACAGATGTGTTCAGATTATAATGACTGATGCTGTCTACACTGATACAGATGTGTGTTCAGATTATAATGACTGACTGTCTACACTGATACAGATGTGTGTTCAGATTATAATGACTGACACTGTCTACACTGATACAGATGTGTGTTCAGATTATAATGACTGACTGTCTACACTGATACAGATGTGTTCAGATTATAATGACTGACGCTGTCTACACTGATACAGATGTGTGTTCAGATTATAATGACTGACACTGTCTACACTGATACAGATGTGTGTTCAGATTATAATGACTGACGCTGTCTACACTGATACAGATGTGTGTTCAGATTATAATGACTGACGCTGTCTACACTGATACAGATGTGTGTTCAGATTATAATGACTGACGCTGTCTACACTGATACAGATGTGCGTTCAGATTATAATGACTGACGCTGTCTACACTGATACAGATGTGTGTTCAGATTATAATGACTGACACTGTCTACACTGATACAGATGTGTGTTCAGATTATAATGACTGACGCTGTCTACACTGATACAGATGTGCGTTCAGATTATAATGACTGACGCTGTCTACACTGATACAGATGTGTGTTCAGATTATAATGACTGACAGTCTACACTGATACAGATGTGTGTTCAGATTATAATGACTGACGCTGTCTACACTGATACAGATGTGCGTTCAGATTATAATGACTGACGCTGTCTACACTGATACAGATGTGTGTTCAGATTATAATGACTGACTCTGTCTACACTGATACAGATGTGCGTTCAGATTATAATGACTGACGCTGTCTACACTGATACAGATGTGCGTTCAGATTATAATGACTGACGCTGTCTACACTGATACAGATGTGTGTTCAGATTATAATGACACACTGTCTACACTGATACAGATGTGTTCAGATTATAATGACTGACGCTGTCTACACTGATACAGATGTGCGTTCAGATTATAATGACTGACTCTGTCTACACTGATACAGATGTGTGTTCAGATTATAATGACTGACGCTGTCTACACTGATACAGATGTGCGTTCAGATTATAATGACTGACGCTGTCTACACTGATACAGATGTGTGTTCAGATTATAATGACTGACACTGTCTACACTGATACAGATGTGTGTTCAGATTATAATGACTGACGGTGTCTACACTGATACAGATGTGCGTTCAGATAAATAATGACTGACGCTGTCTACACTGATACAGACGTGTGTTCAGATTATAATGACTGACTCTGTCTACACTGATACAGATGTGCGTTCAGATTATAATGACTGACGCTGTCTACACTGATACAGATGTGTGTTCAGATTATAATGACACACTGTCTACACTGATACAGATGTGTTCAGATTATAATGACTGACGCTGTCTACACTGATACAGATGTGTTCAGATTATAATGTCTGACGCTGTCTACACTGATACAGATGTGTTCAGATTATAATGACTGACGCTGTCTACACTGATACAGATGTGTGTTCAGATTATAATGACTGACACTGTCTACACTGATACAGATGTGTTCAGATTATAATGACTGACGCTGTCTACACTGATACAGATGTGTTCAGATTATAATGACTGACGCTGTCTACACTGATACAGATGTGTTCAGATTATAATGACTGATGCCGTCTACACTGATACAGATGTGTGTTCAGATTATAATGACTGACTGTCTACACTGATACAGATGTGTTCAGATTATAATGACTGACACTGTCTACACTGATACAGATGTGTTCAGATTATAATGACTGACGCTGTCTACACTGATACAGATGTGTTCAGATTATAATGACTGACGCTGTCTACACTGATACAGATGTGTTCAGATTATAATGACTGACGCTGTCTACACTGATACAGATGTGTTCAGATTATAATGACTGACACTGTCTACACTGATACAGATGTGTTCAGATTATAATGACTGACTCTGTCTACACTGATACAGATGTGTGTTCAGATTATAATGACTGACGCTGTCTACACTGATACAGATGTGTGTTCAGATTATAATGACTGACGCTGTCTACACTGATACAGATGTGTTCAGATTATAATGACTGACACTGTCTACACTGATACAGATGTGTTCAGATTATAATGACTGACACTGTCTACACTGATACAGATGTGTTCAGATTATAATGACTGACGCTGTCTACACTGATACAGATGTGTTCAGATTATAATGACTGACGCTGTCTACACTGATACAGATGTGCGTTCAGATTATAATGACTGACGCTGTCTACACTGATACAGATGTGCGTTCAGATTATAATGACTGACGCTGTCTACACTGATACAGATGTGTGTTCAGATTATAATGACTGACGCTGTCTACACTGATACAGATGTGTTCAGATTATAATGACTGACACTGTCTACACTGATACAGATGTGTTCAGATTATAATGACTGACGCTGTCTACACTGATACAGATGTGTGTTCAGATTATAATGACTGACTGTCTACACTGATACAGATGTGTTCAGATTATAATGACTGATGCTGTCTACACTGATACAGATGTGTGTTCAGATTATAATGACTGACACTGTCTACACTGATACAGATGTGTGTTCAGATTATAATGACTGATGCTGTCTACACTGATACAGATGTGTATTCAGATTATAATGACTGACACTGTCTACACTGATACAGATGTGTGTTCAGATTATAATGACTGACACTGTCTACACTGATACAGATGTGTTCAGATTATAATGACTGATGCTGTCTACACTGATACAGATGTGTGTTCAGATTATAATGACTGACTGTCTACACTGATACAGATGTGTGTTCAGATTATAATGACTGACACTGTCTACACTGATACAGATGTGTGTTCAGATTATAATGACTGACTGTCTACACTGATACAGATGTGTTCAGATTATAATGACTGACGCTGTCTACACTGATACAGATGTGTGTTCAGATTATAATGACTGACACTGTCTACACTGATACAGATGTGTGTTCAGATTATAATGACTGACGCTGTCTACACTGATACAGATGTGTGTTCAGATTATAATGACTGACGCTGTCTACACTGATACAGATGTGTGTTCAGATTATAATGACTGACGCTGTCTACACTGATACAGATGTGCGTTCAGATTATAATGACTGACTCTGTCTACACTGATACAGATGTGCGTTCAGATTATAATGACTGACGCTGTCTACACTGATACAGATGTGCGTTCAGATTATAATGACTGACGCTGTCTACACTGATACAGATGTGTGTTCAGATTATAATGACACACTGTCTACACTGATACAGATGTGTTCAGATTATAATGACTGACGCTGTCTACACTGATACAGATGTGCGTTCAGATTATAATGACTGACTCTGTCTACACTGATACAGATGTGTGTTCAGATTATAATGACTGACGCTGTCTACACTGATACAGATGTGCGTTCAGATTATAATGACTGACGCTGTCTACACTGATACAGATGTGTGTTCAGATTATAATGACTGACACTGTCTACACTGATACAGATGTGTGTTCAGATTATAATGACTGACGGTGTCTACACTGATACAGATGTGCGTTCAGATAAATAATGACTGACGCTGTCTACACTGATACAGACGTGTGTTCAGATTATAATGACTGACTCTGTCTACACTGATACAGATGTGCGTTCAGATTATAATGACTGACGCTGTCTACACTGATACAGATGTGTGTTCAGATTATAATGACACACTGTCTACACTGATACAGATGTGTTCAGATTATAATGACTGACGCTGTCTACACTGATACAGATGTGTTCAGATTATAATGTCTGACGCTGTCTACACTGATACAGATGTGTTCAGATTATAATGACTGACGCTGTCTACACTGATACAGATGTGTGTTCAGATTATAATGACTGACACTGTCTACACTGATACAGATGTGTTCAGATTATAATGACTGACGCTGTCTACACTGATACAGATGTGTTCAGATTATAATGACTGACGCTGTCTACACTGATACAGATGTGTTCAGATTATAATGACTGATGCCGTCTACACTGATACAGATGTGTGTTCAGATTATAATGACTGACTGTCTACACTGATACAGATGTGTTCAGATTATAATGACTGACACTGTCTACACTGATACAGATGTGTTCAGATTATAATGACTGACGCTGTCTACACTGATACAGATGTGTTCAGATTATAATGACTGACGCTGTCTACACTGATACAGATGTGTTCAGATTATAATGACTGACGCTGTCTACACTGATACAGATGTGTTCAGATTATAATGACTGACACTGTCTACACTGATACAGATGTGTTCAGATTATAATGACTGACTCTGTCTACACTGATACAGATGTGTGTTCAGATTATAATGACTGACGCTGTCTACACTGATACAGATGTGTGTTCAGATTATAATGACTGACGCTGTCTACACTGATACAGATGTGTTCAGATTATAATGACTGACACTGTCTACACTGATACAGATGTGTTCAGATTATAATGACTGACACTGTCTACACTGATACAGATGTGTTCAGATTATAATGACTGACGCTGTCTACACTGATACAGATGTGTTCAGATTATAATGACTGACGCTGTCTACACTGATACAGATGTGCGTTCAGATTATAATGACTGACGCTGTCTACACTGATACAGATGTGCGTTCAGATTATAATGACTGACGCTGTCTACACTGATACAGATGTGTGTTCAGATTATAATGACTGACGCTGTCTACACTGATACAGATGTGTTCAGATTATAATGACTGACACTGTCTACACTGATACAGATGTGTTCAGATTATAATGACTGAAGATTATAATGACTGACACTGTCTACACTGATACAGATGTGTTCAGATTATAATGACTGACGCTGTCTACACTGATACAGATGTGTTCAGATTATAATGACTGACGCTGTCTACACTGATACAGATGTGCGTTCAGATTATAATGACTGACGCTGTCTACACTGATACAGATGTGTTCAGATTATAATGACTGACGCTGTCTACACTGATACAGATGTGCGTTCAGATTATAATGACTGACGCTGTCTACACTGATACAGATGTGTTCAGATTATAATGACTGACACTGTCTACACTGATACAGATGTGTTCAGATTATAATGACTGACGCTGTCTACACTGATACAGATGTGTTCAGATTATAATGACTGACGCTGTCTACACTGATACAGATGTGTTCAGATTATAATGACTGACGCTGTCTACACTGATACAGATGTGTGTTCAGATTATAATGACTGACGCTGTCTACACTGATACAGATGTGTTCAGATTATAATGACTGACACTGTCTACACTGATACAGATGTGTTCAGATTATAATGACTGACACTGTCTACACTGATACAGATGTGTGTTCAGATTATAATGACTGACGCTGTCTACACTGATACAGATGTGTGTTCAGATTATAATGACTGATGCTGTCTACACTGATACAGATGTGTGTTCAGATTATAATGACTGACGCTGTCTACACTGATACAGATGTGTGTTCAGATTATAATGACTGACGCTGTCTACACTGATACAGATGTGTTCAGATTATAATGACTGACGCTGTCTACACTGATACAGATGTGTTCAGATTATAATGACTGACACTGTCTACACTGATACAGATGTGTTCAGATTATAATGACTGACGCTGTCTACACTGATACAGATGTGTGTTCAGATTATAATGACTGACTCTGTCTACACTGATACAGATGTGTGTTCAGATTATAATGACTGACTCTGTCTACACTGATACAGATGTGTGTTCAGATTCTGAAATGGAAGAAAGTACGTTCGTCCAGTTTAAACATCTGGTTTGAGTCTCTGTAGAGACTTCAGAAGATCCCAGCGTCAGAAACAAGCGTATGGTTTATTTTAATGGTGTCACAGGATTATATGTTTGTTCGGAGCGTTTTACTGACACACAGAGTAATGAAGAGTTCACATAGAAAACTTCTGTTGACGGATGAAGCAGCGACTGTATTTAATCTGAAGTCATTTCTTAATGCTTTGTCTGGAAATGACAGTGTTATATCGATAATGGTTTCAAAACACCTACTCGTGTATATATATATATATATAGATCTACACCTCGAGGAACATATCCTCATCCCACACAAACAAATAAAATAGCACTTTGTCATTATTTACTCTCCCATATGTCATTCAAAATCCACATGACATTCTTTGTTCTGTCGACACAAAATAAGATATTTTAAGAACTAATGGAACCTTCCTGTAAAGTGTTGCTGTAATATAACGACTCATACTGTGATTTTCATCATTCCACCCACAGCTATTAGATAGATGCACCTGATAAAGTGGCCACTACATGTAATTGCAGAATTGTTTTGCGCTGATGTTCTCGATCACAGAATTACATTTATCTTTTTTCCGTGTGTGTTCCATGTCATTTTCCTCATTACACTCACAGCGGGAATCCTTCCAGTCATTACCGGGATTCACTCTCAGCAATGTGGAGCAATCAAGATAATAGATCATTTATCCATAGCAAAAAAAAACAACACAGCAAGCCCTGATATTACTTTATCATGCTTCTAATTACAGGCTTCAGTCTCTTAATTGCAATATTAATTTCAGTCTGTAATATTGAGACTGTTGCATAAGCGGAAAATGGAGCAAAAGAATGTCCATGATGACAGTAAAAGCATTTGATTTATGATCAAAACAACAAACTTACACAGCAAAACAATCCTGTTCTTAATGAATGTTAGTCTTATTAGTCAATTAAAAATCTAAAAGTCCTTGAAATAAGAGAAGCAACGCTGCATTACACACTAAACCCCTTATTTTTCTGTCAAACACACACTCTTGCAGCTCTTTTCAGCACAACCGTTCACTGAAAAAATTAAATTGTTCGCTAATAAAATTATTCTTCACGACACATTTGAATGTGCAAATATCATCTCAGAGCTTCGGTGGACGGGTTTGTGTTTTTGAAAGTTTATAGTGATGCTTTTCGCTTAATAATTGAACACTGGTTTGATTCCGAACGGTTGCACATTCAGAAATATATGCTTCTTAAAGCTTCGGCTGCTATAAGTGAAGACACATCCTTTATTTATAGAGAGATAAAACAGCACTCTATGCCATCAAAACTCCAGCGCACTTGATGACGGTGTTTCATCTCTTCCAGCATCTGAGAGAATGAATCAGGAGTTCAGGACAGTGTTTATCTAACACTGAAGCCCGTGGCCCTTCTTCATCAAGACGTTCAGCGCAGTCTCGATGATGGCATAACTAATTCATTCCCTAGTTTTAGTAAATCATGGCCATGAATTAAGAATTTGTTCCGATGACTAAACTATTTGTTGCCTCGTTTTTAGTAAATCGTGGCCATGAATTAAGAATTTTTGTCCACACTAATAAGTTTTCATTTGAAAATCATCTTTTTCTCTCCGTTTTGGCCTTCCATCACACTTAGACGGCGTTTTTATTAATGAAAACGAGGATTTTTGAAAACCAAAAGTGGATAAATTTGAAAACGCCATTTTCGCGTTATTGTGTGGACTGTCAAAACTGAGGTATTTAGAAACAATGATGTAAGTTTTGTCATGTTATGCATATTGAACCCATAGATATTCATGTTTATAGCGGTATTGTGCCTGTTATGCTGTTCACATTCACACAGTTGCTAAAATATGTTACTTTGCTCATATTACTGACAGAAAATACTCACATTTGCTGTCCTGCGGTGAAACATGAGCAGTTTTAGCGTTTTAGACCAAACATAAATGTTTCTTGATCATCAAATCCTCATATTAGAGTGATTTGTGAAGGATCATGTGACACTGAAGACTGCAGTAATGATGCAGAACATTCAGCTTTGATCACAGGAATAAATTACACTTTACTGTATATTCACATAGAAAACAGCTGATTTACACTGGAATAATATTTCACAATTTTTACTGTATTTTTGATAAAATAAATGCAGCTTTGGTGAAGTAGGCGAGACTTCTGTCAAAAACATTAACAAATCTTACCGACCCCAAATCTTTTAACGGTAGTGTATATTAAAATGTTTTAAATATTGCTGTTTATGCCTATGAATTAAAATGTTTTCGTAGGTTAGTAGGCATTGGTGCATATAAGTGAAAATGATTCTTCTTGTGTTCAGAATAGACTAACAAACCGTGTGAAAGCAAGTAATTGGCAAGTAATATTAAAAATAAATGTGACATTTTGTAGTAGAAAGACTGAAAGAGCATTTTCTTGTAAAATGTCCTCAGGTAATCTTTGAGTTATTTACAATTTTTGAAAACATTTTTTACATTGTACACCATTTTTTTCAGTAATTTTTACATTTTGAATCTGCTTGATTGCAATGACACACACACTAAGTAAATAATGTGATTTGTGGTTAAGGTAACATCTGTGTAAAATGTACGATTGACAATCTTTGTTGTTTTAGGAGTTTTGAAGGCCGCATTTGACCAACTCCAGATATTTACCCATTTTACTGCAGTATTTCCACTAAAACTGGACGTTCAGCTCCTGGAATAAAGAAGAAGTGACAGTCAGAGAAGCTCTGGTGTTCAACAGCATGCGACGGTGTGGATGTTCAACTCTATCGCATTCAAAACTAAATCAAAACAATCATTGCAATGTGTTTGCCAGGTTGTTTTATTTCATGTGACAAATCTTGGTTTTGACCGGGGCACGGCAGTAAAAACGGTAAAGCTATTGTGATGATGGCCAATCCAAAGACAGCACCTGTGTGAACCTGACAGCGCCTCGACTCCTGTAAGCGAACTGATGGAGACGCCACTGACAGATCGAGGGAGATGAACACTCCAGGGCTGAAGGACTGCAGAATATCTCAGAAACAGTTTACTGTTAATCCATGCAGAGAAAGTACCTGTCAGGTTTTGGGTGGGTGAAGGGAGCGAGGACTCAAGTGCAGGACAATGGGTGTTTAATGATAATAAAATAAAACAAAACAGACCACAGAAAACTATCTGAGGGAGAAAACAAGACTGGCTTGAGCACACAGCGGGGAAACACACGGTGTACAGACGCCGAACCAGCGCAGGACTGCAAACACAGGGAGAGCAAACAAAGCAGGGCGCAGGTAACGAGGGAGGACAGGAGGGGTAAATGAATCAATAATCAGGTAACGAGATGGGCGGGGTTAGACAATCCACAGGAGAGCACAGGGAAACAAACATGACAAGCCATGTGCTCTCACCAAACATGGCAAACATAAGCACATTGGCCAGTCAAACAAGTCACAAGTTCACACAAAACATGACAACATGAAAGCACACGGCCAGCGTAAGACAAGACGGGACAAAACAGGAGTGTCAGGCTCTGGCACAAAACCAAGATATAGACTAGACAGACAGAAGTGAACCCTGACAGTACCAGCACACACACACTCTCTGCAGAGACGGCGTTATGTACTGTATTTTATGTTATTTACTGATGAATGGATGGAGAGAACAATAGATAGAATGATAGACGGATGGAAGGATGGATGGATGGAGAGAACAATGGATAGAATGATAGACAGATGGATGGATGAATGGATGATAGATAGATAGATAGATAGATAGATAGATAGATAGATAGATAGATAGATAGATAGATAGATAGATAGATAGATAGATAGATAGATAGATAGATAGATAGATAGATCAATTCCTAACAATAACTGTTCTATTCTTAGCCCATCAAATGTCTCAGTCAAATGAATATGATGATTCTGTCATTCTCAAACTAGGCCAGTCCGACAGAGAAACACTGTTCTGGAAGCTGAGCGGCTGCTCGTCTCTCTTCACCCTCAGATGCAGGAACAGAGGGATGGAGGGATAGAGTGAGAAAGTGATGGAGTGATGGAGGGATAGAGTGAGAGAGTGAGAGAGTGATGGAGTGATGGAGGGATAGAGTGAGAGAGTGATGGAGTGATGGAGGGATAGAGTGATGGAGTGATAGAGTGATGGAGTGATGGACGGATGGAGGGATAGAGTGAGAGAGTGATGGAGGGATAGAGTGAGAGAGGGATAGAGTAACAGAGTGATGAAGGGATAGAGTGAGAGAGTGATGGAGGGATAGAGTGATGGAGTGATGGACGGATGGACGGATAGAGTGATGGAGGGATAGAGTGAGAGAGTGAGAGAGTGATGGAGGGATAGAGTGATGGAGTGATAGAGTGATGGAGTGATGGACGGATGGAGGGATAGAGTGAGAGAGTGATGGAGGGATAGAGTGAGAGAGGGATAGAGTAACAGAGTGATGAAGGGATAGAGTGAGAGAGTGATGGAGGGATAGAGTGATGGAGTGATAGAGTGATGGACGGATGGAGGGATAGAGTGAGAGAGTGATGGAGGGATAGAGTGAGAGAGGGATAGAGTAACAGAGTGATGAAGGGATAGAGTGAGAGAGTGATGGAGGGATAGAGTGATGGAGTGATAGAGTGATGGACGGATGGAGGGATAGAGTGAGAGAGTGATGGAGGGATAGAGTGAGAGAGGGATAGAGTAACAGAGTGATGAAGGGATAGAGTGAGAGAGTGATGGAGGGATAGAGTGATGGAGTGATGGACGGATGGAGGGATAGAGCGTCACCCAGGTCAGATAAATCCCATCACATAGAGCCTCTTTCACCTAGCTATCATCATATAGAGACTGTGTCTGTTCCCCGATTTTGGAAATCCAAAAAATGTTTAAACCTATCTAAGGTTAAAAATTTAATTGATGTTCAACAAATAAAAAACAGCTATAATACAGATGAGCAAATGATAAAGCTTGGGTTGCTGAATATTCGATCGCTTACTTCAAAAGCACTCATTGTTAATGATATGATTTCAGATAATAACCTAGATGTGCTGTGTTTGACAGAAACCTGGCTAAAACCAAACGATTACATTACTTTAAATGAGTCCACCCCGCAAGATTACTGTTATAAACATGAGCCTCGTCTGAAACGCAAAGGGGGTGGTGTTGCTGTAATTTATAGTAATATTTTCAAAACCACTAAGAAATCAAGTTTCGAATATAATTCTTTTGAAGTGTTAGTGCTTAATGTAAAAATATATAGTAAAAATGATAAATCACGTTTGAGATTTGTGCTGGCTACTGTATACAGGCCACCAGGGCACCATACGGACTTTATCAAAGAATTTGCGGACTTTCTATCAGAGTTAGTATTGGCTGCAGATAAAGTACTAATTGTTGGTGATTTTAATATACACATCGATAATGAAAAAGATGCATTGGGATTGGCATTTAAAGACATTGTAAACTCTATTGGAGTTAGACAACACGTGTCAGGACCTACTCATCGTCGTAATCATACTCTAGATCTAATATTATCACATGGAATAGATGTTGATGCCGTTGAAATTCTGCAGCAGAGCGATGACATCTCAGATCATTATCTAGTCTCGTGTAAATTACATTTAGCCAAGGCTGCAAAGCCGACTCCGTGTTACAAATATGTTAGACCTATCACTTCTGCTACTAAAGATTGCTTTATTAATAATCTTCCTGATCAGTTTCATCATTTTAGCATCCCGGATAGCTTAGAAAAACTTGATATTGCAACAGAAACTTTTAACTCTCTCTTTTCCAGCACTTTAGACACAGTTGCTCCGTTGCGCTTAAAGAAGATTAAAAAAAATAATCCAACGCCGTGGTACAACGAGCACACTCGGGCCCTTAAGAGAGCAGCCAGAAAAATGGAGCGCAACTGGAAGAAAACAAAATTAGAGGTATTTCGCATTTCATGGAAAGAGAGCTCGATTGCTTACAGAGAGGCTTTAAAAGCTGCTAGATCTGCTTATTTTTCAAACCTATTAGAAGAAAATAAACATAATCCTAGGTATTTATTTGAAACAGTGGCTAAACTAACGAAAAAGAAAGCTTCAAACACAGAAGGTTCCAAGCAGCACAGCAGTAATGACTTTATGAACTTCTTCACTTATAAGATTGATAATATCAGGGATAAAATTATAACTATGCAACCGTCTACTACAGTATCGCATCAGGCAGTGCATTGTAGTCTCCCTGAGGAAAAATTTGATTCATTCATTGCTATAGGAGAGGAAGAATTTACTAAACTCGTTAAATCATCTAAATCTACAACATGTATGTTAGACCCTATACCGACTAAGCTACTGAAAGAGATGCTTCCAGAGGTCATAGATCCTCTTCTTAATATCATTAATTCCTCTTTGTCTCTAGGATACGTACCAAAAAACTTTAAGCTGGCTATGATTAAACCGCTTGTTAAAAAAATGCAACTTGATCCTTCAGAATTAGTCAATTACAGGCCGATCTCGAATCTACCCTTTCTGTCAAAGACACTAGAAAAGGCAGTATCTTCACAACTATGTTCCTTTCTAGAAAGAAATGATATCTGCGAGGATTTTCAGTCCGGATTTAGACCATACCATAGTACTGAGACTGCTCTCGTTAGAGTAACAAATGATTTGCTCTTATCATCCGATCATGGTTGTGTCTCTCTATTAGTGTTACTCAATCTTAGTGCTGCATTTGACACCATTGACCACGACATTCTTTTAAATAGACTAGAAAACTATGTTGGCATTAGTGGAATTGCACTAGCATGGTTTAAATCATACTTATCTGACCGTTATCAGTTTGTAGCAGTAAATGAAGAGATGTCTTATCAATCACAAGTTCAGTATGGCGTACCACAGGGCTCAGTACTAGGACCGCTGCTGTTCACTCTGTACATGCTGCCATTAGGAGATATCATTAGGAAACATGGAATTAGCTTCCACTGTTATGCCGACGATACTCAGCTCTATATTTCTTCAAAACCTAACGAAACTTACCAATTCACTAAATTAACAGAATGCATAGCTGATATAAAAAACTGGATGACTCGTAATTTCCTACTTCTAAATTCTGAAAAAACAGAGATTCTAATTATTGGACAAAAAACTTCCTCACGTAATAACCTAGAATACTGTCTAACACTTGATGGCTGCTCTGTTAAGTCTTCGTCGTCGGTTAGGAACCTGGGTGTGCTCTTTGATACCAATCTTTCATTTGAAAGTCACGTGTCTAGTATCTGTAAAACCGCATTTTTCCATCTTAAAAATATATCTAAATTACGTCATATGCTCTCATTGACAAATGCGGAACAATTAGTCCATGCGTTCATGACCTCAAGGCTAGATTATTGTAATGCTCTACTGGGTGGTTGCCCTGCACGCTTAATAAACAAACTGCAGCTGGTCCAAAACGCAGCAGCTCGAGTTCTTACCAGAACCAGGAAGTATGACCATATTAGCCCGGTTCTGTCAAAACTGCACTGGCTCCCTATTAAACATCGCATCAATTTTAAAATATTGCTGATTACTTACAAAGCACTAAATGGTTTAGCTCCGCGGTACTTGAGCGAGCTCTTAACGCATTATACTCCTTCACGTCTATTGCGATCTCAAAATTCCGGCCAGTTGATAATACCTAGAATATCTAAATCGACTGCTGGCGGTAGATCCTTTTCCTATTTAGCACCAAAACTTTGGAACAGCCTTCCTACCATTGTCCGGGAAGCAGACACACTCTGTCAGTTCAAATCTAGATTAAAGACACATCTCTTTGACATAGCGTTCACATAATACATTATAGACTTCTATAATTCAATATTAGGCTGCATAGATTAGGTCAGCTGGAACCGGGAACACTTCCCATAAATCCTGATGTACTTGTTACATCATGAGAAGAATGGCATCTACGCTAATTTTAGTGTCTTTGTTTATCCCAAGGTTTTCCCGCAGCCTGCCGGATCCGGGCCGTTTCCAGATCTGATGAAGGACCTTCGCCTGGACCCGATGTCAATGCAGTGCTGAAGGGCCAACTAGTCTCTCCCTATGGAGGATCCCTTTCCCACTCTACAGATAACGCGTCGTCGGGAAAACTCAATTTGCGTATCTACCCCGAATTGATAAAATAAAATAAAATTCTGAATCAAAACTATAAGGAAACACCAGTAATTTGTTTAGGTTTGGTTTGTAGGGAATTCCAAACCTGCACACATATATTCAAACGCACATAATTATAGAACCCGTTCTTAATGCGCATCTGAACGCCATCAGCGTTTCTCACAGGTTCGCGTTTAAAGTCTGTGTAGAGAGAATGGTGTCGTCTTGGCGGCCCTAATTTAAAAACAAATGATCGTTGCGACGGAAGCGAATCAATCAAAACTAACTTTAGCTGGAAAATAACTTTATTAAAGAACCGCTATAAAGCCAAAACAATCTTACGTTAAATTATACATTTATCTCTGTAAAGCTGCTTTGAGACAATCTACATTGTTAAAAGCGCTATATAAATGAAGATGACTTGACTTGACTTGACTTGACTAGAGTGAGAGAGTGATGGAGGGATAGAGTGAGAGAGTGATGGAGGGATAGAGTGATGGAGTGATGGAGTGATGGACGGATGGAGGGATAGAGTGAGAGAGTGATGGAGGGATAGAGTGAGAGAGGGATAGAGTAACAGAGTGATGAAGGGATAGAGTGAGAGAGTGATGGAGGGATAGAGTGATGGAGTGATGGACGGATGGAGGGATAGAGTGAGAGAGTGATGGAGGGATAGAGTGAGAAAGTGAGAGAGTGATGGAGGGATAGAGTGATGGAGTGATAGAGTGATGGAGTGATGGACGGATGGAGGGATAGAGTGAGAGAGTGATGGAGGGATAGAGTGAGAGAGGGATAGAGTAACAGAGTGATGAAGGGATAGAGTGAGAGAGTGATGGAGGGATAGAGTGATGGAGTGATGGACGGATGGAGGGATAGAGTGAGAGAGTGATGAAGGGATAGAGAGAGAGTGAGAGAGTGATGGAGGGATAGAGTGATGGAGTGATGGAGTGATGGACGGATGGAGGGATAGAGTGAGAGAGGGATAGAGTGAGAGAGTGATGGAGGGATAGAGTGATGGAGTGATGGACGGATGGAGGGATAGAGTGAGAGAGTGATGGAGGGATAGAGTGAGAGAGGGATAGAGTAACAGAGTGATGAAGGGATAGAGTGAGAGAGTGATGGAGGGATAGAGTGATGGAGTGATGGACGGATGGAGGGATAGAGTGAGAGAGTGATGGAGGGATAGAGTGAGAGAGGGATAGAGTAACAGAGTGATGAAGGGATAGAGTGAGAGAGTGATGGAGTGATGGAGGGATAGAGGGATAGAGTAACAGAGTGATGGAGTGATGGAGTGATGGAGGGATAACTATAACGATAACGATAACTATAACAATAACTATAATGATAACGGTAACGGTAACTATAACTATAACGATAACGATAACAATAACTGTAACTGTAACTGTAACTATAACGATAACAATAACTATAACGATAATGATATCGATAACGATAATGATAACGATAACTATAACGACAACGATAATAACTATACCAATAACTATAACGATAACGATAACGATAACGATAACGATAATGATAACGATAACGATAACGATAACTATAACTATAACTATATTATGATTGGCTATCAATGTTTTTATTATTATCAGCTAAAAAAAAAACGTTCTGAAACAGATTCCAACGATATTGTTCCTCTGTGTCCTATAGAGGGAATGCACTGACATCAGTTTCCCGCGGGAACACACTCCCTCATCCGGACATCCAGAGTGTCAGAAGAGCTGCTGAGTGACTGGAGTTAACAGGGAAAACTGAGGAAACGCCAGTAAAACAAACGATTATCAGTTTAAACTGAAGGTTGGACTCGATCTAGTGTTCCTTACAACTCACCACAGATCCAGTGATCGTGGATATTGGCATGCAGCCGGGAATCATGTTATACAATATAGGTCTAAATCCATATGATCACTTATATCAGTGTTATATATATCATCATATCGTCCAGCCCGAAAACTTGTATAGTTTTTCTCAGTGTTTATTTAAAAACTTCCAATTATGCAGAATATATGATGGTAAATATTCAGTTGATGAGTTGTCAATACAATATATAACAATACAATATATAGGGAATGATTTTACCCCTAATTACAGCATATCGACACAAAAATCGCAGTGAAAATCTCGGTGAAAACTACAAAAACGTGAATTTGTGGAAACGTAGACGTCAAACGCATGTGTATTACGTGTTCATTCTATAGGCACGTCTGTTTTCTTTACAAAGTGACATCGCCATCTATTGGCCTGGCAGCAGAACACAGCGTTTCTGTTAATAGTTGTTTCTGAAGTATGATAAAAAGAGAAATCCAGAATACCCTTTAATATGTCAACAAAACCAATTGTGAATTTTGAACCTGGCTTTATTTTAACATTTGAGAAAACGTATAATACAAAACAATTGTCTCAATGAATACTGTAATTAATCAACTAGGGAAAATATTGTAATATCTGTCATTATAATGACCGTTCCCAATGAAAAGTCATTAGCATATGCACAAGTGTCAGATCTATATGCATATTTCACATATCAGCATGCATCTAAGTGTCAGTCAGCTGAGCGAATGATAAAACCTTTTTTTTCACACCTATACTGTAAAATAATCCATTCTGACTGCTGGACCTCCAGGCCAGTTTCACACATCAAGAGTTTTCACACACACCGTTTCTGCGGCATCAGAGCTTAATCGTCCTGAAGAACCAAGAGGACAATCACATCCTAATAATGAGTATACACAAACTATGGCTAAATCATTACAATCATCTGGATTCAGTCAGATTTACTGCACAGAAACACAGCGTCTGTCAATAAAAAAAAATCTGTTAAATTTACGGTAAAAAACCGACAGCGGTGGTTGCAGGAAATTTACTGTAAAAAATGCGGTAGCAACATTTTAGGTTTTACAGACTTAACTAAAATTTAAAAAATAAAATAATTCTATTAGGTTTTATGTTACATTTAAAGTTGTTAAATTAATATTCATAACATTTTTATAATGCCGTGTGTGTTATAATGATGGTGTTTAGTGTGTGTGTGAGTGACACTGTCCAGCTTCTATATTAATATTATCTCTCTTGTAGAAAAGCTGCTTGTGATCATGTGACTCTCATCTCCGCTGTGATTGGTGGATATCAGTGTATTATAAAACAGATATTAGTACTTCAATAAATCAGTTTATATTTATAAAATATATATCAAATAAATTATATCAGATAATGAAATATGTTTTTTTACTGTAAATTTTTGTTACGTCTGTAAAACCTAAAATGTTGCTACCGTATTTTTATTTTTTTACTGTGTACATTTGTTCTTGTTCCAGAAGCTGTTTCACTTTATTTACTGAAGAAAAGACGCAACTTCACTTTCACGCCAATATTAAAGCAGAAATGTTATTTATGTCTGTATATAACTGTACATAACTTCATAACTGCAGCTGACTGAGGATCATGTGTCGTGAGAGCTGTGGACGGACACACACACACACACACACACACACACACACACACACACACACACACACACACACACACACACACACACACACACACACACACACACACACACACACAGACCTTCAGTGATGTTTCACTCATTACAGCTTCATGACAGCATCAGTTCACATTTAATGACCATATTGCATAAGAATATTCTAATAAGGCCGGTCTGTGTCCACGGCTTTATTATATCAGGCGTCTGTATATAATTACCCTCCTCTCCAGACCAGAGGTCATCGCTCACAGGATTAATGACCCGTCGCTCATATTTCTCCAGCAACAGTTCTTGCTTTGAGGAGTTGGTCAAACACAACAGTGATGTGTAAGTCTGCAGTCAGTCAGAGTCTCTGTTCATCAGGAGGATCAGCTGGACTAATGTTTCTGTAAACGTAATAACTCCTTCTGGAACGTTCCGAGAACATTCACAAGTAACGTTCAGGTAATGTTTGAAGAATGAGACATGCGAAAGTTTCCTTAAAACATTTACTTACATTACAATCTAAATGTTCAAAGAATATTCTTTCTTTCTTTCTTTCTTTCTTTCTTTCTTTCTTTCTTTCTTTCTTTCTTTCTTTCTTTCTTCCTTTCGTTTTTTGTTCCTTCCTTCCCTCCTTCCTTTCTTTCTTTCTTTCTTTCTTTCTTCCTTTCGTTTTTGTTCCTTCCTTCCTTCCTTCCTTCCTTCCTTCCTTCCTTTCTTCCTTTAGTTTTTTGTTCCTTCCTTCCTCTTTCTTTCTTTCTTTCTTCCTTCCTTCCTTCCTTCCTTTCTTTCTTTCTTTCTTCCTTTCTTTCTTCCTTTCGTTTTTTGTTCCTTCCTTCCCTCCTTCCTTCCTTCCTTTTTTTCTTTCTTCCTTTCGTTTTTGTTCCTTCCTTCCTTCCTTCCTTCCTTCCTTCCTTCCTTCCTTCCTTCCTTCCTTCCTTCCTTCCTTCCTTCCTTCCTTCCTTCCTTCCTTCCTTCCTTCCTTCCTTCCTTTCTTCCTTTAGTTTTTTGTTCCTTCCTTCCTCTTTCTTTCTTCCTTCCTTCCTTCCTTCCTTTCTTTCTTTCTTTCTTTCTTTCTTTCTTTCTTTCTTTCTTTCTTTCTTTCTTTCTTTCTTCCTTTCGTTTTTTGTTCCTTCCCTCCTCTTTCTTTCTTTTTTCCTTCCTTCCTCTTTCTTTCTTTATTCCTTCCTCTTTCTTTCTTTCTTCTTTCCATTTTTTGTCCCTTCCCTCCTCTTTCTTTCTTTATTCCTTCCTTCTGTTTTTTTGTTTCTTCCCTCCTCTTTCTTTCTTTCTTTCTTTCTTTCTTTCTTTCTTTCTTTCTTTCTTTCTTTCTTTCTTTCTTTCTTTCTTATTCATGGTGAGAGACAGTTTTATTTATCAAAAAATTAAATAAAATTGTTAAAGATTGTGGATTAGCATGGAATATTACATTACGATTTAAACCTTTAAAGAATATTCTTTCTTTCTTTAAATAAGTTTTTTTTAAGACTAAAATTGGATCAGATGAGTAGAAGTATTGTAGTAAAATATGTTTAACTGACAAGATGAACAGAGAATATATGAATAAATAAGGTGTAATGGGAAATGATCTGAACATGTTTCTGTGAGCTGGAGGATCTGCAGGATCTGGAGACTCAGGAAAACTCCTCCTTTCACGTTCCAGATAAAATAACAGCATATGGATTTGAAATGATGAATTGTAATTCTGTCATGGACAAAAGCTTTGACACACAGAGCGTATGATCTGTTGACTGACACACACACACGACAGGAGTTTTGTGGGTCAGACGGTGTTTGGTTTAAAGCTGTTGAAGTAAATGAGTTTGGACGGCATCAGAGCGTCAGTGACAGCGACTGTCAGAGCAAACTGATATTATTCAGTGCCTGAAGCGACACTAAAATCATATCCAACGAGCTGCGCTGGAGAACTGGAGGCGATAGAATACAAACCACCTGATACTAAACGGTTCTGGTCTCAGATGGCAGTGTCTTATACTTTATCACATATAGTTCATTTGGATCAAATTGACATAATGAAATAATGATTTCAGAGAGCAGAAGTTTAATAACACACCAGAGTTATTAAAGTCAGAAAGTCACATAACTGCATGTTTTTGTGTTAGATTACACATATAAAGCTGCTGAATAATGATTTCAGAGAGCAGCCGTTTAATAACACATTAATAACACATTCTGATTCATGTTCTGTCAAGGTTTTCTCAAAGTTATGGACAAATGTTCTTCTAGTTTAGTCGGATCAACACAATTTGATTTACGTCAAATAAATTTATTCTGTTTAACTTTATTACAGAATGTTAAAACATTATTTATATATCGTTCATGGAACTTTTTTAAATGTTGCCACTTGTTTCGGAATGTTCAGAGAACGTTTAAAAGTAACATTATCATGTTTGCAAAATGATCAAATGGAATGTTTTCTTAACATTCACACACTAAAATAATAATAATAATTCATTACCCTTCATTTGACTGAATTTTACACACAATTCAAAATAAATTAGTTGGGTCAACACATTTTATTTGATTCAGGTTACATTCATTTTCTCCAGTATGTTTAACTTTATTACAATCGTCAAACTAGATTTTCTTATGTTGGTCCATCTTAATTATTTTTTTTTTTTATGAATTTACATCAAAGTGTGAAACTTCATATACTTCATATTTAATATCTGACGTTATTTAATAAAGCAATAAGCCACGAGAAGCTGCATATTCTGCGATTTTACCGGCTGTTCTTCTGTTCAACACAAACAAAATGCTTTAAAAATAAAATAAAAACGGCAATACGATATAAAACAAGACATAATAAGTTATATTTGATAATGATAATAGTCAATTCTTCCACCAAGTAATATAGCTAACAGGTTGTTTAAGGTTAATGAACAGAAACACAGAGTCAATTAAAACAAACAAACAAATAAAAATCTCCAGATTTGATAACTTTCCCCATAGACTCTCAGATATAACAGGTGTCTGCACGGCGAAACACGAGGAGCCGCTTTCCTCGGCCGGTAATGTGATTCTGTCGGTCACACAGGCGTGACCCCGTCTGTCACTCAGCAACAAGCTCAACCTTTTAGCATCTGCAATCATGTGCTAAGTGAATCTGTTTCCAAGGCAACCTGGGTTCCCGCTAAATTCCCAAGAGGTGTGTGCTGGTGAGCCTATTGTTTATTTCCTTTTTAATTTGATAGATATAAAAAAAGAAGAAGAAAACAATAATCAAATATGGAGGTTGAGCACAATATTCTTTATTTTTTAAGATGACTAGCCTACTTGACCTGCAATATAGAGTAATATGATGTTTATTAATTTTTATGTACAAAAACATATGTTTAAGTGAATCGAATCAGTGTGCGAATTACTGAATAACTAAAAAAAAATGGGACTTTTCTTGTTTTTTTTATGGAATATTGCAGTGTTTATTCTAAATGATTTATAGGTGCACATCATTATTGTGTTAATAATCTTGAATCAGAATAAAAGTGACATCTCTTCTCTTCTCTGATGACGAGGGCGGAGCAACCTCTCACTAACCACAACCATCCAATCATCCAATCAATTCCCCACAGACACAATCAAGCCCCGCCTACATTTGTTCTTGTTCGCGAAGCGTTTCACTCGGATAAGACACTACAGGGAATTAAAGACGAGCGCAAATCTCTTGTATATGAAGATCCTGGTTCAAGCTTTAATGAAACCCTCCAAAATTCGTACCCTAATAATATTATAATGTCCCTCCCTGATCAAAATCCACTCACGATCTGCCACTTTGAAACAGTTGCGCATGCGCAGAGAGAGGCGCGGAGCTGCCCGAGTGCTGAACCCCGCGCGCGCCTGTGATTTAAAGAGATGCTCAGGCACTGACACACTCGACACTCTCTCTCTCTCTCACACACACACACACACACCGTTTCATCACAAGCAGGATTTCTCTTGTCATCTCTAATGGTGTTTCCTTCAAGCGCGGAATGATTTTAGGAGCTTTGCGGGTTTTGTCGTGGACGCGGTGCGTCTCGGTGTCGGATAAACCATGAGAATCTGGGCTGAAGTGGTTCTGGGTTCACCTGAGGAAAACTGTGCTTTAGTTCTGGAGAAAACACGACGGGTGTTCGGGAATGACTCGCCCTTCTGTGAAACTCCTCTCAACTTTACTCGCGTGTTTGATAGGAATGCACAACTTCAGGTATGTACTTCAGTTATTACTTCCCGACGCGACTGTCAAAGCAACATTAGTCATATATTAGCTTATATATTAGTCAACATTAGCCGTATATTAGTATACATATCGTTTATAAGAGCGTTTCGGCTCGTTCTCTTGTGCGCGGATGCTGACGTGCGTTGCCATGGCAATTAAAGAATGCTCGAATGAAAATGAGAACGGCAAAGAAAACATCAAAGAAGAATCGGGAGTTACAGTTACAACCAGAGATGAGGATTCCATTCTGCTTCTGTAATGTTAAAGGAGACCGGGGCTAGTTGTCACAGGTCTAATCATAATCTTGATCGTCTTGTTGGTTCCAAACACATACAGTCAAAACGAAAATTTATTCAGACACCTTCAACATGTCTCACATTATCAGTTTATTCACTATAGTTTAGAAAACGGTAATAAAATATGAGCAGAACTCAGTTGATATTTGACTGGTTTTGTCCGTCCTTCTGTTAGACTGTCTCACACATGAATTATGTTGAATATCTGTCAGCTGTTAAATTTAACTACACAATTAGATAATACCAGTTTAGCTCAACCAATCACCAAGCAATGCTTCATTGTGTTCAGTCTGTGTGTAAAAAGAGCATTAGCAATTAAAGAAAACACACTTCAGCAAAACATGATCAGCTCAAAGTGTCTTTATCAATGTCACTGGTAGTCTCTGTATGAAGAGTTATTGGGTATAATATGTCACAGTTTACTTTATTTTGCTCTCCTCACTCACAGAAATGAACTATAGTGTCCTGCAGTTTGACTGTAAACATATAAAAAACATTTTTGGTTCCATAAAGAACCTTTAATTGAATAGTACTGCTTTTCCCCTACATTTTAATAATCTAAAGAGCCCTTTTCCCACTATAAAGAGCCTTTTGTGCATTTGAAAGGTTCCACAGATTTGAGAGGTTCTTCACGGAATAATTAATGTCAAAAAAGAACGTTTATGTTAAAAAGCATAAGGTGGAAAATTAGAATGTCAATGAAAATATCAAAAAGTCCAGTCAAACCAACGCTCACTTTCTCTAGCAGGGCTTTAGTTTGTTGGTTTCAAAGCAAATTTTTATTATTTTTGTGAATTCTGTATCATATTTTTGTAATATATGTTGGTTAATAAGTAAACAAATAAAACTACATTTACATACATTAAGTCACTATTTAATGAAGGTGAGGTATTTCTCTTAAAATGTCAAGTTGTGTCACTTTTTTTAATTAATTATTTTTATTTTATTTGTGTGTGTGAATAGTGTGACAACATGCCCCACTGTGTTAAATGCCTGTTTCTTATTTCCTGGACAACAGCGGTGGACATTTTTATGTTTGTGTGTCTAAACAGAAATTGACATTCAAAAATAAAACGTAAAAAGTAAAAAAAATTAAAAGTGTGACAACTAGCCCCGCTGAGACACCTAGCCCCGCTGAGACAACTAGCCCCGCTGTATAGCCTCATTTAATTCTGTTATGCAGAATATTTATTCTGTTTGTGTGCCATGATATGACATTGAAAAAAAAAATCAATATTTTCTTGAATTCTACTTTATTCTATTCTAGTGATGAATGTTTACTGATGTTTACTGATATTAAGTGAATGTTTACTGATGTTTAGTGAATGTTTACTGATGTTTACTGATATTAAGTGAATGTTTACTGATGTTTAGTGAATGTTTACTGATGTTTACTGATATTAAGTGAATGTTTACTGATGTTTAGTGAATGTTTACTGATATTTAGTGAATGTTTACTGATGTTTAGTGAATGTTTACTGATATTTAGTGAATGTTTACTGATATTTAGTGAATGTTTACTGATATTTAGTGAATGTTTACTGATGTTTAGTGAATGTTTACTGATATTTAGTGAATGTTTACTGATGTTTAATGAATGTTTACTGATGTTTAGTCATGTTTACTGATGTTTAGTGAATGTTTACTGATGTTTAGTGAATGTTTACTGATGTTTAGTGAATGTTTACTGATGTTTAGTGAATGTTTACTGATGTTTAATGAATGTTTAGTGAATGTTTACTGATGTTTAGTGATGTTTAGTGAATGTTTACTGATGTTTACTGATGTTTAATGAATGTTTACTGATGTTTAGTGAATGTTTACTGATGTTTACTGATGTTTAATGAATGTTTACTGATGTTTAATGAATGTTTACTGATGTTTAGTGAATGTTTACTGATGTTTAGTGAATGTTTACTGATGTTTAGTGAATGTTTACTGATGTTTAATGAATGTTTACTGATGTTTAGTGAATGTTTACTGATGTTTAGTAATGTTTACTGATGTTTAATGAATGTTTACTGATGTTTAGTGATGTTTAGTGAATGTTTACTGATGTTTAGTGAATGTTTACTGATGTTTAGTGAATGTTTACTGATGTTTAGTGATGTTTAGTGAATGTTTACTGATGTTTAGTGAATGTTTACTGATGTTTAATGAATGTTTACTGATGTTTAGTGATGTTTAGTGAATGTTTACTGATGTTTAATGAATGTTTACTGATGTTTAGTGATGTTTAGTGAATGTTTACTGATGTTTAGTGAATGTTTACTGATGTTTAATGAATGTTTACTGATGTTTAGTGAATGTTTACTGATGTTTAGTAATGTTTACTGATGTTTAATGAATGTTTACTGATGTTTAGTGAATGTTTACTGATGTTTAGTGATGTTTAGTGAATGTTTACTGATGTTTAGTGAATGTTTACTGATGTTTAGTGAATGTTTACTGATGTTTAGTGAATGTTTACTGATGTTTAATGAATGTTTAGTGAATGTTTACTGATGTTTAGTGATGTTTAGTGAATGTTTACTGATGTTTAGTGAATGTTTACTGATGTTTAATGAATGTTTACTGATGTTTAGTGAATGTTTACTGATGTTTAATGAATGTTTACTGATGTTTAGTGAATGTTTACTGATGTTTAGTGAATGTTTACTGATGTTTAATGAATGTTTAGTGAATGTTTACTGATGTTTAGTGATGTTTAGTGAATGTTTACTGATGTTTAGTGAATGTTTACTGATGTTTAATGAATGTTTACTGATGTTTAGTGAATGTTTACTGATGTTTAATGAATGTTTACTGATGTTTAGTGAATGTTTACTGATGTTTAGTGAATGTTTACTGATGTTTAATGAATGTTTACTGATGTTTAGTGAATGTTTACTGATGTTTAGTGAATGTTTACTGATGTTTAGTGAATGTTTACTGATGTTTAATGAATGTTTACTGATGTTTAGTGAATGTTTACTGATGTTTAATGAATGTTTACTGATGTTCAGTGAATGTTTACTGATGTTTAGTGAATGTTTACTGATGTTTAGTGAATGTTTACTGATGTTTAATGAATGTTTAGTGAATGTTTACTGATGTTTAGTGAATGTTTACTGATGTTTAGTGAATGTTTACTGATGTTTACTGAATGTTTACTGATGTTTAATGAATGTTTACTGATGTTTAGTGAATGTTTACTGATGTTTAGTGAATGTTTACTGATGTTTACTGATGTTTAATGAATGTTTACTGATGTTTAGTGAATGTTTACTGATGTTTACTGATGTTTAGTGAATGTTTAGTGATGTTTACTGACTCCGTGTCTCAGGATAACGGCAGGTCAAGAGAACGAGAGACTGTTCGCTCGGGAATCTTCATCTGCGATGTCGCCCTCAGATTTCCTGGACAAACTGATGGGCCGAACTTCGGGATATGATGCGCGGATTCGACCCAACTTCAAAGGCAGGTTCAGTTCTGGATTACAATCTGAATGTGAATCAGTCAAACATTCTGATACTGCTTTCAGACATCAAGAGTTTCAGACTGATTTACAGGTATTTCTACACATACATTTAACATTCGTCAAAGAGTCAACAATATTCTTTATATATATATATATATACTGTATATATATATATATATACACACACACACACACACACACTACTGTTCAAAAGTTTGGAGGCGGGATGATTTTTTAAAATATTTTTGAAAGAGTCTCTTCTGCTCACCAAGGCTGCATTTATTTGATTAAAAATACATAAAACCTGTAAAAACAGTGAAATATTATTCTACTGTAAATCAGCTGTTTTCTATGTGAATATACAGTAAAGTGTAATTTATTCCTGTGATCAAAGCTGAATATTCAGCATCATTACTCCAGTCTTCAGTGTCACATGATCCTTCAGAAATCACTCTAATATGATGATTTGATGATCAAGAAACATTTATTATTATCAGTGTTGAAAATATTTCATATTTTTCACATTTTAAAAAGGATTTTCATTTTCATTCAATGAAAATTTCATTTCAATTTTCAAAAGACCAGCATTTATTTGAAACAGAATCTTTTTTAACATTATAAATGTCTTTACTGTCACTTTGAATCAATTTAATGCGTCTTTGATGAATAAAAAATAAATAAATACTGACCCCAAACATTTGACCAATAGTGATAGATAGAAATATATAATTATGTAATTAGTTACTCACCCTCATGATGTCTTTCCAAATCTATATGCTGTTATTTATTTCTGTGAAACACAAGAAGATTTTTTTTAAGATTGTTCAATGTTGGTAAAAATAGACTTATATTTCTCTTTACATATTTTCCCTAACTTGCTTTAATGATTTATTTAGTGCAACAAATACAACCATAATGTAAATTACTTTTTTTTCATATTACACAGATTTTTTGTTCAATTACAGCAATAAGTATTTTGGATGAAATGTGCATAATTGATTAAAATAATGTCACAATGCAGAAAAAAACTAAAGGCTTCCTTTCATTATGCAAAATATAATGTATTAGTTTTGGGTGAAATATGACCGGGACAGATTATTAACAGATTCACTTTTCATTTAAACGGAAAACCCACAAAAAAGGTCTATCACAGATTAATGCATGAAGTAACATGAACCAACAATAAGCAATAAAATTTTTAAAGCATTTAGGATATTTTTTAATGACTCTACAAGTTTGATCAAACCATCAAAATATAAGGAAAACATTTGATATTTTTAAATATGAGGGAAGAACAAACACTAAACTTGGTGATGGTGAACAAAATTATTAATCAAACTACAGATAAATGTTTTATTTTACGATGCAAAAAAATGCACAGAGAAACAAAAAGCAGAGAGGAAAAAGCAAACACTGACTACAACATAATCAGTTATTAATATTTGGTTGATTCTCTCATTTTTGCATGTGTTCACAATTTCTTTGCCTGGACAAAAACGATGTTGCACGATTCGTCATGTTTCATTGCGTTATTATCACTAATAAAACAAGCACAACTACACAATATGACTACATAATCTATAATAATATTTGAATAAAGGGTGAAGATGAGTAAATGTTGAGTTAAGATTAATAAATACTGTAGAAGTGTTGTTCATTAATGAAACCTTATTGTAAAGTATTACCAAACACACCATAAGACAACATAAAAGCATCATTGCAGTAATCCACACAACTATATTCCACATTCATCTGCCCATGCAATATTGAGAAGGTTCCTGGAAGCTGGAGGTACTTTGGTTAAAGTATAACGTTTTTTTTTTGGTGCCTGTCAAACCAGAGGACAGGCTAAAGAACACACTGGAGTTCTTCTGATGTATTATTTAAAGAGGATATTACAAATATTGATGCTGTTTTTGAGCTCTAGAAGAGATTTTCCTGCTTGAATGTTGATTATTCTCCTCATATTCTCTATTGTTGCGGCTCCTCTCTTCCCAGTCTGTCAGTAACGCTCTGTTTACTTCCTGTCTCTATGAAGCCCCTCCTTCTGAAAAGCACACTGTGCTCTGATTGGTCGGCTGGAGCAGTGTGTTGTGATTGGTCGAGCGCTTCGAGTCTGTTTGGGAAATGCCCCGCCCCTTACCATAACCGCCAGTTTAACACACTACTAACTAACTCAACCAGGCCCCGCCCCTTTATTCTGCGTATGAATTATTATAATGAGGAATATTGTGACATGTTCGTTCCCGGAAGAAACTCAAGACTACAATGGAGGCGTTTCAGGAGTTCAGAAACACTGACACTGATATAGAGAATAACTCACTTTTTAATGCTCTAACTTCAACATTACACACTGAAGACAGATGTAAATGTTAAAAATTATAATAAGACCCCTTTAACCCTTTAAGACTAGTGAAAGATGTCTTTAACTGGTTTTTTAAGGTCGTGATGTTTGATCCACCGCTGAACATCAGAGACAGTGAAGGTTCTGGAAAGCGACTTTGTTTCTTGTTGTAATGAAGGGACTTTTTGATGCTCAAACATCAACATTACACACTAAACACAGATGAACATGAGGAAGAAGCAGAACTCTTCCTCACACACACCTGGATTTATTTGTTGCTATTAAAGTTGAATCTGAATATGTCTGTCACAGACGAGCGTCAGCTTCGGTTCAGTTTATTTTGGCACGGATGGATGTTTGAGTCAAGTCACATTTATTTATACAGCGCTTTCTACAACACAGATTGTTATAACAAAGCAGCTTTACAGAGATAACAGGAAAATAATGCAACAAAGTCTGTTTCCAGAAGAAAACAGCGTCACAGTCCAGCTTAAGCCCAGGAGTGATTAAAATGCAATCTTGTTAGAAAACATTCACGAGGTTCAGAATACCTCCGAGGCGCATCTAAAGGAGTATTTTTAGTAACCTGCACCTAGAGTACTTTAATAAACTCCTCTCATGATTTTCAACAAGAATGACAGACTGTATATGATCTAGAAATTAGCTGAGAGATATTCTCTGAAAAGAGTTTGGTGTAGAAACAATTTTCACTTAAAAAAACAGCAAGTAACACTTTGATTTAAATGTAAAATTATGTAGAAAAACTAGTATTTTCCAACGATAACTTCGAAAATATTTTTTACAGTACATTATCATTTTTAAATAGATATTTACTGTGTTTTATTTCTTGCATTAAACTTGAATGATTGTTCTTTTGAAATTGTTTCTTCTGATTGAGAGAAAAAAAAAACATTCAAACGGTTTAAAAAAAACATTCAGAGCAATATTTCCATTGATTTGTTTATCAGAGGCTTTCATCTGAAGTGACTTACAAATGAGGGATAAAACAAAGTTATTGATTAAAGAGGCAGAAACACGAGATGCTTTAATACAAGCCTCAAAACTGTTCAGAAGATCAAAGTGAAGCACAGAATACAGTTAAATATATAATACAATTGGACCTTGATATGTATTATTTTAGTTACACTAAAACAAAACAATGTGTTCAATTATTCAGCGGTGATGCATTAAATGTATCAAAAGTGACAGTATAATGTAACATTTATAATGTAACCAAAGATTCTATTTCAAATAAATGATGTTCTTTTGAACTTTCTATTCATCAAAGAATCATGAAAAAACAAAATTATGACAGTTTGCATTAAAAAAATGTTTTTCCAACACTGATAATAATCATAAATGTTTCTTGAGCATCAAATCATCATATTAGAGTGATTTGTGAAGGATCATGTGACACTGAAGACTGGAGTAATGATGCTGAACATTCAGCTTTGATCACAGGAATAAATGACACTTTACTGTATATTCACATAGAAAACAGATGATTTACATTGGAATAATATTTCACTGTTTTTATACTGTATTTTTTATCAAATTCTGATCAAGAAAAGCTTAATATTGAATGGTTGTATATGTCAGCTATAGGCTTGAATGGTGAATTTTGGCTTAATATGTTGCAGTTCTTTGGTTTGTAACATCATGTGTTCCTGCAGGTCCACCTGTGAACGTCACATGCAATATATTCATCAACAGCTTCGGCTCAGTGACGGAGACGACTATGGTGAGTGTGTGTCTGTGGTTTACACCTTTACTTTGCTAAAACACAAACGGACAGGAGTATTGAGTATTGCCTTGAACTCAACATGACATTTGCTCAGTTTCCATCCACAGGTGCAAATTTAACTAAGTTGGAATATTGCATAAAACACTTGTGAATAAAGCAGCGTTTCCATCCCATGTGTTCAAGAGAACAAAATCAACACTTGCTGGGAAATTGGTGCAAAATATCAGTAATGAACTGTAAGTTGCTGTAATGTGGCTGTTTCTCCTCCATCATAAACGAGTGTCTCAGAGCGTCAGACGAAACTCAGTAAACGCTGTCGTGTTCTCTAGCGTTCGGATGCTGGTGTTCGGGAACACACTCGTGTGTGTGAGACGCTTCTGGAGGGAATTACACCAAATCATTCTGATGACACACTTCGACTTTCAGAAACACCAAACCAACATTAGAGATGCTGCGATGTGATTGGTCCACTGGTTACTCTAGTTATCCAATCACAGCTGACGCTGAGTTTATCGTCACATGGGGTTATTGCTGCACATTGTGGGAATTATTTGATCAATGTTTTTCCAACAATTGTTTCTAGTTTTTTGTTTTTGTTTTAATTTATGCACATTTCCACACTGTAAAAAGTGTTCAGTTCACTTAAAGGGATACTCCACTTTTTTTGGAAATAGGCTCATTTTACACCTCCCCCAGAGTTAAACTGTTGAGTTTTACCGTTTTCGAATCCATTCAGCCGATCTCCGTGTCTGGCGGTACCACTTTTAGCATAGCTTAGCATAGATCATTGAATCGGACAAGACCATTAGCATCTCTCTCAAAAAAATGACCAAAGAGTTTCGATATTTTTCCTATTTAAAACTTGACTCTTCTGTAGTTACATCGTGTACTAAGACTGACGGAAAATGAAAAGTTGCGATTTTCTAGGCTGATATGGCTAGGAACTATACTCTCATTCCTGCGTAATAATCAAGAAACGTCCAGCAGGCGTAATGATATGAGGCAGCGCCTGAAAATAGTCCCCAGCTCGGTAACTTCCAACGTGACCGGGACTAAGTTTGTCTAACCTATTAGACCTATTATCAGGCGCTGATCATATCATTAAGCCTGCTGCACTCATGGTATGGCAGCAAAGTTTCTTGATTATTACGCAGGAATGAGAGTATAGTTCCTAGCCATATAGGCTTAGAAAATCGCAACTTTACATTTTCCGTCGGTCTTAGTACACGATGTAACTACAGAAGAGTCAAGTTTTAAATAGGAAAAATATCTAAACTCTTTGGTCATTTTTTTAGAGAGATGCTAATGGTCCTGTCCGATTCAATGATCTATGCTAAGCTATGCTAAAAGTGGTACCGCCAGACCCGGAGTTCGGCTGGATGGATTCGAAAACGGTAAAACTCAACTGTTTAACTCTGGGGGAGGTGTAAAATGAGCCTATTTCCAAAAAAAGTGGAGTATCCCTTTAACTTACATTTCTTTTAAGAAACCTGTTGCCTTATAATTATAAAGTAGCCTAAATAAACTTAATGCTTAATCAAAAAAATTAAGTAATGTGGAATTGTCAAGTTCATATAACTTAATTTTTTCAATTAAGCATTAAGTTTATTTACTTCATTTTAAGGCAAAGGGTTTACTAAAAATTTTTAAGTAAGTGAACTGAACACTTTTTTCGGTGCATCCAGCATTTCTTTTTTATACAATATCCCAAAATTGCATGAAAATAGGTGGATGGAAACACGGCTAATGTGTGTTCAGTGTGAACAGTTTGTATGATAATTATGAAACGCATGAATCTCTGCTTGGCATGAAGACTCAATATCTGAAGCACTTTTACTAAAGTAAGCGAAGCATCGCTGGTTACTCCAGTTATCCAATCACAGCCTCCGCTGGGGCAGTCACATGAGGTCATTGAGGGATTTATTCAGTAAATATGTTTCCATCGTAGTTTATGCTCGTCTTCTTATCGAATAAAAAGTCATTTTTAGAATTTATGCTTTTCCATCCACTTTTTTAATGCAATATCCCAAAACGCACATAAAAATAGGTGGATGGAAACATGGCTAAACACTCAATTTACTACTAACATGTTTTTTTGTGTGCAATTGTCTTCATAAAGTTTAATCAGAATGTACTTCTCAATAAACTGGATAAAATCCAATTAAATCCCACTTACACTTGGAAATAAGCAAGATTATGGAAACGGTTAATCGGGACTCCACTAACTTTGTTCCAAATCATTCCCCAGACGTTTCCCGTTCAATCTGTTTTGTCTGAATTAATCAAATGGCAAACGATCCTCTCGATTCGCTAGCAGGCCTGCAATTCAGATTGATTAGTTTAACGTTTGGAGATATTCAGAGACGCTTCAGTGGTAAACAATTCCCAAATCTGGAGTCAAGCCTCATTTTTCTTTTCCAAGGAATATTTCTGCAGCCCAAAATCCCAACATCTCAAGTGGATATCAAGCACAAACAAGAGAGAAGCTGCTTTGCTTAAGCTTTCCTGTAGCTCAGTGGTAAGAGCATTGCGTTAACAACGCAAGGTTGTGGGTTTGATCCCAGGGGATTGCACATACCTATGTATAAATGTATAGGATAATGCAATGTAAGTCGCTTTGGATAAAAGCGTCTGCCAAATGCATAAATGTAAATGTAAATGATCAAATGCTAATTTTGTTTACATGTTTTAGAGCAACCAATCATTAATGAGCAGTACAGAGAAATTAAAATGAATTCGGACAAAAGCGACAGTGTTTTAGCATTTACGCTGTAAAAAATGATTTTGCACAGATTACTGGAGTAAGCTTAAGTATTTCTACTTCAAAATGTTATATTTAATTCAATGTGTTATTTGCCTTTTTTTACTAGCAATTTCTGAGCAAAAATTGTTTATTGTATCCAAATGATAAACAAATGTAAGAACTACTAATATATACCAGTAATTTAAAACACACACACCCGTTTTATGTTTTGATGAGTACATTATTTATCTTGGTTATTATATACGCAGCTAATTAACTTGGGTGAATCTTTTTGTAATGTTACAATATGCTCGAGTGGAACAAAAGGTCTTGCTAATTCATTCGTTCAACACAGTTTTCAAAGAGCTTCATCTCATGAAAACCTTGAAGGGATTTCTATGGCTAAACTTTTAACAAAAAACACACAGAAATGTTTATAAAGTCACTGAATGGCTTTGCAATGCACGTTTAAATCATGTCGTTCGTTCAGAGAAGAGGAAAAATTTTAGCAATGCATGTTTTGTTATTGATGGCAGTCTTTTATGAAATGTCGTGCATGAAAGCACAAATGCTCATTCACAAATGCTGTTAGAGGCTTTTATTTTACCAGAAGGTCTGCTGATCTTCTGTCTGCATGCCAGCCATGAAGCGTCTCTTGGGTGTTTTCTGAATCACAAAGTCAACATGAAAATATAGCTGCAAGCAGCCATTAATGGGCCAAGCACAAAGAAGGCACGATAAGTCATGCTAGCATAGCTGGGAGCATCAGACCAGCTGCAATAATGAGAAATTAAATACGTATTAAGATTATTTCAGGCAGAATGGCTGAAAAATCACAAATACAGTCACTAGTCATATGATTTAATGGTTTATCACTTCCGACCAATAGGTGGCGCTGGGACCAAATTGATGTCTTGTGGTCGGAGTGAGGTGACAATGACACATGCAAAGTTTGGTGTCAATATACCAAATCATTGCAGAGAAAAAGCCTCAGAGTCGATTTGGCATCATGCCATCAACTTTGTTGATGCGGTCTACGAAAACTATATAGACACAAAATCCATAAATTTTTGCCGGCATGGATCTGAAGATGATCTGCCTCGAATTCGATGAAAATCGGACCAACGGTCTAGGAGTTCGAAAACGTACGTTTTTAAAGGAAATCAAAATGGCGGCCAGGAAGTTAGGCCGACTATGGCAAAATTGGTATCAATGTTCTCGGCAAAACCAGTTTTATTACAATAGGCCAATTTAATAAAAAGTTATTATAATCTTTATATCTTTTGACCAAAAGGTGTCGCTGTCCCGAAATGTTTTGAGTACTGCCAGGGCATGGTGCCGATGACACATACCGAGATTCTTAACGATACGCCAAAAAATTGTACGTTCATAAAATTGCATTTTTTATAAACACATTGTAAAAAATGGCCGACGCCCAAAATTGTCGATATGGGAAAGTTGGGCGTTGTTCGACTCGATGCTGCACCGAATCTAAAGAGACCAGTTTTGTGAGTTTTGGCCAAACCCATTAGAAGTTATTAGAAAAAAGAGCCTTTTCATATCTCCTGACCACTAGGTGGCAATGTGCCGAAACTGTGCAGGCAGCCTCAGGTGATGGTTGCCCAAACACACACCAAGTTTGGTCAGAATACATTAAAGCGTTGCGGAGATATAACCTTGCGTCCATTATGGCATGTTAATTCTTCGTCAGATTTGTTTGCGCGTTATTCAAGAACGGTTTGACGAATCAACTTGAATTCCATAGCTTTTTGCCAGGATGGTTTGAAGATGATCTGACTCGAATTTGATGAAAATCAGACCAACGGTCTAGGAGTTTGAAAAAGTAGGTTATTAAAGAAAATCAAAATGGCGGAGTCCGAAAAAGTAGAATTTTGTTTCTAGCCCTTATGGTTAAAAAGTTATGAGCATAAACGTGAGTGCAAAATTTGGACAGTTGGTGGCGCTAGAGGGATTGAGTTACAGACTGCAAATTTGGTATGGTGACAGTTCAGACTGTCCTCTATCTGTGTGCCAAATTTCAGAACTTTCCTGCAAGCGGTTCTATAGACTTCAAGAGCGGAAGAAGACTAATAATGGGAACACTAACGACTACAATAGAACTGCTGCTCGGCCCCTAATTAAAAAATGACCCCATTTACTTCCATTCTAGTTAGACTGAAGGCTGAATATCATTTAATTCCTCCACTATAAGCACAAATGACCTTCAGCTTCATGCACTCTTAAATATAAAGGGGTTTTCGCAGTAAGAACCATTTCTGGTTCCCCGAAGAAGTGAGCCGTTCTTAAAAGGTTCCACGGATGTTAAAGGTTCTTCACTCATGCCAATAAAGACCCTTTATTTCTAAGAGTGTGTGAAGATCAGAGCAAACGCAGTCAAACCAGAATCTATTCATACACCTTTCTCACATTATCAGTTTATTCACTGTAGTTTAGAAAATGGTAATAAAATATGAGCAGAACTCAGTTGATATTTGACTGGTTTTGTCCGTCCTTCTGTTAGACTGTCTCACACATGAATTATGTTGAATATCTGTCAGCTGTTAAATTTAACTACACAATTAGATAATACCAGTTTAGCTCAACCAATCACCAAGCAATGCTTCATTTTGTTCAGTCTGTGTGTAAAAAGAGTTACTGGTAGTCGCTGTATGAAGAATATTTGGGTATAATATGTCACAGTTTACTTTATTTTGCTCTCCTCACTTACAGAAATGAACTATAGTGTCCTGATCACACTAGTGAAATGATATCTTGCACCCAGCGCAATTGACTTTGTACAGCGACGCATGTTTCATCCTTATTATGCACCCGACGCACAGCAGACTTTTCCCTCCACAGACGCACGTCGGTAAATTAGGGAATGAACTTGCGCTCCCGGGGGCGGTTCAGGGAAAAGAGGAGGCGTGTTCCGGCGCAAACGTTCCCTGGTGCTATTTTGCAGTTTCAGAAAACAGTTCCTCCACTGACCAGGAGAAACCTCGTCTAAAGTCAGTGGCGCTAAAGTCATTTTTAGAAAACCATACATTATTACAAGGAAAAATATTAACACACGAGGGAAATCATTGTGGTGTCCATGAAGATGTGAAAAAATGGGCATAAATCTAGCTTACACATTTACCCAAATTATTAGGTAATTCTGTTTAACCGAAGCTAATTCCAAACCAAACTACACCTATGAGTAATGAAGCTACTTTAGACCAACCCATTTTAGATTTGCGAGACCCGCCCACAAAGTTACTTGCGTTTCGCGCTTGATACTTGCGTTTCAGATCGTTAAAATAGGGCCCCTGGAGTGTGAGTAATGTTTGGTTTGGCTGTACGTGTGTCAGGACTATAGGGTGAACATCTTCCTCCGGCAGAAGTGGAACGACCCTCGACTGGCGTACAGTGAGTATCCGGACTCGTCTCTGGATCTGGACCCGTCCATGCTGGACTCCATCTGGAAACCAGACCTGTTCTTCGCCAACGAGAAAGGAGCCAATTTCCACGACGTCACGACGGACAACAAGCTCCTGAGGATCTTTAAAGACGGAACCGTCCTGTACAGCATCAGGTATGAAGATCTCAACGCTTTAATCTACCGGATCATATTTGATACGCAAAAGGTCTTTAAATGATCAAAACACTCAATCTCTCCAGTCCTCCTGTGTCTGACTGATAGTTTCCACTGTTTTAATTGTACAAACGTCCTCTTTCAGCTCGTGCTTCACGTGTCTTTAAATCTGTTTTGTATCAAGTAATTCGCCTTGTTTGATCAAATGACACAATAGAAAAAAATATTTCATATTTTATGAAATTGAACCCATTACTGAACCACAATACAGTATAAAAGAAAGAGTCTGCATGTGTGTTTTTGTTAAGAATCATATCTGATACATCAGGCTTTTATGGCTCATATAGTGAGAATATGGATAAAACAGCTCAGTTTTATTCAGAGCCTCAAACTGAGCAAAAATATGCAATTTTCTGCAGATGCTGATATTTATATGAAATTCTGACTATTGTAATGTAAATCAATGAGATCTTTATAACAGTATAGCTAATACTTACATAAAATGCATATAAATATTAATATCTGGTAATAGTCTTAGTCAGATGATATTTAATGCTTAGTTTTATGATCAAATCTCTGTAGTTTTAAAATATATAATGCAATGCAATACAATGATGATCGAGAGACGAACAAATAAATCTTCCTTAAAAGCCTGATGATCATATTTGATACTTTATAATAAATGATGTGTCTGGATAATTACGTAAACCTCACTTATAAATATAATAGTATATAACAATATAACGATATTTAAGTTTTAGAGTAACACAAAACAAATAACATCATATAATTCATCAAATCTATTGCTAATACTGATAATCAAGCGGTTTATTCTTTAACTCTCGGCACTGATTAGATATAAAGACATTATTAATAAACATTATTATTATTAATCACGTCGCATAAAAAGAGCACAGTCATTATAAATTAAAGCTGACTTCAACACCTCGAAGTGTAAGAAGAAGATGAAGAAATGAAGACATACACACACACACACACACACACACACACACACACACAGACAAACACACACACACACGCACACACACACACACACACACACACACACACACACACACACACACACACACACACAGACAAACACATTTTCAAACACAGTTCATCACATTCATTTATGAATCACATGAAAAAATATGAAATTTGATTTGTAGTTTTTGCCTGAAAGTAGTTTGTAGATCACTGGATATTACTGTCATATATTAGTTTTGCCCTTTGCAAAAATTGCAATTAAAATAAAATAAAAATTATTTTAATTTGTTTAAGTTAAATTATAGAAATTATACATTGAAATGATAGTTTTTAATATAATAATTATATGAAAAACTATAATTACTAAAACTGATGTAAATATACATTTTTAAAAAACGAATACAAATGACAATACCACATAAAAAATTTAATATTAATTAAAAATTAATACTACAATAGTCTATAAATAATACTAAAATAACACTTGGACCACAATGATTTTTTTTACTGTTTTATGTAAGCCTAAGGTTTTAAAATAAAGTTTTAAATTCTGACATAAACTATTCATAAAGCATTCTGATTGTGCTCTACTGTAAAATTATTTTTCATTTTTCATATTTTTCATTTCACTTTTAATTCAGTGTCACTTGCTGTTAGTTTTCTTGTAATTATTTGTGAAGTGTCATCAGGTTTATCTCTCAAACACGCTTTCTTCTCCTGCTCTGATTGGAAGTTCACACGCGTCTGGAGAAACACAGAATCTCTGTTACGTTCTGTTGTGAAAATAAGCTGATATGACGCTGTCCTAGTTTTCATAAATGATGGTCTATTTATATAAATCTGCACACATCAGCTCCTCGTCAGTGTTTGAATTCATGCATAAGTCATAGTGTCGCTTCAGCTTCCAGGTGACGCTTCATATAGATCTCACATGTGGACCTTCAACCCGTTGGACCCCACTGAAGTCCATTATACGGAGAAACATCCTGGAACGTTTTCAGGTCCAAATATCAAACATTCTTAAATCAAGAAGGATTTACTAAAGTAGTAAAAAGCCATAAGATATTGTTTTCTGGAGGGGGAAAATCTCAATAAAGTGAGTTTTTGCTTAAAACAAGCAATATTATCTGCCAATGGGGTAAGAGAAATAATGTTAATTCAAATGGAATACGAGATTATTTTTCTGACCCCATTGGCAGATCATTTAGCTTGTTTTAAGCAAAAACTCACTTCATTAAGATTATGCTAGACATAATGTCTAATGGCATTTTACTCATCTAGTAAATGTCGCTTGATTTAAGAATTTTACGATATTTGGACTGGAAACAAGACAAAAATACTGAGTAAGAAAATCCTTTTTTGCAGTGTTGAATGTGTCCCGTTGTTCACAGGTTGACGTTAATCCTCTCCTGTCCGATGGATCTGAAGAACTTCCCGATGGATGTCCAGACCTGTACGATGCAGCTGGAGAGCTGTGAGTTCCTCAGGAGTGTCTTTATCTCTCTCTCTCTCTAGTAACCACCCAGAACACCATAGCAACACCCTAGCAACCACCCAGAAAACCATAGCAACACCATAGCAACCACTCAGAAAACCCTAGCAGCCGCATAGCAACACCATAGCAACCACCCAGAAAACCCTAGCAACCACCTAGCAACACCTTACCAACCAGCCAGAATACCCTAGCAACCACCCAGAACACCGTAGCAACACCCTAGCAACCACCTAGCAACACCTTACCAACCAGCCAGAATACCCTAGCAACCACCCATAACACCATAGCAACACCCTAGCAACCACCCAGAAAACCCTAGCAACCGCATAGCAACACTGTAGCAACCACCCAGAAAACCCTAGCAACCGCATAGCAACACCATAGCAACCACCCAAAACACCTTAGCAACCACCCAGGATACCCTAGCAACCACCTAGCAACACCTTACCAACCAGCCAGAATACCCTAGCAACCACCTAGCAACCACCCAGAACACCTTAGCAACCCACTAGAAACACCCTAGCAACCGAGTGGCGAGTGTTGCCACTGCAAGCACCACTCACATTTTCTTCTGGAAATGTACGTTCTGGCTCTGAATCCGTGTTTCTGTTCTCCAGTCGGATACACCATGAACGACCTGATATTCGAGTGGCTGGATCAAGGTCCGGTTCAGGTGGCTGATGGTCTGACTTTACCACAGTTCCTCATCAGAGACGAGAAGGACCTGGGCTACTGCACCAAACACTATAACACAGGTCAGAAGACACACACTCATGACTGATCACACTGGACCACCTTCGACTAGTACGAGCACAGGAACATTCAGATCTGAGCCGTTGTCATGTATGGATATGAAACAGTCTTTTCTACCACCCAGTATTGTTATTTCTGTCTTACAATAATCCACATCATCACAGAAGCACTGGATAACGGTTGATAGTTCAGATATAAACACTGATATGAGCTGTTGATGGTGTTCAGGGAAGTTCACGTGCATCGAGGTGAAGTTCCACCTGGAGAGGCAGATGGGGTATTACCTGATCCAGATGTACATCCCCAGCCTCCTCATCGTCATCCTCTCCTGGGTCTCCTTCTGGATCAACATGGACGCGGCTCCGGCCCGGGTCGCGCTCGGCATCACCACGGTCCTCACCATGACGACCCAGAGCTCGGGGTCACGGGCCTCGCTGCCGAAGGTCAGACCCGTCACTCACTTCACAGCCAGAAATATGAGGGTCTGGAACAATATACAGAGAGGTTTCATTTGTTGCACTCTATTTCTCTACTGGTCCGTATATCCCAGTGAAACGCCTCTGGAACGAGATCAGATGTGGGCGGGGCTTGATTGTGTCTGTGGGGATTGATTGATCACACCTGTTACTCACTTCACAACAATCATTCAAATATTGTACGATTAGTCTATTTATCATTCGTTAATTTCATAAGTAAACACATACGTACACAGCTGTACACAAGTTGCCATATCCTGCCATTTTACAAGCTGTACTGCATCTCAAAATATGATATATATTCTAATATTTATATATATATATACACACTCTAAAAGATGCTGGGTTGTTTTAACCCAATTTTGGGTCAAATATGGACAAACCCAGCTGTTGGGTTAAATTTTTAAATTGCATTTTTAGTCCAACGTTTGGGTTTGTCCATATTTGACCCAAAATTGGGTTAAAACAACCCAGCATCTTTTAGAGTGTGTATATATATATATTTTACTGACTTGATTCCTGCAGAATATTGAACGGATCAAACTGTGAGAATATTCCTGATGTCTCGTTTTTCTTCAACACGTTGTTTATTAATGGGCTTTTTATATTGTTATCAGTCGTGTTTGTGACGTTGGTAAATTTGCTCCGACATTAAAGTCAGCATGAAACGTTAGTTGCGATCATCTTCTGTCCTCTATTGTGCCGTATATCCCAGTGAAACGCTCCCAGAACAAGAACAGATGTGGGCGGGGCTTGATTGTGTCTGTGGGAGTTGATTGGATGGTTGTGGTTTGCTATTGGCTGATCTCATGTGAGTGACAGGTTATAGCTCCGCCCACTTCATCAGAGACGAGAAGAGATGCTGCAAGAGGAACTTATTCTGATTCAAGATTATTAACACAATAATGATGATGTATACAATTGATATATCGTTTACACATCATTATTGTTTTAATAATCTTGAATCAGAATAACTGTCATATATTTTAAAATTAATAAAACTAATTTTATATTCAGTAAACGGTGAATTAAATACTATAATGTCATTTATATTGACAATAAAATAAAAACACTAGTTATTCTCAACATCTGGATCACATCCTCAAACATCATCAGTGTTTCTCCAGTAATGTAAATGAGATCCAGTTTATGGAGATGAATCATCGCATCATCAAGAGTTGCGTGACGTCAGCGACTATTAATATCAAAAGGAAAGAGTCCTGATTCACAACAACAGAAGCTGGAACACACAATTATCTGTTCCGTAACACATAATGCAAATGACCTTTCCTGAGAGAAGCGGCTCTCTAAACACATCTTTAAACTCCAGCCGCTCTAACTCATCGAGTTATGCTAATCTGATACTCACATTATTATGTGCAAATGAAAGCGCTCATTAATAGACAGCCAATAATCCCATAATCCCTGCTCCTGTTTTATTGCTCTAATGACGGCTGTTGTTTTCTCCAGCCGTACGGCAGGATCATGTGACTCCATATGTAAGAGTGTGTCGCTCTGTTTTAACCTGATAGATGTAATGAACATCGGCAGTTCATAGTAAACCTGGAAATAAGTGATAATTCATGCATTTCGTTAGCCTCTTAGCATAATTGCCTAAGTCATATTTCAATTTCTTTGGAAAACAAGAAAAAACTAAAAATGACTTCGGCAATTATGCTATGAGGCTAACGATCTTCAGGTTTTGTTTATTTAAAGTTGGACTTTTCTGCGGCTTATTCATGGCAATTAGAGCTGGTAAAATATTGATCAGTGTAATAAAACTTCAAATTATCCATTATTGGTAAATTTTATTAATTTCTGTGAATTAGATCGAACTGTTTCAGAGACTGTGTTACTATTTCAGTATATTAAAATGTACAAAAAACAACAACCTTGCTTTAATATTAAATGTTCTACTTAAAAATACATAAATAATTGTAAAATTAAATAAGCATAATAAAATAAAATGTAAATAATATATATATATATATATATATATATATATAATATTTTTTGTATTCTGATATATAAAAATACATAAATTAAAAACTAATAATTTAAAATGTAAATATAAATTGAATTTTACACACAAATAAAATGTAATTATTTTATAAATATATATATTTGTGTATATATATATATATATATATGTGTGTGTGTGTGTGTAAATTAATACTGTTTATATATATATATATATATATATATATATAAATGCATAAATAAAAAATATTTTTAAAGTAAAAGAATAAAATAAAAAATGACACACACACACACACACACACACACACACACACACATATATATACTGTAAATATACACACACATACATACATATTAAAATATATTAATACATATTTTACAATTATATATATATATAATACAAAAAGTATTAAAATATTATAATAAATATATTTATATATATATATATATATATTTATATATATATATATATAATAAATCAATATATAATTTACATTTTATAATATTTTGTAACTGTATGAAAAAATATATATATATGCACACATAATACATATAATTTTATACATAAAAATGCATAAATAGTAAAAACATTTTTTTAATTATATATACATACAAAAAAATTATAATATATATATAATATTGCAATTATAAATAAAATATTATAATGAACAAATACATGAATATTTCCCCAGATCTGATGCGATGTGTGTGTGTGTGTGTGTGTGTGTTAGGTGTCCTATGTGAAGGCGATAGACATCTGGATGGCGGTGTGTTTGCTGTTCGTGTTCGCCGCCCTGCTGGAGTACGCCGGAGTGAACTTCGTCTCCAGACAACAGAAGGAGTTCCTGCGGCTCAAGCGCAGGCAGAGGCGACACACCAAGGTGCGACACACACTCATGTTCAAGCGCAGGCAGAGGCGACACACCAAGGTGCGACACACACTCATGTTCAAGCGCAGGCAGAGGCGACACACCAAGGTGCGACACACACTCATGTTCAAGCGCAGGCAGAGGCGACACACACACACTCATATCCTGCAGGACGGTATGCAGAACATGCTCTTCTTACTCAGTGTGTTTTTCTTGCTTCCAGTCCAAATATCAAACAATTCTTAAATCAAGAAGAAAAATAATCTTGTTTCTGTTTAAATTCCCCCATTGGAGGATCATTTTGCTTGTTTTAAGCAAAAACTCACTTCATTTGGATTTATTCACCCAGAAAACTAGACTTAATATCTAATGGTATTTTACTACTTTAGTAAATGCATCTTGATTTAAGATGATATTTGGACTGGAAACAAGACAAACGCACTGAGTGAGAATGTTTTGCAGTGTGTGACTGAAGACACTGGTTTAAAAACGACATTAGCGTCGCCAGCTTTAACGAGCAGCGCATTAACACCAGAGTCAATTACAAATCACTCAAACGCTTCATAATCGCCGTTCACTTCGACATCTCGAGGCGGTTTCATCCAGTCAGTTTGTTTACTCATTAATTATTCACAAACATGTGAAAGAATTGCTCATATTTGGGGCTGAAATGAATCTCCAATGGGACAAAAATAACATTAAAGGAATAATTTATCCAGTGATTAAAGCTGGTCGTCATTCACTCGTTTATTTCCTCTCTGGAACGCTAACGAGATGTTAGTCAGAAGCTGTTTTCCATCCAGTTAAATGTACAAAAACACACTATCATAAAACAATCATAAAATTATTGCACTATATTAGACTTCATATGAGTCATATGAGTCAAACATCTGATGTGTGAGTGATAATAAATGATAATTCATGCATTTTCAGGTTTTGTTTTTTTAAAAGTTGGACTTCGCTGCTGCTTATTTATGGTAATTAGCTGGTAAAATATTGATTAGCGAATTAAAATGAGTAATATGCTAATACATGATTGCAAATTCTCCATTAGAGTTGGTAAGTTTGATTTATTTCTGTGAATTAGTTCAAAACTGATTCAAGGATTTATTTGTTTAAAATGTTCATTGGTCAAAACCTGTTATTATTCAGTATATAATATTTTTTCATTTGTTCATGAACAAATTAAAACGCTGCTTTAATATACTAAATGTTCTAGGTAAATAAATAAATAATAATATATATTTTAATTAAATAAAACATTTTTTTTTATAAAAATAAAATTTAATAGACATATTTTAATAAAATGAAAAATATATTTTTATAATTATAATATTATAAATTACAGCACATAAATTATTAATTAAATTCATAAAAATGTATATGAATTTTTATTTGATAAATATATTATAAAATAATATTAATATTTATAAAATTGTGTGTAGCTACACACTCGCTACACACTCGCTACACACTCGCTATACACTCGCTACACACTCCCTATACACTCCCTACACACTCGCTACACACTCCCTATACACTCCCTACACACTCGCTACACACTCCCTATACACTCGCTACACACTCCCTATACACTCGCTACACACTCGCTACACACTCCCTATACACTCGCTACACACTCCCTATACACTCGCTACACACTCGCTACACACTCCCTATACACTCGCTACACACTCCCTATACACTCGCTACACACTCCCTATACACTCGCTACACACTCCCTATACACTCGCTACACACTCCCTATACACTCGCTACACACTCCCTATACACTCGCTACACACTCCCTATACACTCGCTACACACTCGCTACACACTCCCTATACACTCGCTATACACTCGCTACACACTCGCTATACACTCGCTATACAGTCCCTATACACTCGCTACACACTCCCTATACACTCGCTATACACTCGCTACACACTCCCTATACACTCGCTACACACTCCCCATACACTCGCTACACACTCGCTACACATTCGCTACACACTCGCTACACACTTGTTACACACTCGCTACACACTCGCTACACACTCGCTACACACTCGTTACACACTCGCTACACACTCGCTACACATTCGCTATACACTCGTTACACACTCGCCTCAACCCCCCTCAGGTGTGTGTGTGTGTTATCTCAGAATAAACCCCCTCAGGTGTGTGTGTGTGTGTGTGTTATCTCAGAATAAACCCCCTCAGGTGTGTGTGTGTGTGTTATCTCAGAATAAACCCCCTCAGGTGTGTGTGTGTGTTATCTCAGAATAAACCCCCTCAGGTGTGTGTGTGTGTGTGTGTTATCTCAGAATAAACCCCCTCAGGTGTGTGTGTGTGTGTTATCTCAGAATAAACCCCCTCAGGTGTGTGTGTGTGTGCGCGTGTGTGTGTTATCTCAGAATAAACCCCCTCAGGTGTGTGTGTGTGCGTGCGTGTGTGTGTTATCTCAGAATAAACCCCCTTCAGGTGTGTGTGTGTGTGTGTGTTATCTCAGAATAAACCCCCTCAGGTGTGTGTGTGTGTGTGTGGGGTATTCTGAGATAACACACACACACACACACACACCTGAGGGGGTTTATTCTGAGATAACACACACACACACACACACCTGAGGGGGTTTATTCTGAGATAACACACACACACACACACACACACACCTGAAGGGGGTTTATTCTGAGATAACACACACACACCCCTATAACACAAATTCCCTCTTTATTCCTGAACACACAGGAGGAAGAGTTACAAGATGGCCGCCTGCACTTCGGCTACAGCAAAAGCCCCGCGACCAACGCCATTCAGGAGCCGTCAATCCCGAAGGACTCGGAACCGAACCGGAAGAAGTTTGTGGACCGAGCCAAGCGGATCGACACCGTTTCCCGAGCCGCGTTCCCGATGGTGTTCCTGATCTTTAACGTCTTTTACTGGATCACATACAAGATCATCCGACACGAGAGCGCCAGGAAAGTCTAGTTATGAAAACCGAGGACTTTTATCGATTTAACGTGAATTTCTGATGTGTACGTGATCCGTTGTTGTTGTTGTTGTTGTTGTTGTTGAAAGGTTTCATACGAAAGACACTGTTTTATATGATTGTCTTTTGGATCTTGATAGTTTTTATGAATCGAGTCGTCACTCTCCTCCTCTTTCTACACACAGCTGCACATTTACTGCACACACACACACACACACACACACACACACACACACACCATATATCCAAATCTCACTAAACACATCAATGTTCAGGTTATATCATCCACAAATCAAAAGAAATATTATAATATATGTTATTAAATAATGTACTATAAAATGTTAGAAAAGTCAGGAAATATAACCAAATTACAAATTAATTAAAATATATTATGAAAATATATGTTTAAAAAACATTAAATTGTAATATTTATATATTTATTTTACAATTTAACATAAGATTTATATATATATATTACACTATATTAAATATAAAATATTTATAATATTATATATATATATATAAAAAAGTACACTATATTAAATACATATATATAATACATATTATCTACAATTTGAAAAAATCCTTTATATAATATATTTTATATACATTATATAAAGTATTTTAAAATGTTAGATAATATTTTTTATATACAAGCATATAATATAGTGTAAGATTATATATATAAAATATCAGATTGTGAAATCTATATTAAACAATATTAATATTGTACAATTTGATATAATATTATGTATAAATATATTTTAAAATATTATGTTAAATGTTAAAATATTAATATATTTTATATTCTGTATATATTAAATATAGTGTAATATTATATTTATATAATATTTTAAAATATAATATTATTCATACATTAATATATCAAATTGTACAGTATTAATATTGTTTAATATAGATTTCATTATCAATTTTTTTTAAATACATATTTTAAAAAGTCAATTAAATTAATATATATATATATTACAATTTGATATAAGATTTTTTTAATATGTATTACATTATATATATTTAAACATAAAATAGTGTCATATTTATACAGTATATACTATATTAATATTTTAAAATGTAAAATAATACTTAAATATATAATATTGTTTTTTACACACACACACACACACACACACACACACACACACACACACACACACACACACACACACACACACAAACTGTCGTCTCAATTTCTTCGTATTTTAAAGAGCACATAATAGTGAAGATCGCAGATGAAAAGCATCTTTATCACGTTGTCTCTCACTAATGTACGGTACGATGTAGATTTGTCTGTTTTCTCATGGCTGTGACGCATAATCAAATGGCATAACCTATTAAATGCTGCATATTCTGAAGAACATTTTCATATTTCAAGTCTATTGAGTCAATTATTTCAAAAAATTGCTAGGTAATACAAATATTGCAAAAACCTGCACACATGAAGTCACTTCATAAAGCATCTGTCCTGTACTCAGCTGTCACGTTTTAAACGGACAGGCAAACAATGTAATCCATTTAACTTTTTAAGAGCCGTCAAAACATCTAAAATATCTGTGGTTTTGCAGTTGCATAAAAATGTATTTAATCAGAATTAAACTTTTGAGTGGAGAGAGATGGTGTAATTCCAGCCTCTTCCAGCAGGGGTAAACCAGACTAAAGCAGAGGAACATCAATGTTAAATCCTCTCAGATCATGTGATCAATGTTGCATCATCCTGTGACTCAAGCTGAGAAACTGAGTTTGCAACAGTTTAGTGATGAAATAACTACTTCTACTGTTAACCCTTAAGAGTTTAAGATAACTAGTTCACCAAGATAAGAGGTTAAAGTGTCTGGATTATTCCTGCTCGAAAGAAACCTTTTCAAATCTGTAACTTCATGAATCTGCTGGTGTTGTATTTCTCTAAAAGCATGTATATATTAGACTAGATACTTTATGAATTACAACTTGGTTATTTACAGGATGAAAAGGAAAATGAACAATGTTGAGGCAAAGTTTCATTTTGATCTCGAACTGATCCGTGCCATAATTTGATCAAACAGGTTGAACAAACAAAATGATGTCACTTCCTGCAGGATAATGTCATTAGGGAACTGGCTTTTTTGTTTTTTGTTCTGGCATGTTTGGATGGAAAGTGAAGAAAACAAAACTAGAGGTATGTCGCATTTGGTGGAAGGAAAGCGTCACTGCATACACAGAGGCCTTAAACCAGCTAGATCTGCTTACTCTTCAACTCTCTTTGTAGAACAAACACAAGCCTAGGCCTTTATTTGATACAGTGGATCAATTAAATTACTGTCACTTTTGATCAATTTAATGTGTCCTTTCTGAATAAAACCCTAATGACCCCAAACTTTTGAATTGATAGTGTCCCACCAGATATAGTCTTTAAATAGTCAAACTTAAACTTATTACAGTGAAAATGCTGGATTTTCAACTAATAAATGCAACAAAGAAATTCTTCAAAAAATAGAAATGTTCCGAGACCCTCACACTCACCATCCTGACGGATCTCAGACACGATCTCCAGGCGGAGACGGATGCTGGTTGCCATGGTAACGCTGGCAGCTGCGAGGACACTTGAAGTGGATGATTATGAATATTTGCTGTGGTCTGTCTGAACACACGGGTTATCTCGGCGGTGTCAGAGAGTCTGGCGGATGAAATGAAGTGCACAGATTAAGTGAGACGCATGTGGACTGTTATTAAACAGCACATCATGGGGGCGATTGCTGACAGAAATAGCAACAGCAAACAAACACACAAAATAATCAAATATTTGATGCAATCAACTTTTTTGAAACAAGATTTTTTTGCTGTCAGAACCATTTGCATTTAACAGTAATGCTTTACAATAATCTGTATGCATATGTTTGAATACATAAATATATATATGTGTGTGTGTATATATGTGTGTCTATGTATGTACATACGTGTGTGTGTGTGTATGAATGTATATATGTGTCTATGTGTATATATACTGTATATAGGTGTGTATGTATGTAGATATGTGTGTGTGTATACTGTATATAGGTGTGTATGTATGTAGATATGTGTGTGTGTATACTGTATATAGGTGTGTATGTATGTAGATATGTGTGTGTGTATACTGTATATAGGTGTGTATGTATGTAGATATGTGTGTGTGTATACTGTATATAGGTGTGTATGTATGTAGATATGTATGTGTATATGTGTGTCTATGTATGTACATACGTGTGTGTGTTTGTGTATGAATGTATATATAGGTGTCTATGTGTATATATACTGTATATAGGTGTGTATGTATGTAGATATGTGTGTGTGTATACTGTATATAGGTGTGTATGTATGTAGATATGTGTGTGTATGAATGTGTATATATAGGTGTCTATGTAGATATGTGTGTGTGTATGTGTATAGGTATGTATGTAGCATAGATATGTGTGTATAGGTGTGTGTGTGTGTATGTACATATATGTGTGTGAGTGTATATTTATTGGTGTGTCTATGCATGTAGATATGTGTTTATATAGGTGTGTGTGTGTATGAATGTATATATAGGTGTCTATGTATGTAGATATGTGTGTGTGAATGTGTATAGGTGTGTATGTATGTAGATATGTTTGTGTGTGTATATGTGTATATTACACACACACACACACGTATTTATATATGTAAATTTGCAACGCTGAATAAAATGAGACATTTTGAAGTAGAAAGAATGAACCCGTATATTTTGGTCAAACGTAGTCCAATAATATTTGCTTTCTTTACAACTTTGAACACATGTTTAAGGTCTTCAACGGAAAACAAAAAGCTTTTTATTTATTGTGAACAGTAAACACACATATTTCCTGTAGGTGAAGGACAGATATGGATGATCTGAACATGTTTCATCACATGTCCTCCTGCAGGACCGACGGGGTCGTGTGGGAAAGCTGAAGTGTTTTCTGTGGAAATGTCACAGAAGCGTCAGGAAGAGAAGACTCGACGCCGAGCCGGAACACGCAGAACAACCGCTTCAGTCTTTCCTTTCCTTCCTACAGAAAATGCAAAGTAACATGGGATATTTTATTATTTGTGATGTTCCTCATGCTTTTCCTGCATCTTTCCCAAGTTGTTTTAAAAGGAATAATTCAACTAAAAATGTCAATTCTGTCACATTTAATCACACTTTCATCATTTCAAACCGTTATGCTGTTATTTTCCCCCTACAATTGACCCTAAGAACATCAAAAAAGTGTCATTGTCGACAGAACTTAAACTGAACTGATCTGAATAAGGACACGTGTCTTCTGTAGAGCTTCTGAACTGGTCATTACTTTAATTTTAACGATTCCGATTCCTATTTCAAAAGCAATTTAATGTTACAAGTTTAAAGCTCGACAGCGATGTGTTCCTTTACCTACAGACGAGCCGCTTCCCTCAGAGCGACTTCATCAGCGTCCAGCTGCCTGTCAATCATCCGCTCCACGAGTCTGCTGTAGGCGGAGCCGTCCACCAGGGGGCGGAGCCTCGTGTGGCTCCGCCCCCGTTCCTTAAGCCACGCCTCCCTCAGTCTCTGGAGCGGCTCTGAGGATTCGGGGTCTGATTCCTCCGGTCCCGTCATTCCTCTCTCTCCACACTGGAGCACGAGCGACAGCTCCTGTATTACAGTGATGATCTCCGTCTCCAGAGTCCGGCCCAGATCCGGCCCGGGTCCGCGTGACCTCGGGCTCTCCAGAAACCGGATATGATGCGACGCAGGCAGGAAGTCACACAGCGAGTGCAGGAACTGCAGCAAACGCAGGTCGTCCCTGTGGAGGAGGAAAACACATCGCATTTCAAAGAGGTTCTCAAGATCGTGGATATGTTGTTCATTTATAGTCATATATATTGTTGATGTATTTTCATGAACGGACACACACACTGATGTCTTCACCTGCACTGGACGCTCAACAGTGCCTGGAACGGGGATCTCTGGTCCCAGTGGAAGAGCCTGAGGTCAGTCGGGTCAGCGATGACCCGCGGGTCGACGTCCAGCACCGAAACACACAGAGACTCGTGAAGAAACCCCTGAACATCTGCCAGTGTGTGATCCGGACACTCGATGAGGAACAACCAGGAGTCCAACAGCGCAGTCAGACTGAGCAGGTCTTCTCTGGCCTCGTCTGAACACACACACACACACACACACACACACACACACATCAACATTACTCTCAAACTAATCACACATCAAATCAAATTTAAAGTCCCCCTGTGGTGAAAAGCTTTTTTTTGCTTGCTTTTTTTTGGGGATCGTGTCGAGACTTTGAAGCTGCACTGAAACTCACATCTGGACCTTCAACCCGTTGGACCCCATTGAAGTCACTATAACATCTTGGATGACGTGGAGGGAGAGTAAATGATCAGGAAACTTTAACTCTGAAGAGAACTAATGCTTTACGGATCTGACCTGTGTTGAGTTTGCTGTCCTGTAACAGACGCGGATGAAACTTCCCCATGGAAATATCTCTGAGATCCACTGAGATTCGCCCGCAGAACTGAGAAACCCGAGAAGACCCGGATGATTCTCTGGTGCTGTAATGGAGCATGATGGGACATCTGACGCAGCCTGAGGTTAATAAAGGAGCCAAATCAGTGACGGCGACCAGAGCAAGTGTTGATCCGGGACATTCGGAGCGTCTGATCTTCTTCTCATCAAACGGGCCGTGAGCAACACACACATCTGACTCCGGAAACTGCAGGATCTTAGTGTTTATAACGGGAGCGGCTCCAGAATCCACGACTGAAACACTCATGTTCATTACAGACCTGACGGAAGAGACAAAGCTGTTATTATATGTCTTGATATTGATGCATTCAGGGCCCTATCTTACACCCGGAGCAATGCAGCGCCAAGCGCGACGCAAGTGTGTTTTGCTAGTTTCAGCCCGACGCACTTTTCATTTTCACGTCCTGTGCCGCGATGTTTAAATAGCAAATGCATTTGTGCGCCCATGAGCTGCTGGTCTGAGAACGAGTGTGTGTTCTGGTGCATTGATGAGCATTGCTATTTTGAGGAACAGAAATAGACTGAGACATTGACCGACTGAAACAATGGCGGAATATTTGTTTTGTTATTTAAAGAGCGTGTTAGTAATGTGCGCCTATAGGCGGGTCCACAACGCGCTACACTCTGCTTATTACACACACACTCTGCTTATTACACACACAGGGACGCACATCAACACACAAACATGCCAAATATTTAAAATAAAAGGATTACAATGTAAAAGATTATTATTGTGTGCATAAAGATATGGTGAATCCGGCTTGTCCCGTAGATGTCCTGCTTGCGCACGAGCAGATCCGTTTGCGCTCTGGAGACGCGTTCGGTCTTTCCATTATCAAATTCCGTCATGTAAACAGCGAATCCTCCATGTCGCGGGCGCAACTGGCATTTAAAGGGAATGGGAGATGAGACTCTGATTGGTTTAACGCACGTAAATCCCAAAACACACCCATTACTCATTATGAGAATAGAGACAACCCTTTTAAACCAGCGCCGGGAGCACCGACCATTTATCCCGTCGTTAAACTAGCAAAAGTGGATTCCGACACGCCCTGAGTGAACTTGCGTCCCGCGCTTTAGACCATGAGCTTAGATCGTTAAAATAGGGCCCTTAATCTGCAAATCGTCAATTTATCAGATTATCATCATATTAAGCCCCTTTCACACAGAGATTCCGGAAAATACACGGATAAAGTGACCTCTGATTCGATCATAAACTTGCGCATTACGTACCGTTTCACAGCTGGCGAACAATCCCGGCTTCAGCGGCATCACTACGACATGGCATTATTACGGCTTTTGTTCACACAGCGCGCGTTCCCGGGACTGAACACGGTAATGTTACTAGGTCCCCAACCCGGCATCGATGCCGGAATCAATCCCGGGTCATGTTTGCGTTCACACAGAAGGCGTTCTGGCAATTTCCCGGCAATTTGCCGGGATCATCGTGCTGTGTGAAAGGGGCTTTAGAGTGATTTCTGAAGGATCATGTGACACTGAGGACTGGAGTAATGATGCTGAAAATTCAGCTTTGATCACAGGAATAAATTACACTTTACTATATATTCACATAGAAAACAGATATTTAACATTGTAATAATATTTCACAATTTTTACTGTATTTTTGATCAAATAAATGCAGTCTTGTTGAGGAGAAGAGACTCAAGAAGGAAGAGAAAACATAAAAAAAACTTTTATACAGTAGTGTAAATAAAAAAAGATTAAATCTGATTCATCCTTTAGTGAAAATCATTGTAGAAAACGCCTTGATTATTATTCTTAGGACTGACTTAAATCTCGTGACATACGTGTTATTCTTGGGTCTCAGAACGACACCGACGATCAAACTCTGTCCAATGACTCTCTGCCAAACTCTGTCCACTTTCAGAAGAGCTTCGGCACATTCAGTCTCCATCTCATCATCCAAGACATCAAGCTCTTCATCTCCAGCATCATCATCCTCATCCCACAGAGAAACAAGCCCTTCCTACGGCACAGATACACACAAACCGAGTATAAAAAGTGTGTTCAAGTGTTGACTTTAAATTTCAGCACTTTTTAAAGAGCACCTATTCTGCTTCTTCCTCATGTTCATCTGTGTTTAGTGTGTAGTGTTGCTGTTTGAGCATCAAAAAGTCCCTCCATTACAACAAGAAACAAAGTCGCTTTCCAGAACCTTCACTGTCTCTGATGTTCAGCGGTGGATCAAACATCACGACCTTAAAGAACCAGTTGAAGACATCTTTCACTAGTCTTAAAGGGGTCTTCTTGTGATTTTTAACGTTTTCATCTTTCTTTAGTGTGTAATGTTGAAGTTAGAGCATTAAAAAGTGAGTTATTCTCTATATCAGTGTCAGTGTTCCTGAACTCCTGAAACACCTCCATTGTAGTCTTGAGTTTCTTCCGGGAACGAACACGTCACAATATTCCTCATTATAATAATTCATACGCAGAATAAAGGGGCGGGGCCTGGTTGAGTTAGTTAGTAGTGTGTTAAACTGGCGGTTATGGTAAGGGGCGGGGCATTTCCCAAACACACTCGAAGCGCTCGACCAATCACAACACACTGCTCCAGCCGACCAATCAGAGCACAGTGTGCTTTTCAGAAGGAGGGGCTTCATAGAGACAGGAAGTAAACAGAGCGTTACTGACAGACTGGGAAGAGAGGAGCCGCAACAATGGAGAATATGAGGAAAACATTCAAGCAGGAAAACCTGTTCTAGTAGAGCCTGAAAACACTTTATAATAGGCCATCTTTAATCCATTTTTATTTTGATATTACTATGAAAGTTGAAGAACCTGTTCTGGAGGGAATATCACATGTTCTCGTCCTGATACCAGGTCAGTCAAGGCCACTAAAGACTGTAGTATGAGTCTGTCTTTGACCTCCACGTCTCTCTGAAGGTCTTCAAGGAAGTTCAGGCCGCTCTAAAGTCAGAACAAACCAAGAACAACAGCAGAGAGGAAGACGTTTCAGAGGAATATCTCAATGCATGTCTAAAAACAAATTAAAATTAATTATATGATACTTTCATTGTACAAAACTTCTTTGGAGCTTGTATGAAATGCTTTTACAATGCAACTACAAGTGCATAACTGAAAAAAATTTACTTAGTTTTTAAACATTTTATATTATATTTTGTTTTTAAAAATGCATGCATTTTAATTATTGTGTACTTCTTGGAGCTTTGGAACAGGGTTATTATAGTTAAATAAAAAACAATATTAAAACAAAACTGAGATAAAATAAAATATGGAAATTGCCATTTAAGAAATTCTCATTTTCATTCAGTTTAACTTGATGTACTAAAATTACTCAAATAAAAATGACTAAAACTATATAGATATATTAAAAAACAAAACCTAATAAAATGGCAAAAACACACAACAAAATTACTAAAATAACAAAAATAAAATGGATTTTTTTTAAAATAAAAACTATTGTAACATTTTCTACAAGCTCTCATTTTTTAACATTAGTTAATGCATTAACTAACAATGATTCATATATTTATACAGCGTTTATTAACCTGTGTTAATGTTATATAATAAAATGCTCATGTTCACATTAGCTCACAGTGCATTAACTAATAACAGATACAACTTTGGATCGTAAAAATGCACGAGTAAATTTTTTAATTAACATTAAGATTAAGATTAATAAATGCTGTAGAAGTATATTTTATTCTTATTTCATGTTTACTAATGCAACTTTATTGTAAAATGTGTTACCACAACTATTAATAAAAACTATGATACTAATATTATAACACTTGTATTATGGACAGAATTATGTGAAATAACACATCTTTGCTTGAGCAATTCTTATAATATCACCATTTTAGAAGAAAATAAACTCATTAAGTCTATAAGAAAAGCCTTTTATTGGTTCCCACCATTTTATGGATTTACTTTCAATTAATTTGGTTTTAACTAAATTTTATGAATTAAACAGCTTGTAAATGTACTTTATCACTAGAAAAAGTTATAGAAAGGGTTCTTTAAAATGAGTCTAGAACCCTAGAGTTGTGTACTGAACCCCACCTAGAACCCTAGAGTTGTGTACTGAACCCCACCTAGAACCCTAGAGTTGTGCACTGAACCCCACCTAGAACCCTAGAGTTGTGTACTGAACCCCACCTAGAACCCTAGAGTTGTGCACTGAACCCCACCTAGAACCCTAGAGTTGTGCACTGAACCCCACCTAGAACCCTAGAGTTGTGTACTGAACCCCACCTAGAACCCTAGAGTTGTGTACTGAACCCCACCTAGAACCCTAGAGTTGTGCACTGAACCCCACCTAGAACCCTAGAGTTGTGCACTGAACCCCACCTAGAACCCTAGAGTTGTGCACTGAACCCCACCTAGAACCCTAGAGTTGTGTACTGAACCCCACCTAGAACCCTAGAGTTGTGCACTGAACCCCACCTAGAACCCTAGAGTTGTGTACTGAACCCCACCTAGAACCCTAGAGTTGTGCACTGAACCCCACCTAGAACCCTAGAGTTGTGTACTGAACCCCACCTAGAACCCTAGAGTTGTGTACTGAACCCCACCTAGAACCCTAGAGTTGTGTACTGAACCCCACCTAGAACCCTAGAGTTGTGCACTGAACCCCACCTAGAACCCTAGAGTTGTGCACTGAACCCCACCTAGAACCCTAGAGTTGTGTACTGAACCCCACCTAGAACCCTAGAGTTGTGCACTGAACCCCACCTAGAACCCTAGAGTTGTGTACTGAACCCCACCTAGAACCCTAGAGTTGTGCACTGAACCCCACCTAGAACCCTAGAGTTGTGTACTGAACCCCTGTACTGAAGCTTTATCTGGTCAGTGGAGTTTACCTGCAGTCTGGATTCTAGCGCTTGAACTGTGAGAAGGAAGTTCTCCTGCGCCGTGTCTGATGTGTTCAGGACCGCTCCGTCTGATCGTCCACACTGCAAAACACAGTTTCAACAAAGAGCAAATTCATTTATTTAATAGAATGCATTTAACTCTAATGTCAGTGTCTTGTACTTTATCACATGGTTAATTTGTATCAAATTGACACAATCTGATTGCAAATGACAATTTCCTTAAAGTCTCCCTGTGGTGAAAGTCCAGCGTTTAATGTTGTTTATGTGTCTATGTGGTGTTTTTAATATGCTTTAAGACAAACCATGTGTAAGTTCATAAGTCGACACCATTGCTGAGTATTTCCTCCTTAAAACTGCAGTGAACCAAAGACAGTCTCAAAAACACACTTTGAAATCGCTGGTGTTTCTGACGTCACAAACTACCTTGTAACCAATCAGATCAACGTGTGATCGTCAACCAGTGGATATCTGAGCTGAGTGAGTGAGTGGAGGCGGGGCTCATTTGCATATTCATAGAGCCGCGCATACTAAATGAGGCAAGGGTGTCGAGTTACATTCAAGATATTTTAAGGCATGAAGATTAAATATGTCATTTTGGTGATCAAAGATGAGTTTTAAGAGATAAGATGATTGACTACAGGGGGACTTTAATAAATATCAGTGCATTCTATCAAACTCTACAGAGGCTAAACAAGTTGCGTCATGAAGCAAAAGCTTAAGAATGAAACCGTTGACGCACAGAATAAGTGACGGCGCACAGATCGGTGAGCGTGAAGTTTCTGAGCAGATCTCCAGGTGCATTCTGGTCCTCGAACACGAGCAGCATCTGATCCGACCCGCATCTCACGAAGTCGTCGACGAGCAGCGAACACACTCCTGTCCAACACCACGCCACCTGACACACACACACAACACACATTGATTTCTTTTATTTCTTTCCCCCCAAAAAATTACATAAAAATTCTTACTGAGCCATAACTTTCGACTGGTAGTGTAAATATAAGTTTACTAGGTGCAAAAAGACACCGAAAACAAGCTTATTATTTAACGCGTCTTTAACACAAACCTGCATTAGACATAACACTGACAAGTTTAACTCCAGTGTGTGTGTAGACGCTCCTCTCGTCTCTTGAAAGAGCTCCTGGATTAGCATACGCTGCGATGCATCGAGACAGATAATATATAATCTGACATTTTCTTCCGCTTTGAAATGTTCCGGTGGAAACGCTAACCTTTAAATGCAGGTTTTAACAGTAAATCCTGTACAGTATAAACTCCTGAGCTGTGATTGACAGGACAAGCTCTCAAAGAGCCACAGTCTGCTTATGTTTATCGTTTATTAAACAGGCCGAAAGATAACTTAAAATTATTTAAAATGAGACAAAAGAAAGCTAAACCAGCTAAGAATCGAGATTATATCATGCTCCTTATTTTCATTTGTAACCTCAACGACTGACATTTTTATGTTGGTCTTTTATTTTATGTTCCACGAAAACCTGGAGAACGCATGAGGGGATTTCAACAGTGTGATTTCTAGACCTGAAAAATCATGAAAATAAATAAAATCCTAATAAGTTATTTTATTGGTCGACACCAATAGTAAAAAATAAAATAAAAACAAATAAAATAAAAGCAAAAAAATAAAAAGTTGTAAAAAAACCCCCAAAAAACCCAACTTAAATAAAATAAATTAATAATACAATAAATAGACATTAAAAAATATAATAAAAATCACACAATACTTTATTTTTAATTATCTGTTATTTTTAAATATAAAAATATTATTTAATAATAAAATAAGTTATGATAATGATAATAATAATAATAATAATAAACCGTTAAATTCAGTGGTACTAAAAATAATAATATTTTTGTTTATTGTATAATTTTTTAAATAAGGTTAAGAAACTATTTTAAGAACCTTATCCTGTAATATGAATTAAAATAATAAATCTCTGCAAGCATGTTATAAAATAAGCCGATCAGATTTCTTCTCCTTCTGACGTAGGAAGAGGATCTTATTATAATATTAGCGGCCCTTAATCTGCACGTTTACACACACCAGCCGACGTTTGGTTTCACGAGCGACAGCAGAGACCAGTTCTAACACAATGATAAAGATCCAGCAAAGCCTGAAACTGTTCTGTGGTTGAGCACAGACGAGCACTGAACACTATTGACCAGAACATGTCACCGCTGTCTTATAAACACCTCAGGAACTGTGGACACTTGTGGAGAAGTTCAACATGATGATGAGATGATCAATGTAACTCCACAACAACTACAGAAATGTCTCCACTAACATTCAGAAGCTCTTCCTGAGTCTCTCCGTAAGGCTGCACTCGCTACTGGTGATTCTGGGATTCTGGATGAGTGAGATTGGCCTGTTCTGTTATTGCCGGAGTTTCTGAAGCTCCTGTAAAGACTCCGCCCTCTTCTGAACGGGGGCGGAGCTAAAGCTCATTTGCATTTAAAGCGACACACAAAAACGGCTTGTTTTTGCTCACACCCAAAAAAGGGCAAATTTGAAAAGCTGTAATAAATGATCTGGGGGGAATTTTGAATAAATGTATTTTATTATTTAATGGTTTGACTGTATATTACATCTTGTGAAAAGGGGCATAATATGTCACCTTTAATGCTTTTAAATCACAAAAAAAACCCTGACCTGGAAAGTGTGGTTCCACACGGCGCAGACGTTCCCGTGACTGAAGCTCACGACGACGAGACGCTCGTTCCTCCGCGTGTGAACCGTCTGAACGCTCAGCGGATGCTCGTACGGAAGAGCGCACACATCCCGAGGGAGTCCGTCCTCAAAGCGGACCAGCTGTTTCGTGCTCGTGGCCGCCAGAACACGTGACTTAAACGATCCGCCGTCTTCCTCCGCGGAGAGAACCATCATGCACTGCATCACAGAGACGTAAGCGTTCGGCACGAAACATGCGGCATCACAGCGTTCGGCGGCGTCTTCGATGAAATAAAGCGTGTTTTTCACATCAGATGAATCATTCGTAGTGCCTTGAACCACTATTTTTCTTTTCTGAAGAGGAAGTTCGCCAATAAACTTGATCGATTTAAAAGGAATCGGGACTTCTTTTACACCGCCGCTCTGCGACGACACATAGAAAACTGAGTTTTCATAACTCCAAATCAACGTGGGACCCTGCAATATTGAAACATGGTCTCTAATCTCGTACGGTGACGCGAACTCAACATGAAGCTTTCCTTCGATGGAGTAAAGCATGTATTTAAAAGCTGATGTCCTTTTCTTGCATATTCTCAGTAAAACACAAGGCACTTTTTGTCTCAGCTGCACGTCGAGCGCAGAAGCGCAGTGAACGATGTGCGTCTCCGAAGAGTCTTTGTGTATCAGGTGTGTGTTATGATCTGTAACGGAGAAGGTCTGCGAGGTTTGATCGAAGGAAAGACGGAGGACAGAAACTTCTGAGCCTTTGCGATGATCTCGGGTTTTTGAGCTCGAACTCCTGCACTGGAACACAAGCACTTCTCCTCCGAACGAGAGCGTCGAGACGAGCCGCTCCGCCGCCATCGTCTTATCAGTCGAAACAACACTCGAACGATCAGCTGGAGGAAAAAGAGGAGAAAACACACTTAAAACTTTAACATGGAAAACATTTGAGAGGAAATGCATTGCAACACGACACATTTCCGAAGCGTTTAGTGTTTAATAGGGATGCATGAGAGATGTGCACCGATAAATCACTTAGAATAAACCAGGGCTGGGTAAAAAAATATCGATTTCACGATTTTGATCGATTCTCATTTTTACGAACCGATATCGATTCTTAAATCCCAAGAGTCGATTAGTCCTCCTGTTCTCAGCTGATGAATGAATGTAACATTGTAGCGCATCCCATCCAATAAATCACAATAATCTTTGTGCTTTGTTACTATTGATATGAAACAAAGTCTCAGATTTCAAATTATGTCCATTTTCATACGAAATTCCAAAACATAAATAGCGTTTTGTCGCTGTGGCGTGAGATCGCTCTGGCTCAGCTCTAGAGAAGCACATGATCTTCTCCTCCGCCTTAATAACAGCAGTTACAGCGCGAGATAAACATGAATGAGCTTCTGAAAGTGTGTTAAAAGACAGAGTACAACTTATCGAAGTCCGTATCATGTGACATGGAGTCGCCCAATCAGTGTTTCAACCGTGTAAAGACGTCAGTAAAACAGCTTGTAAACAATGTCATGTAACGTCACATTTACCTCAGAAAAACCATGTGACCATAAACTCGTCAGTCAGAGAGAAAAGTTAACTCTAGAGAGGAGCATTCTGCTAAATATATGCACCATATTACATATTCAGTATAATTTTTAATGTTCTTCAATATTTAATGCATGTTTGAATAAATCTAGCAAGTTTTTACATTTCATATAACTTTATTATTATAAAAATAAATAAAAGTGTAATTTAAGGTAATACAAATCAGTTAATTTTTACCTTCAATATTATAGTAGGCTAATGAAGCCTATAGGCCACAGCTGACTGCCATAGTTTACAGCATTAGTGAAGAGATTTGTTAAAAGATTTGAAACTTGCCATGCATTGAACATGATATCCAAAATAATCAATATTGAATCGAAATCGAATCGAATTGTGAAATTTGTGTTAATACCCAGCCCTAGAATAAACACTGCTATATTCAACAACAACAAAAAATTCGATTTTGATTACATTCTTTAATACTTTTGAAAATGACGCTGATAATGTGTTTCATTTTCAAATAATGCTACGAAGTGCTAAAAAAGGATTTATTTATTGTTTATATAACAAGATCAATACAGATGCTCTATATACTAAGTATATACTATACTACACAACTATATACTATATACTATACTAAAAATATACAATTTATAAAATATAAATAGTTACTATTAAACAATAGTTGTGAGATTATCATTAGGCAGATGGCTTTATCTGAAGCATCTTGCGTTGCGTTTCAAATCGTATGAGCTAGCGACGCACGATACATCGGCCACCATATCGGTATCGGACGATAAAAGTTCATTTTTAATGTTGTCGTTATCGGCCTGATAAGAAAATTTGGCCGATATATTAAAGCCGATAAATAATGTATTATTTCCTTCAGTGGAGACTCTTCAGATGCGACTGTTCAACATGATGGTTTTGAATTGCTTGAAATATGATTGTAATCACTTCAAGAAAGTAAAATACAGTTCAGTGCAGCGCAAGTCCGTCATATCGGCTGCATACAATTATGAGAACTTTATAATGTTTTTGGGTTATGGCTTTTAATGGTGAGACTTTTGTTTTTGTAATCAGGCTCTCAAAAATTATATAAAAATTTGGATTTAAAATTATCGACCAATATATCGGTTATCGGCTTTCCAATATAAAGAATTATCGGTTATCGGTATCGGTATCGCCGTAAATGTTCAAATCGCTGCATCCCTAGTGTATAACATTGAGAATGATGATAATTTGGTTGAAATCTTGAAAGGAGTTCATGTAAAGTTCACTGAGTGTCACATTTGATATCAGGCGTTTATGGCTCATATAGTGAGAATATGAAGGAAAAAACAGCTCGGTTTATTAAAAAATTAGCAATTTGGTGCAGATGCTGATATTTATATGAAATTCTAATGCTTGTAATATAAATCAATGAGATCTTTATAACAGTATAGCATAAACTGCATATAAAAATCAATATCCGTCAATAATATGTCTTAGTCAGATGGTATTTAAATGCTTAGTTTTATGATCAAAGCTCTGTAGTTTTAACATATAATGCAATGCAATGATGATATATTGAAAATATAACAATTATATAATATTTAACATTCTGTATGCACTATTAAGTTACAGTTAATAGTGTTTATGTAGCCTACATCGTTTCTACAAAAATTGTGTAAATTAGTTTCAATTAGTTTGTAACTGATATAGTGAAAATTGTGCCTTTAATATTAATATGGAAGCCCATTTCCGCCACATAAGAAAATAAAATCATGCTTTTATAAATCATAATTATGCCATAGAAAGTCGAAATTAGACATACCAAGTCAAAATTATGACAAAGTTTTATGACTTCTCATAATTTTCATCTCATAATTGACTTAGTATGTCAATTTCGACTTTCTATGTTATAAATATGACTGAGTATGTAATAACTTCGACTTTTAATCTCATAATTGACTTAGTATGTCATAATTTCTACTTTCTGTTAATAAATATGATTAAGTATGTCATAATTTCGATGTTATGACTTAGTATGTCAATTTCGACTTTTCATCTCATAATGGACTTAGTATGTACTAGTAATTTCTACTTTCTATGTTATTAACATGCCGTTGTGTGTCACAAATTCGACTTTTCATCTCATAATTGACTCAGTATGCACTAATTCAGACTTTTTATGTCATAATGGTTTACAAAATAATGCTTTTCCCCCTAATGTGGCGGAAATGGGCTTCCATGTGATACAGAATATGATACACTATTAAATCCAGGAAATATATATGTGACAAAACTGGTTTCATACTGTACCTCTGGATGACTCTCACATTTTTTACTCTGGAATGAATGTGTGTGTATGTATTATTCTCACACGCTTCTTCTCTTCCTCAAAGTGCGCGCGTGTTTACAGCACGTCACGTTTTCCGGGTATCTCTTAAAGAAACAGTGCTACAGTTCAATCACCGTTTCACAAATAAGTGATGTTGTCATAGGCTTTTGCTGTTTTTAGATTGCGCACATGATGCAATCATTTGCCTTAAATTGCCAGAGCTCATCAGAGGAACTTTATCTTGCAGCAAAAGCCTGTTCAAAGGTTAGTTTGACATCTCCGAGCCAACATGGCGTCATCCAGCGTCCAGTTTCGCGGAGTCTGCGGTCAGTCCCACTGAAGACCAGGCCACTGCTGACTGACAGTGCGCACCATCATGGCGGACGCAGGACAGACGGAATCAGAGCAGGTAATCACACAGCTAAACAAAACAAGCATTTCGCGTTTTATTCTCATCTGAAACGGATTTATAAATAATATTTCACTCTCTCCAAAAGGACATCGAGAGCAAGATCGAAGAAACACGACAGAGGTTTAAAAGCGAGTATGTTGAGGGTGAGTTAGCAGTACGCTAAGTTCTCAAGCTTCACAATAACATTCATCACTGAAGTCTTGATCTCATAATCGCTTATTAATTCAGATATTAAATATGAAAAAGTATCCACAATGACATTTAGGACTTTAAAGGATCACGTGTCATTCATTATAAGAGCAGATGTTTAATATTTGATATCACAGCTGTTGGATTCAACTGTCAGTCAGAAGTCAAAATTCATGTTTTAATCATAATGTTGATTTTTGTTTTGCTGTTTTTAAAGGAATAAGTAGCGATACGTGCAAAAAGTCAGTCTTACAGTATTTGCATATAGTGTTTTATGACATTTCCTGGGATGTAGTATGAAAATATACTCTCATGTACGCTTTTTATTACATTTCCTTGTAACGTTAAATAGTTTATAACCAGGTTAACTTGTATTGTGCAGTGTCAGAATAGTGTGTTTAAATTCATTTATTGCTGTGATGCAAAGCAAAGTTTTAAAATATATTAAAAAAGAAAACCATTATTTTAAATTGTAATAATATTTCACAATATTACTGTTTTTTTCTGTATTTTTTTTATCAAATAAATGCAGGCTTGATGAGCATTAGAGACATCTTTCAAAAACATTAAGAATAGTAATGTTTCCAATCTTTTGACCAGTACTGTATGTATATGTATGTGTGTGTGTGTAAAATAAATAGCGATGCACCGATATGAACATTTTGGCCGATACCGATAACCGATAATTTTTTATATTTGAAAGCCGATTACCGATATATTGGCCGATAAATCTAAATCCAAATTTGTATATAATTTTTGAGGGCCTGATTACAAAAACTAAAGTCTCACCATTAAAAGTAATGTCCCAAGCTCACAATTATAATGATGTTTTCATTATAATTGTAGTAGCCGATATGACAGACTTGTTTTGCACTTGTTGCACTGAACTGTATTTTCCTTTTTCAAAGTGATTCCAATCATATTTCAAACAATTCACAACCATCATGATGAACAGTCGCATCTGAAGAGTCTCAGCTGAAGGAAATAATACATTATTAATGAGCTTTAATATATCGGCCACATTTTCTTATCGGGCCGATAACGATATTAAAAATCAACATATATCGGCCGATACCGATATGGTGGCCGATATATCGTGCATCCTTAAAAATAATACTAAATACTATTTATATAAATGCATAAACACAGATTCATGCATATCTGTGTATTTACGTCAACTAATTGAAACCCTGCCCTGCTGTCTCTAACTCAATCTCTCAGAGTCCCAGGACAAATATGACAGCCGAGACGTGGAGAAGCTCCTCCGAGACGACGCTCTGCTGGAAGGATACCTCACGTGGAGACACTTCGTTGTGGACGACACCTTGAAGATGATCGACGAGAGCTTGCAGTGGAGGAGAGAGTTTCAGCTCAACGGTGTGTGTGTGTGTGTGTGTGTGTGTGTGATGCTGTTTCACAGAAACAGGCTGAAATGAGGAAGTTACTCACATGCTCAACGGTTCCTGTTGTGTGGATCTTGTGAAAGCAAACATGTCTAGGCCACATTTACCAAAAAGAAAATTCTGCTTATTTAATGCAAACTTTTGCAGTGTGAAACTATTTTAATGACAGTTTCCAACCCCATACAAATATTTCTGGAATATGACGTCATTTCATCTTTCCTTGTTATAAATATGACTCAGTATGTCATAATTTCATCTGTTATAAATGACTTAGTATGTCATAATTTTGACTTTTCATCTCATAATTGACTCAGTATGTCATAATTTCGACTTTCAATGTTATAAATATGACTTAGTATGTCATAATTTTGACTTTTCATCTCATAATTGACTCAGTATGTCATAATTTCGACTTTCGATGTTATAAATATGACTTAGTATGTCATAATTTCATCTGTTATAAATGACTTATGTCATAATTTCGACTTTTCATCTCATAATTGACTTAGTATGTCATAATTTCATCTTTCTATTTTATAAATATGACTTAGTATGTCATAATTTTGACTTTCGATGTTATAAATATGACTTAGAATGTCAATTTCGACTTTTCATCTCATAATTGACTCAGTATGTAATAATGTCGACTTTCGATGTTATAAATGACTTATATCATAATTTCAATTTTTCATCTCATAATTGACTTAGAATGTCATAATTTCGACTTTATCTCATAATCTTTCGATGTTATAAATATAGCTTAGTATGTCATAACTTCATCTTTCTATGTTATAAATGATTTCGAATGTCGTAATTTCTACTTTTCATCTCATAATTGACTCTTTCATAATTTCAACTTTTGATGTTATAAATATGTCATAAGTATGTCATAATTTCGACTTGTCAAAACATGTCCAGGCCACATTTACCAAAAAGAAAATGAAACTTATTTTAGGACTAATATGATGTTTTGCAGTGCGAGATTATTTTAATGACAGTTTCCAACCCCATAAAAACTATTTCTGAAAACATAAGCCGGACATGATCAAAAGATGCAGTGAAAGCATTATTGACCGCTGTAATGATCCTGTAATCTTAGTATTATCATTATTAGTAGTATTTTCCTCTTGATCCTAATGACAACATGAGTTCCTTATGGATGATTATGGACTATATGCTTCGTCTGTTTAACGGTTATAGAGATTTACAGAACGGCAAATGGATCGTAACTCTTTTGTGCTCCTGAGAAACAGTTCCCTGTAGTTTCCTTTCCAATAGAGACGCTTATTGTATGTATCCTGAGCTCTGCTGATGTTGAGCGGCACAATCCTCTTCTTGTCTTTCGTCCTTCAAACCTTCAGTGTTAATTCAGTAATTTCAGCGGATTTGTAACTTTCATTGCCACAAACCAAATCAGTGAGTGTTGGTTTCCTCTTATCAGAGGTTCACTGTGCTGCTAAACTGATACTGTTGAAGAAATGTGATGAATGACTGGTATTTAGTCTTCTCCTTCCTCCTGTAGATCTGGTGGAGAGCAGTATTCCCCGCTGGATGTTCGAGAGCGGTGCGGTTTACCTTCACGGATACGACAGAGAAGGAAACAAACTCTGTATGTGGAGGTTAATCCGCCTTTGCATGTTATAAACACCGTTCTTAATCGCAATATAACCAGCTTTCAGAAATTCAGTGAAAAACATTGTGGAAATCATGCCTTAGTTATTTGAAAATAGGTTTTTTTCTTAATTTTGTATCTACTTGACTACAAAAACATACTATATATATAAATATTATTATAATTATAATTATTATTATTATTATTATATATATATATATTTTTTTTCTTCTTCCTTGAAACACTTTTTGTTGATCTAGTCTGGTTCCGAGTGAAGCTCCACGTGAAGGATGCCAAGACGACCGTGGATAAGAAGAGGTATGTGGCGTTCTGGTTGGAGCGCTACGCTAAACGAGAGCCGGGAATGCCACTGACGGTCGTGTTCGACATGTCCGAGTCCGGACTCAGTAATATAGTGAGTTCTTCACTTTACTCCACATGCTCATGTTCCAGTCCTGACAGTGCTCCACACCCAGTGCTGGGCAGCGATTAAACGCATCAAAAATATAAGTTTGTGTTTACATAATATATGTGTGTGTGTGTACTGTGTATAATTACTTTGTATATATAAATATACACATATGCATGTATAGATTAAAGAAATATTTGCATGTATATACTGTATATGTATTTATTATACATAATTTATATTACAGTATTCAACATTTGAAGTGGATCAAAACCGTTCATCAAAGTTATACATGAATTATGAACATTATTCGTTCTCGTCTTTGGACAAATGTTGACTACTGAATATATAACGCAAGTATACATATTTTATATATAAATAACATATTTTTCTTAAATATATACATGCATATGTGTGTTTTTATATATACAAAATAATTATACACTCACACACACACACATATATCATGTAAACACAAACTTTTATTTTGGAAGCCATTAATCGTTGCCCAGAACTACAAATAACAAATATTTAGAGCATTCCTCTTTCAAAAGAACATATATATTGAAGAAATATGTGTGCATGTACTGTATATATAGTTATACATAATTAATTAATTAATTAATAATTTATATTATATCAAGTATAAATCTTTTATATATATATAATAATTCTTAAATATATACATGCATATGTGTGTTTTTATATATACAAAATATACACAGTACATTTTATTGTAAACACAAACTTTATTTTGGATGCGATTAATCGTTGCCCGGCGCTACAAATAATATTAATATTTAGAGCATTCCTCTTTCAAAAGAACATGAAGCACAAATAATAGTTACCGCCAAATATAATATTTCAGAATTAGTTTTAGTGTTCTTTTCCCTCCCAGAGTCTGAAGAGTGTGTGGATGTTTCTCACATAAACCGATGAAGAAACGTGAACCTCGATTTGCGTTTGCTCTGATTAGTCTTGGGCCGTTATTGACCCTCTGGCAGGCATTTTAAGGTCATTATCTGCATTATATAAATATGATTATACGCTGTGCGAGTCGAAGGTGCAGAGGGACAGACGCCCTTCACTGCTTTAACACTTTGCAGATTAACGTGGCCTTTAAATCTCTTCGGTCAATCCAACTCGCTTAATCCAAGAGAACTTCCCGTCAAACAGCAAATCTCCTCGCCTCATGTTTCTGCTGCAGAAACGGCCAGAGCCACAGCCTAATCAAACCTAATGCCACAATTACAGTGCGCTTTAATTAATGCTTATCTTATAGGACTGTAAATTGGTTTTGCATGTTTATAATATGAAGGACTGTCATGTGGAAGTGTCTTCATTATGGCGACTAGGGTTTAACGCTTCTCTGTAAAATACAGTCAAACCAAAAATTATTCAGACACTTAGTGCAGTTCTATGTTATAAATATGATTTAGTATGGCATAATTTCGACTTTTCATCTCGTAATTGACTCAGTATGGCATAATTTCGACTTTTCATCTCGTAATTGACTCAGTATGGCATAATTTCGACTTTTCATCTCATAATTGACTCAGTATGGCATAATTTCGACTTTTCATCTCGTAATTGACTCAGTATGGCATAATTTCGACTTTTCATCTCGTAATTGACTCAGTATGGCATAATTTAGACTTTTCATCTCGTAATTGACTCAGTATGTCATAATTTCGACTTTTCATCTCATAATTGACTCAGTATGTCATAATTTCGACTTTTCATCTCATAATTGACTCAGTATGGCATAATTTCGACTTTTCATCTCATAATTGACTCAGTATGTCATAATTTCGACTTTTCATCTCATAATTGACTCAGTATGGCATAATTTCGACTTTTCATCTCATAATTGACTCAGTATGGCATAATTTCGACTTTTCATCTCATAATTGACTCAGTATGTCATAATTTCGACTTTCATCTCATAATTGACTCAGTATGTCATAATTTCGACTTTTCATCTCATAATTGACTCAGTATGGCATAATTTCGACTTTTCATCTCGTAATTGACTCAGTATGTCATAATTTCGACTTTTCATCTCATAATTGACTCAGTATGTCATAATTTCGACTTTTCATCTCATAATTGACTCAGTATGTCATAATTTCGACTTTTCATCTCATAATTGACTCAGTATGTCATAATTTCATCTTTCTATGTTACAAATGACTCAGTATGTCATAATTTCGACTTTTCATCTCATAATTGACTCAGTATGTCATAATTTCATCTTTCTATGTTATAAATGACTTCGAATGTCATAATTTCGACTTTTCATCGCGTAATTGACTCAGTATGTCATAATTTCGACTTTCGATGTTATAAATGACTTCGAATGTCATAATTTCGACTTTTCATCACATAATTGACTCAGTATGTCATCATTTCGACTTTTCATCTCATAATTGACTCAGTATGTCATAATTTCATCTTTCTATGTTATAAATGACTTCGAATGTCATAATTTCGACTTTTCATCTCATAATTGACTCAGTATGTCATAATTTCGACTTTCGATGTTATAAATGACTTCGAATGTCATAATTTCGACTTTTCATCTCGTAATTGACTCAGTATGTCATAATTTCGACGACTTTTCATCTCGTAATTGACTCAGTATGTCATAATTTCGACTTTTCATCTCGTAATTGACTCAGTATGTCATAATTTCGACTTTTCATCTCGTAATTGACTCAGTATGTCATAATTTCAACTTTTCATCTCATAATTGACTCAGTATGTCATAATTTCGACTTTTCATCTCGTAATTGACTCAGTATGTCATAATTTCGACTTTTCATCTCGTAATTGACTCAGTATGTCATAATTTCGACTTTTCATCTCATAATTGACTCAGTATGTCATAATTTCAACTTTTCATCTCGTAATTGACTCAGTATGTCATAATTTCAACTTTTCATCTCATAATTGACTCAGTATGTCATAATTTCAACTTTTCATCTCATAATTGACTCAGTATGTCATAATTTCGACTTTTCATCTCATAATTGACTCAGTATGTCATAATTTCGACTTTCGATGTTATAAATATGACACTAAGTGTCACACCAGATATAATGTTTGATATTGTTCCACTAGTGTGATCAGGACACTATAGTTCATTTCTGTGAGTGAGGAGAGCAAAATAAAGAAAACTGTGACATATTATACCCAAACACACTTCATACAGCGACTACCAGTGACATTTGGGACTAAAATTGATAAAGACACTTTGAGCTGATCATGTTTTGCTGAAGTGTGTTTTCTTTAATTGCTAATGCTCTTTTTACACACAGACTGAACACAATGAAGCATTGCTTGGTGATTGGTTGAGCTAAACTGGTATTATCTAATTGTGTAGTTAAATTTAACAGCTGACAGATATTCAACATAATTCATGTGTGAGACAGTCTAACAGAAGGACGGACAAAACCAGTCAAATATCAACTGAGTTCTGCTCAGATTTTATTACCATTTTCTAAACTATAGCGTATAAACTGATAATGTAAGTAAGTTCAGTGATGTTTCATTTTTGTTGTAAAAATGATTAATTTAGTGCATATATATATATATATATATCCGCTCTGGAGAAAACCGTGATGTCATCGTCCAGCTCAGTTCAGCTCTCATATAATGGTGTCAGTGCAGGAGATCAATAATATTGATGAATATTAAATTAAATGTCCCTAACTAAGCAAGCCAAAAGCCAAAGTCAACAAAGGCGAAGTTGTTTGCCAAGTAAATAAATCTTCCATATAAAATCCATTCTGTTGTGTTCTTGTAATAAACTCTCATTGAAGAGTCAGTAATGCAAAAGGTTGTTGCTTCCAGGAACGAGTATGGAGAGCAAATGTAAGCGTCAACAGCAAACGGAGCTAAAGGTTACTCGAGCGCTCAGTAAACACCACGATTGCACAATCTGTTCAGATCAGAAGGACTAACCGGTTGTACACACTGATCATGTTGATCAGTGTGTGTGTTCAGTGCTGGTTGAGCTGTGTGGTTAGCGGTTAGATTTGACCCCGTGGTGACCTTTAACAGTTAGTTAACTAATGGATTAATGGCAGCTTTATAGTTTAACATGAGGCAATGGTTTAGGCTTTATGAAGTGGGTCAGTAACAAACACTCTCACTGAAATACACTCCAATATTCAACAATTCAGTGAGAAATGCTTGATATATTAAATTGATTTGGTGGTAAATTTGGATTTGTCTTTTTTTTATATATATAATCCCAGTGCTTTACAAACGAAAACTTTTTTCTTTTTTTTTTAATCTAAAACCTTCTTACCCCAAAATCCATGTTTTATATTATATTTATATTATGCTCACTACTAGACAGGCAGATATATTTACCGCGGTATGAACGGTATAGCATTACAGTATACACCATCATTTCATCCAGCTCTATAAATTATAGACATTAAATCAATGAAAAATTAAAAACTTCTAGAACCGTTTGGAGAAACATCACGAAATTTGGCACATTTATTACAAAGGATCTGAACATTATTCACACCAAATTTAGGGTCTCTGTTTAAAACTCTCTAGCGCCACCATCATCTTAAATATATCTTTTGGATTATAAATTCTGCCTGGCAACACAAATCTGCTGTTCTCGACTCTGTGTCTTGCTGCGTCTAACGTTCTTTCCCATGTTCTTCTCTTCTAGGATATGGACTTTGTGAAATACATCATTAACTGCTTCAAAGTGTACTATCCAAAGTTTCTTTGTGAGTGTATTCTGTTTATTCAACCTTCTGTTATAGCAGACTTGATGAAAAGCCAATAATTAAATCAAATATAATAAATACTTTTAACAAATCAAAATAAAACTTACTAAAAAAAGATGCCAATGTGCTGATAAATTATTGAAATATTGGTAACACTTTACAATAAGGTTCATTAGTTAGCATTAGTTAATGCATTTACTAACAATGAACAATACATTTGTTACAGTATTTATTCATCTTTGTTAATGTTAATAAAAATCCAGCTGTTCATTGTGTGTTCATGTTAGTTCACATTGCATTAACTAATGTTAACAAATACAACCTTTGATTTTAATAATGTATTAGTAAATGTTGAAATCAATGTTAACTAAGATTAATAAATGCTATTGTTCATTCTTAGTTTATGTTAACTGACTGACTAATGAACCTTATTGTAATATTAACTTAAACTTCAAGCTCAACTTAAAGCTCAAAGGGATTTGGCTGACAGAAATAAGTTTGGGAATCCCTGTATTATAGAAAGAGATTTCCAAAATGTCCTCATTTTACATCTAACTTTCCATAGTCACTTGGTTTGTTTTAACATTTATGTATTTTCTGTTTTAATCACAGCCAAAATGATCATGTACGAGATGCCCTGGATCATGAATGGTGAGTCGTGATTGGTTGATAACTGACAGATCTTTGTAATGATGTTCATTTGTCCTAACTATGAACCATCACTGAACTTGCTTAAGCTGGACTGTGACGCTATTGTCTTCTAGAAACAAACTTTGTTGCATTATTTTCCTGTTATCTCTGTAAAGCTGCTTTGAAACACTCTGTACTGTAAAAAGCGCTGTATAAATCCATGTGACGTGACTCGACTGGCTTGTCTTGTGTGCGGCAGCCGCCTGGAAGATCGTGAAGACGTGGCTCGGCCCTGATGCCATCAGTAAACTCAAGTTCGTCACCAAGAGTGACATCCAGACGTACATCGGCCCCGAACACCTTCCACCGTACATGGGAGGAACGGTACGTAAATATCAGAGGAGGATTACTTTGAACTGGGCTTTGGCACAAATGTCACGTCTCCATTTCAATTCACAAGCTTGCAATGACTTTGCAAGTCATTTTTCTATTTAATTATTAAGGCTGGGCAAAAAAAAAAAGATTCTTCGATGAATCGTTTTTTTTAAAGGGGTCCTAAAATGCCCTTTTCCCAAGATGTAAAATAAGTCTCTGATGTCCCCAGAGTGTGTGTGTGAAGTTTTAGCTCAAAATACCCCACAGATATTTTTAAATAGCATGTTAAAGTTGTCACTTTTTGAGGGTGAGCAAAAACACAGTTTTTGTGTGTGTCCCTTTAAATGCAAATGAGCTGCTGCTCCCGGCACAGAGGGCGGAGCTTCAAGAGCTATTTGCTGCTGTAACTGGTAGTGAAGAGGAAGAGATGATCGGTTCTACAGCGATCTGTCAGCACACATTAAAGAGACACAAACACATATTTATTGCTTGAATTTTGTTATAAAATTGAAAGTATTTGAAAGCTGAGACTTCTTCATATCAAAAGTAACAAAGCCTAATGTGATTTATTGGATGGGAGGTGCGCTACAAATCATGTTTAAGGAAGAATCAATATTTTCAGCCCAGCCGTAGTTTTAAAGTCCACCTGTAGTCAATAATTTTATCACTTAAATCTCATCTTTGATCATCAAAATGACATCCAGGAAAAAAAAAAATCTTCATGTCTTAAAATATCTTGAATGTAACTCGACACCCTCGCCTCATTTAGTATGCGCGGTTCTATGAATATGCAAATGAGTCCCGCCTCCACTCACTCACTCAGCTCAGAGATCCACTGGTTGACGATCACACGTTGATCTGATTGGTTACAAGGTAGTTTGTGACGTCAGAAACACCAAAGCGTGTTTATGAGACTGTCTTTGGTTCACTGCAGTTTTAAGGAGGAAATACTCAGCAATGGTGTCGACTTATGAATTTACACATGGTTTGTCTTAAAGCACATTAAAAACACCACATAGACACATAAACAACATTAAAAGCTGGATTTACACCACAGGGGGACTTTAAGTAAAATATGGCTTTAAGATTTGTGGTAATATTCTTTTGTTTTATCTGATAGGATCAGTTCAAGTACAGTTATCCGCCTCTCCTGGACGACGACTTCCAGTCTCCAATCTGTGAAAACGGTCCAATCGTCAGCGAGGACGAGAGTGACATCAAGGATTTAGAGTCCGACTCCAAAGAAACTCTCGAGTCCAGCTTCAATGCTGAGCAATCCATCAGACCAAAGAAGGTATACCTCGTTTCCTCACGTCTAGGTCACATTTCCCCCGAAAATCCAAAGAAATTATATTTTGCAAGATTATTTTGCAATGCATTTTACGTTTTTGCATCTTTTGAATTTGGCAAAAATAATGCCAAAAATATCAACTTAATTTCTGGCAAAATCTTACAATGCGGTTTATTTTTTTATATATATTTTTTTACATGAACTTGAAATTATATTTTGCACATTTTTAGATCTTGGTAAAAAAAAAAAAAGGTGCACAAAATATTAGCAATTTTCTGGTGAAACTTTACAATGCGGTTTGATAACATGAACTAACGATAAACAAAACGTCTACAGCATTTATTAATCTTAGTTTGTGTTCTACATTTACTAATACATTAATTAAAATTAGAAGTTGTATCTGTTAACAGTAACTCTGTGAACTAACATCAACAAGCAGTGAACAGCTGTATCTTTATTAACTAACATTAACAAAGGTAATAAATGCTGTAAACTATATTGCTCATAGTTGGTCCATATTAACTTATGGTAAAAAAAATGTATGCAAAATATGATTTATTTTCTTTTGATTTTGAAATGTGGCCCAGACATGCTCCCGATCGGTTTCCTGAGACTTAACTCCTCTATGCCTGATTTACAGCTGTTTCTAACAGTGATTATTTGCTTACTTTTTGAACTTCTGTGCATTCTTCTCATACTTTTGATTATCATGCAATAACGCATGCATTTGCTTCTAAATCAAAACAACGTCTGCGAGTTCAACTCAAAGCATGCTGATGCTTCGGCTTTAATAACGCGGCCGAGACCTTGTACTGAAGCTCCACTGCCCCTGTTAATCTCTCGCTGTCTTCTCAGTGAGATGATGATCACATGTGATCGGGTTAATATCAGGTGAATCGACTCCTAACTGGGGCTGGACCATATTTATAATAAAAATAATAATAAAATGTGTGATGTTTTTCAGCATTTAGACAATGTTCAATAAATGTTCAATGATAAATAGCAGTATTACCCATGTGTGTTTTTTTACTAAAACATAAAAAAATGTAACGACACAAACAAATCATTTAACAGTTTGTTTTTAACTTTAGCACTAATGCAGCTGATCCACACATTCAAGTGTTGATAACATAAAGAATGCATGAAGCTTGAATAAAACATTTAGATTTTTTTTTGTTTAAAAGCAGAGGCTTTTGTTCTTTGTTTTGATTTATTGCATGTTCAGATATTCATACAACAAAAGAAAATGTTATTTTTAAAACCTTATTTTTTTTTTAAAACTGTTGTGTGGAAAGTATTTTTTTTATATGCTTTTGTTTATTTTTATGTTTTAGTTTAGTATAAGTCGATTTATTTCAAGTTAATGATTTTAATACATCAACAAACTTATGTAAGATTCTCAAAAAAAGTTTTTTTTATTTTTACGTTTTTCAACTATTTATTTATTGCTGCTTTATTTAAATGAACACATTTTTTAAATAGCTTTAGGTTTACGATACTAACCCCGTTTCAAAGCCGATGCATTGTGCTGTTATCCGTCATCATCACTCAGCCCTGATCTGATCATATCTTCTGTGCTGTTAGTGGATCTGTTAGCAGACGTGTTGATTGACGTCACATTGAGCGAACATGCTAATTATGATAGCGACGGCTAATGCGCTCAAACATCTCATTGATTACTGCAGATTCATCATGTGACTCTCAAACTCTCAGCATGAGCTCACAGGTTCAGATGATTGATTTGTGATTGAGATCTTCACTCATTTTCGAGTGGAAAGGCCCGTTTACACCAAGAACGATGCAGTACTATATTAGCGTCCACACCAGCTCACGAATCACGATATTGTTCTGTTTATTCTGTAAATGCTCAAGCTTTTTAAAGCAGGATGGATTCTGATTGGCTGTAAATGTTTTTATCGTTCATCAGCTGAAAAAAATCTTTCTGAAAATGAACTATCTTTATCGTTATAGTTATCGTCCTGGGTGTGAACAGGCCATAAGGCTGCACGATATATTGGGGAAAATATGTATATTGCGATATGGCTTTGTGCGATTGTCAAATCCAGGTAAATATATGCGTTAGCGGTTTCAGATTGTTTCAGAATGGTTTGGCTCATATAAAGTCTCAATTGCGTGATATAAAGTCAGAATTGTGTGATAGTCGCAATTGCGAGATATAAAGTCAGAATTGCATGTAATTAAGTCAGAATTGCGTGAGAGTCAGAATTGTGAGATATAAAGTCGCAATTATGAGTTAGTCAGAATTGCGTGATATAAAGTCGCAATTGCGAGATATAAAAGTCAGAATTGCGAGATATAAAAGTCAGAATTGCGAGATATAAAAGTCAGAATTGCGAGATATAAAGTCAGAATTGCGAGATATAAAAGTCAGAATTGCGAGATATAAAGTCAGAATTGTGAGATATAAAGTCAGAATTGTGTGATATAAAGTCAGAATTGTGTGATATAAAGTCAGAATTGCGAGATATAAAAGTCAGAATTGCGAGATATAAAAGTCAGAATTGCGAGATATAAAGTCAGAATTGTGTGATATAAAGTCAGAATTGTGTGATATAAAGTCAGAATTGCGAGATATAAAGTCAGAATTGTGTGATACAAAGTCAGAATTGTGTGATATAAAGTCAGAATTGCGAGATATAAAGTCAGAATTGTGTGATATAAAGTCAGAATTGCGAGATATAAAAGTCAGAATTGTGTGATAGTCGCAATTGCGAGATATAAAGTCAGAATTGCATGTAATTAAGTCAGAATTGCGTGAGAGTCAGAATTGTGAGATATAAAGTCGCAATTATGAGTTAGTCAGAATTGCGTGATATAAAGTCGCAATTGCGAGATATAAAAGTCAGAATTGCGAGATATAAAAGTCAGAATTGCGAGATATAAAAGTCAGAATTGCGAGATATAAAGTCAGAATTGCGAGATATAAAGTCAGAATTGCGAGATATAAAGTCAGAATTGTGTGATATAAAGTCAGAATTGTGTGATATAAAGTCAGAATTGCGAGATATAAAAGTCAGAATTGCGAGATATAAAGTCAGAATTGCCTGATATAAAGTCAGAATTGTGTGATATAAAGTCAGAATTGCGAGATATAAAGTCAGAATTGTGTGATATAAAGTCAGAATTGTGTGATATAAAGTCAGAATTGCGAGATATAAAGTCAGAATTGTGTGATATAAAGTCAGAATTGTGTGATATAAAGTCAGAATTGCGAGATATAAAAGTCAGAATTGCGAGATATAAAAGTCAGAATTGCGAGATATAAAGTCAGAATTGTGAGATATAAAGTCAGAATTGTGTGATATAAAGTCAGAATTGTGTGATATAAAGTCAGAATTGTGTGATAGTCGCAATTGCGAGATATAAAGTCAGAATTGCATGTAATTAAGTCAGAATTGCGTGAGAGTCAGAATTGTGAGATATAAAGTCGCAATTATGAGTTAGTCAGAATTGCGTGATATAAAGTCGCAATTGCGAGATATAAAAGTCAGAATTGCGAGATATAAAAGTCAGAATTGCGAGATATAAAAGTCAGAATTGCGAGATATAAAGTCAGAATTGCGAGATATAAAGTCAGAATTGTGAGATATAAAGTCGCAATTGCGAGATATAAAAGTCAGAATTGCGAGATATAAAAGTCAGAATTGCGAGATATAAAAGTCAGAATTGCGAGATATAAAGTCAGAATTGTGAGATATAAAGTCAGAATTGTGTGATATAAAGTCAGAATTGTGTGATATAAAGTCAGAATTGCGAGATATAAAAGTCAGAATTGCGAGATATAAAGTCAGAATTGCCTGATATAAAGTCAGAATTGTGTGATATAAAGTCAGAATTGCGAGATATAAAGTCAGAATTGTGTGATATAAAGTCAGAATTGTGTGATATAAAGTCAGAATTGCGAGATATAAAGTCAGAATTGTGTGATATAAAGTCAGAATTGTGTGATATAAAGTCAGAATTGCGAGATATAAAAGTCAGAATTGCGAGATATAAAAGTCAGAATTGCGAGATATAAAAGTCAGAATTGCGAGATATAAAGTCAGAATTGCGAGATATAAAGTCAGAATTGTGAGATATAAAGTCAGAATTGTGTGATATAAAGTCAGAATTGCGAGATATAAAAGTCAGAATTGCGAGATATAAAGTCAGAATTGCCTGATATAAAGTCAGAATTGTGTGATATAAAGTCAGAATTGCGAGATATAAAGTCAGAATTGTGTGATATAAAGTCAGAATTGTGTGATATAAAGTCAGAATTGCGAGATATAAAGTCAGAATTGTGTGATATAAAGTCAGAATTGTGTGATATAAAGTCAGAATTGCGAGATATAAAAGTCAGAATTGCGAGATATAAAAGTCAGAATTGCGAGATATAAAGTCAGAATTGCGAGATATAAAAGTCAGAATTGCGAGATATAAAGTCAGAATTGCGTGAGAGTCAGAATTGTGAGATATAAAGTCAGAATTGCATGTAATAAAGTCAGAATTGCGTGAGAGTCAGAATTGTGAGATATAAAGTCGCAATTATGAGTTAGTCAGAATTGCGTGATATAAAGTCACAATTGCGAGATATAAAAGTCAGAATTGCGAGATATAAAGTCAGAATTGCGAGATATAAAAGTCAGAATTGCGAGATATAAAAGTCAGAATTGCGAGATATAAAGTCAGAATTGCGAGATATAAAGTCAGAATTGCATGTAATAAAGTCAGAATTGCGTGAGAGTCAGAATTGTGAGATATAAAGTCGCAATTATGAGTTAGTCAGAATTGCGTGATATAAAGTCGCAATTGCGAGATATAAAAGTCAGAATTGCGAGATATAAAAGTCAGAATTGCGAGATATAAAAGTCAGAATTGCGAGATATAAAAGTCAGAATTGCGAGATATAAAAGTCAGAATTGCGAGATATAAAGTCAGAATTGCGAGATATAAAGTCAGAATTGTGAGATATAAAAGTCAGAATTGCGAGATATAAAAGTCAGAATTGCGAGATATAAAAGTCAGAATTGCGAGATATAAAGTCAGAATTGCGAGATATAAAAGTCAGAATTGCGAGATATAAAAGTCAGAATTGCGAGATATAAAGTCAGAATTGCGAGATATAAAGTCAGAATTGCGAGATATAAAAGTCAGAATTGCGAGATATAAAGTCAGAATTGCGGGATATAAAAGTCAGAATTGCGAGATATAAAGTCAGAATTGCGAGATATAAAAGTCAGAATTGCGAGATATAAAAGTCAGAATTGCGAGATATAAAAGTCAGAATTGCGAGATATAAAGTCAGAATTGCGAGATATAAAGTCAGAATTGCGAGATATAAAAGTCAGAATTGCGAGATATAAAGTCAGAATTGCGGGATATAAAAGTCAGAATTGCGAGATATAAAGTCAGAATTGCGAGATATAAAAGTCAGAATTGCGAGATATAAAGTCAGAATTGCGAGATATAAAGTCAGAATTGCGTGAGAGTCAGAATTGTGAGATATAAAGTCGCAATTATGAGTTAGTCAGAATTGCGTGATATAAAGTCGCAATTGCGAGATATAAAAGTCAGAATTGCGAGATATAAAAGTCAGAATTGCGAGATATAAAAGTCAGAATTGCGAGATATAAAAGTCAGAATTGCGAGATATAAAGTCAGAATTGCGAGATATAAAGTCAGAATTGCATGAGATTCAGAATTGTGAGATATAAAGTCAGAATTGCGAGATATAAAAGTCAGAATTGCGAGATATAAAGTCAGAATTGCGAGATATAAAGTCAGAATTGCGTGATATAAAGTCAGAATTGCGAGATATAAAAGTCAGAATTGCGAGATATAAAGTCAGAATTGCGAGATATAAAGTCGCAATTGCGAGATATAAAAGTCAGAATTGCGAGATATAAAAGTCAGAATTGCGTGATATAAAGTCAGAACTGTGAGATTTAGTCGCAATTACGTGTTGTAAAGTCAGAATAGCGTGATATAAAGTCGCAATTGCGTGTTACAGTCAGAATTGTGAGATATATAGTTAGAATTGCGTGTTATAAAGTCAGAACTGTGAAATTTAGTCGCAATTGCGTGTTGTAAAGTCAGAATAGCGTGATATAAAGTCAGAACTGTGAGATATAGTCGCAATTGCGAGATATAAAAGTCAGAATTGCGTGATATAAAGTCGCAATTGCGTGTTATAGTCAGAATTGTGAGATATATAGTTAGAATTGCGTGTTATAAAGTCAGAACTGTGAAATTTAGTCACAATTGCGTGTTGTAAAGTCAGAATAGCGTGATATAAAGTCACAATTGCGTGTTGTAAAGTCAGAACTGTGAAATTGAGTCGCAATTGCGTGTTGTAAAGTCAGAATAGCGTGATATAAAGTCACAATTGCGTGTTATAAAGTCAGAACTGTGAGATAGTCGCAATTGCGAGATATAAAAGTCAGAATTGCGTGATATAAAGTCGCAATTGCGTGTTACAGTCAGAATTGTGAGATATATAGTTAGAATTGCGTGTTATAAAGTCAGAACTGTGAAATTTAGTCGCAATTGCGTGTTGTAAAGTCAGAATAGCGTGATATAAAGTCACAATTGCGTGTTATAGTCAGAATTGTGAGATATAAAGTCACAATTGCGTGTTATAAAGTCAGAACTGTGAAATTTAGTCGCAATTGCGAGATATAAAAGTCAGAATTGCGTGATATAAAGTCGCAATTGCGTGTTACAGTCAGAATTGTGAGATATATAGTTAGAATTGCGTGTTATAAAGTCAGAACTGTGAAATTTAGTCGCAATTGCGAGATATAAAAGTCAGAATTGCGTGATATAAAGTCACAATTGCGTGTTATAAAGTCAGAACTGTGAGATAGTCGCAATTGCGAGATATAAAGTCAGAATTGCGTGTTAAAGTCAGAATTGCATGATATAAAGTCACAATTGTGTGTTATAAAGTCAGAATTGCATGATATAAATTTGCAATTGCGCAGTCGTAATTATCTTTTTAAATGTTTTATTCTGTGGCGGAAACAGGCTTGCATAAAATCACCTCATTCATTCTAGAATGATTATTTTCAAATAGAAATATCCAAGTCATCATTCCTGTATATTCATTTCGCAATATATAATCGCAGAAAAGCAAAACATCGCAAAGTCAGTTTCTCCCCAGTATCGTGCAGCTCTAATCGACTCCGATGTAAAATCCCCATCATTCTCCACAGAGCAACTGATTCTCGACTGCAAGTTTCCTCACATTATATTTTGCTTCGAATCAAAGGTTCATGTTTGATTTGATTCCCGGCTTTTAACTCTTTTTTTCCATAAGAATTTGGAGGATTCCTCAATGCGCTGCGTTATCCTCGAGCATGTGTTTCTGATGTCCCTCTCTGTCTGTGTGTCTAAAACAAGGACGGGTAAGACATTGTAGATGTTTCTACACCCTCAAGTGCCTGACGTTTCCAGAGCGAAACCAGATTCATCCGTCCATCCCATTTCAACTCCATTCAAGACGCTCGTGTTTGTTCAGCGCTCCCGTTTCAGATGTTCTAAAGCATTTCAGAGGCATTGCACATGATTTTAATCACTTCCATTGATTTCTCTTTAACAAACTACCGTCTGGTTACGGGGTTTGTTCGGTTTGATCAATCAGAGCTAAATGAAGTTTTTTTGTTGCAGTTTTACATTGTTATTTTTGTGTTGTGATGTTAAACTCTTAAGGGCTCAAACACACTAAAGTTTGCTGTTGTCGAGAACCGGTTCTTGAGCATCTGCGTTTCTGAATCTACACATCAAGTCAGCTTTAAGTCAGCAAAATTAGTCAATTATGAAACCATTTAGATTCATTTCAATCTGTAACGTCACAGAAAATGAAAATGTTTTATCTGAGATGCGAGTTTAAATTAAATGTGTAAAAAGAGATGAATGATTCAATGGCTCATTCATGAAGACTTCACTTGTTTCATTACTGGATGAATCAGCGTTTTTTTTAAATCTCTTGAATGAATGATTCAATGACTCACTCAAATACTTGTTTCATTACTGGATGAATCAGCGTTTTTGAATGAATCTCTTGAATGAATGATTCGATTACCTGCTACTTTCTGTCATCTGTGGAACACAAAAGATGATATTTTAAAAACATCTTGGCGTTTTGCGTCCAAATAATGAAAGTAATTGAGGTGTTGTTTGGACCCCCAAATTTCTTCAAAATATCTGTATTTTTATTTAAAGTGAACGATCGCTTAAGACTCAAAAGACTTGAATCAGTGTAGTTACTGATTCTTCTTATGAACGCATGATACTCAGAGCAAAGATTTGTTTTAATAAATAATGCTTAAAAAAAACAGAATACAGTAAAAACCAATTAATGCTTGTTAAAAAAAAAATTCTAAAAGCATAATTCTGGTTCCTCGAACACAATTCTGGTTCCATTTCCTGAGTCTGACTGTCAGAAACACAGCGAATCAGTGGATTCCAGGGCCGTAAAGGGAAAAACACTGGGTTTTGTGGGACATATCCAGTGCTTTCAGAAACGCAGCTGATCTCACGCTGATGCGACTCGATCGACCGCACGAGTGTGTCGGAGCCCTGAGAGCTCACACCACTGTCATGTGACTGCCTTCTTCATTACTGTATCGTTATGATAATTAACCATATCTAACACTCAAGCATCTGTGTCTCCAGTTACTGTTATTATACACACACTAATCGGTTCAGTTTTGCACTAACACTCCGTCCAGATGAAGCTGAATGTGACTTTTACACATTTTTTAACATTTCATAAAATGTTTTTATTCTTCTTATGAGTGATTTCTCTGATCGATACTGTGATTCAATACTGAGTGTTTGCCAAAGATGGATATATATAATACAATATAATCATTTCATCACTAATGATCAGTTAACTGGTAACACTTGAGGTTCACATTAGTTAACGTGAACTAGCAATAAACAGTTTCTGCAATTCTAAATGTTAATTCCAAAACTGATGAATTATTTTATTCAAATCAAAGTTGTGTCTGTTAATATTGTTTAATGGACCCGACCTGACGTGAACTAACTATGATCAGCTTGAGTGTTTTAACTTGCATTAACTAATGAGAGCTTATTGTAAAAGAGTTGCCAATGAAATGATGATTGGCTGATTTACTGACGTGCTGTAAGATGTAATCTTGTGTGAAAAACATGTAATCTAGTTCAGCTGTTTAATTCTTTACATTTTCAATCAAACACTGAATAAAGTCCTGAACATTTCAAATCAAACCTGCCTGTTTAATCGATGTGACCTTTGACCCTTTAACCCCCCGACACACTGCATCTGTGGTTCGGTCACGCCATGTTTCGATTCAACTTTGTTTCACACACTTCTGCAGCACGAGCACAGAGAAAGTGTGTGTTCAGCAGTTTCGCTTCTCCCACGTGTGTGTGTGTGTGTGTGTGTGCTTGGCTCGAGACTGAAGTGGAGAAAAGTTCCTGCAAGGGTTAAGTGGTGTGTGTGTGTGTGTGTGTGTGTGTGTGTGTGTGTGTGTGTGTGTGTGTGTGTGTGTGAAGTCACATGACATGAGGGCTCTGTTCCTGCAAGGGTTAAGTGGTGTGTGTGTGTGTGTGTGTGTGTGTGTGTGTGAAGTCACATGACATGAGGGCCCGTGTTCACACTGGCCCTTTGTTCTGATTTCAGCTGTGTGTTGCTGATGCCATTGATCCTATTGGGAATTACAGTGCATTGCTGCTAATGTGTGTAAAGTTGTGGCCTGTTTAACTCTGTTGCATTTCATTTATTCGCCGTAACTCGAATGAAACATTTTGCTTTATATGCAAAAAAAAAAAAGCACAGAAAAACAAAAAGCTAAAAAAAAAAAACTTTTTTTTTACTATTACATAATCAGTTATTAATATTTGGTTGGTTCTCTCTTATTTTTAAACACAGCTACGCAATTTGACTACAAGATCTATAATAATATTTGAATGAAGGGTGAAGACGGACGTCAGTAATTGCATAAATGTTGCTACTCAAATTATATATTTAAGATCAACAACATGTTTGTCAAATGAATTGCACTGTTTAATATACAAAACATAAATTTCTAGATAAAATAAATAATGCATACCATAATATAAAATCATAAAACCGTTGAAATGAGCATAATGTTTGACTTTAGTGATGCATTGATCATTGATCTCATTGGTATTTACTTGTTGCTTAACTGTTCATTTGTATAAAGTTGCGACATGCTCAACTTTAATGCATCTTTGTTGCCATAACTCTCATTAAAAATGAAAAGCGTATTTATCCATCTATTAAAAAAATATAATAATAATAATAATATTATTATATATAGTTATCTGTATTGTAACTCTCTCTTTCAACATCTTCCTTTTGTATAATTTCTTGATTGTAAAATGTTAAAGTTCATCAGGTTGTTGATTTTTTGCACATTTGAACACATTCATGCGCCAAAAATCGGACCTGATGTCATGCATTTCCATTATTAATCACATTCTGAAAATACAAAGTGTCACATCATGTTCTGTGTGTTTCGCAGGTGAACTTCATTGAAGACGGTCAAAGGTCAGATGATCTCGACCGAGGAGAACCAGGACGACTGAGAGGGGCGAGAAAACCCACAACCACTTTCAAGGGCACATTACTTCACATCAGGTACACACTGCACACTGCACACTACACTCTACACACTGCACACCGCACACTACACACCACACACTGCACACTACACACCACACACCGCACACCACACACCACACACCACACACTACACACTACACACTGCACACTACACACCTTACACTACACACCACACACTACACACTGCACACTACACACCTTACACCGCACACCTTACACTGCGCTCGCGTTCAGGTAAAATACTGTCACAATCTACTTTAAATAATCAAGGCATGTTTTACTAAAGGAAGAATCATATTTAATCATTTTCATTTATGCACCAATATCACAAATAAATAGTCATGAACAGCAATATTTATAGCGATGCACCGATATGAACATTTTGGCCGATATCGATAACCGATAATTCTTTATATTTAGAAGCCGATAACCGATATATTGGCCGATAAATCAAAATAAAAATTTGTGTGTAATTTGAGAGCCTGATTACAAAAGCAAAAGTCTCACCAGTAAAAGCCACGTCTCAAACACACAATTATAATGATGTTCTTAAAATTGTATGTAGCCGATATGACGGACTTGCGCTGCACTGAACTATATTTTCCTTTTTTGAAGTGATTCCAATCATATTTCAAGCAATTCAAACCCATAATGTTGAACAGTCGCATCTGAAGAGTCTCAGCTGAAGGAGATAATACATTATTTATCGGCTTTAATATATCAGACAAATTTTCCTATTGGGCCGATAATGATAACATTAAAAATGAACCGATAACAGCCGATACCGATATAGTGGCCGATATATTGTGCGTCCCTAAATATTTACAATATATGAAAAATGACACATGGAGACTTTAGAGAACATTTCTCAAATGACAATGAATCAGTTTTGAATCAGTTCACTGACAGTTTGAACTGACTCACAGAAATGAATCAACTCTTTTCTCTTCTGTTAACCGTTAGTAAAGGTTGTGTATGCGTTCTTAATAATTGTGTGTGTGTGTGTTTTCCTCCAGTCCAGCAGAGGAGCTCAGCTTCGGTGCTAAAGAATCAGAGAAGAGGTGTTTGATCGTCCTCAACAACGTCACCAAGAACCACGTGGCCTTTAAGGTGAGACTCAATCATCACTTTTGAAGCGTATCCCGACCAGACGTGATGCGATTAGCAGTTCCTCTGTCCACAACAGAAGCGACTAAAGCAATCACAAATCACAGCCAATCAGAAGAGCGTGTGGGCGGAGTCTCACTTCAAGCGAACTCGCAACCAAATGGATAAACTCAATCAAATTCATAAATATTACACCATTACTCTTAGAAGAAAAGGAGAAATGTCTTAAATTATTGAAACAAAAGTATTATGCAATAATTTAAGTCCCCCTGTGGTGAAAATCCAGCGTTTAATGTAGTTTATGTGTCTATGTGGTGTTTTTAATACGCTTTAAGACAAACCATGTGTAAGTTCATAAGTCGACACCATTGCTGAGTATTTCCTCCTTAAAACTGCAGTGAACCAAAGACAGTCTCAAACACACGCTTTGAAATCGCTGGTGTTTCTGACGTCACAAACTACCTTGTAACCAATCAGATCAACGTGTGATCGTCAACCAGTGGATCTCTGAGCTGAGTGAGTGAGTGGAGGCGGGGCTCATTTGCATATTCATAGAGCCACGCATACTAAATGAGGCGAGGGTGTCGAGTTACATTCATGTTAAAAACACCACATAGACACATAAACAACATTAAAAGCTGGATTTTCACAAGATTGCATAATACTTTCATGTTTAATGGGTTATTTCATTAATTAAAACTAATCCATAAAATGGTGCCATGAAGGAAACCCTATATATACGGCTCTATATATGAAGGGTGTCGGGGTAAGGACAAACCGAACATTCCCTTCATTTTTCCTGGACTCCATTTTAATGGTTACATTTAATTTTAATAATCAAAAAGAATGTCTAATTAATTGAAATCAGGAAACTTATACAATATAACAACAATTCATTTAAAGTTTAACAAAACTTTACATGTTTAGGGCTCTATGAAATATGTTTTAATTGTTTTAAATTTATTATTACTTTTTTTTAAACCACATTTTGTGTTTTCTGTTTTAAGTTTTCTGGACTCCATTTTAATGGTTTAATAAAATTTTAATAAAAAAAAAAAAGTATAATTAATTGAATTCATAAAAACAACAATTTATTAATTTAAAAAGAAAATTTCATTTAAGTTTTTTTTATTTCAGAAATTCTCTATTATTATTAGTAGTAGTAGTAGTATTAAACCGAACTTTAATTTTGACGGGTTGCCGTGAAGACCTTTGAGTTTCTCTGCGTTTATAATATGACGATAGTTTTTCTCAAATGAAACGGTTTAAATAGTCTTTGTGTGGTTTAATATTCTCAGACACTCTACATCGCGTATCACGTTCCAGAGTTTGTGTTCTCGAGCCAAACACTGTTATCCTGCAAATGAACAGCCAGAACACATTAAAAGTATCTATTTTGTGTGAGAACGGTGTGTGTTAGCGGCCGCTAAGTTAATAACTAATGATCTCTGCAACTGAATCAATCAAAACTAACTTTATCTGGACAATAACTTTATTCTAGATCTGCTGTAAAGCCTAAACAATCTCTGTTACTGTAATCTCCTGTTATCACTGTAAAGCTGCTGTGAAACATCTGTATTGTTAAAGCGCTGTATAAATGAAGGAGACTTGACTTCTGTCTACTGTTATAAACGCAGGCGCTTTGCAGAACACTTCTGTGGAAGTTCATAAGTCTCTGTGTGTGTGTTTGTTTGTGCAATCAGAGTCTGTTCTTGTTTTATTGGTTTAGTGTAATTTAGGAGTCGCTCTATTACAAGAGAGGCTTTTGTTCTCACAACATTCTGACAGTGTTCCCTTCCCAGAATACAGGCTTCATGTAGCTTTACTAGTTCCCTTTACTGGGTCTCATTTGTGGTGTGTGTGTGCGCAGGTACGGACCACGGCTCCAGAGAAGTACCGAGTAAAGCCCAGTAACAGCAGCTGTGAGCCCGGATCCAGTGTGGACATCGTGGTTTCTCTTCACGGAGGTGAACATGAACAGCCGACCTCTCTGCCCTTTCTGTTCTGGCGTATCACAGAAACGTTCTATCTGAAGTCTTAAGGGATAGTTCACTTTCACATGAAAATTAGTGGCATAATAATGGCAGTGCAAACAGATCGAAGCTCATAAACGTGCATCTATCATCATAAACGAGCTTCACAGGCTCCGAGGGGTTAATAAAGGCCTGCTGAAGCAACACCATGAGTTTGTGTAAGAAAAATATTCATATTTAAAACTTTATGAAGTAAAATAACTAGCTTCCGGCCAAACGAACATACGGATTCCACTTAAGTCTTAATGCGCCCTGGTCAGTCTCATCAAGAGATGAACATGCTGATATCGCTGCAAATGAGGCTATTGATGTGGAGGAAGTGAAATGTCAAATCACTCCATCACACCGACTCTGAATCTTTACTAAACGAGTGGCGAGAGGAATGGGACATGTGTGCTAACAACACTTTAACATGAGATCCACCCTAACCCTAACCCTAACCCTAACCCCACCCTAACCCTAACCCTAGGGCTGTCAGTGTGGCTGAAAAGCTAAATTCCAATATCTTTCTTAAATATTAGAAAAGTTCTAATTATATTTGAATTCTAAAGACAATCGTTAATATTAGAGGATAAAAGTACTGTATTGTCTCCTGTGTCCACAAGAGGGCGCAAGCGAGCATAAGCAAATATAAATCTTGATCAAAGCTTGATCTGAGCGCTTTCACACACTCACACACTCGCATGCTGAGCGCTCTCTGTTGATAGTGTTTCCAGCTGATGAAACATACTTACTTACACACACACACACACTCACACACTCTCAGCTCTGACCGATGTGCAGGTTTGGTCAAGTGTGTTCCACGATTGTTGCCTCCACCTGAGATAAATCTAATAAGACATCATTTTGAATAGTGTTTTATCTACTACGGCATCGATTGATGTGCGTGTGTCTGTGTGTGTGTGTGCGTGTGTGTGTGTGTGTGTGTGTGTGTGTGTGTGTGTGTGTGTGTGTGTGTGTGTGTGTGTGTGTGTGTGTGTCAGGCTTCCAGGCGTCTCCTCAGGACCGGTTCCTGGTCATGGCAGCAGAAACAGAGAGCGGCACCGGAGTCCCAGAGTTATCTCAGTTCTGGAAGGAGGTTTCAAAAGGCAAAATCATGGAGCACAGGTGACGTCAGACACACACACACACACACACACACACACACAGACAGTCAAACCAACATTTTATTCAGACACCTTCTACATTTCTCACATTATCGCAGTTTATTCACTATAGTTTAGAAAATGGTAATAAAATCTGAGCAGAACTCAGTTGATATTTGACTGGTTTTGTCCGTCCTTCTGTTAGACTGTCTCACACATGAATTATGTTGAATATCTGTCAGCTGTTAAATTTAACTACACAATTAGATAATACCAGTTTAGCTCAACCAATCACCAAGCAATGCTTCATTGTGTTCAGTCTGTGTGTAAAAAGAGCATTAGTAATTAAAGAAAACACACTTCAGCAAAACATGATCAGCTCAAAGTGTCCAAATCATTTTTACAGTCCCAAATTTTTATCAATGTCACTGGTAGTCTCTGTATGAAGAATATTTGTTTATAAAATGTCACAGTTTACTTTATTTTGCTCTCCTCACTTACAGAAATGAACTATAGTGTCCTGCACACACTAGTGAAACAATATCAAATGATATCTGGTGTCTGAATAATTTTTGGTTTGCCATATTCATGAACAAATGTCAAGGTGAACAAATGCACATGTAGTGAATTAGGCGAAAGGGTTTGTATTTATATGCACAGAACAACTTCTCAAAGAATTAGGGCTGCATAATTTGGTTTGGTAGGGCTGGGTCAACTTCCCAGGGGAAGCCTGGAGTGCCGCATGGTTTGGGTGATCTGAGGATTACGGTGAGGGAAAATCCACCCGGCAAACCTCCCTCCTCTCTTACACCGCAGCCGGTGGAGCTCCCCGGGGAATGTGCGGGTCCCTGTGTAGTGGACCGACCAGCCGTTTCATTCAGGGCCCCTCCAGAGGACAGGATGTCCATCGCAGCATCGGAGGCAGAGCTGGGCTCTGGAGATGACGACTCGGCTCCGTTGCCCCCCTCTGGGAAGGCCTGAGCCAGATCCTGAGATGTCAGCTATGCTGAAAAGGGCCGCTGAGGCGATAGGGTTCGTCTGGAATTCTTCACCGTTTCCCGAACCGTCTCGGTTGGATGATTGGTTTCTCGGGGCAAGCCGGGCTGTTTCCCAGTTCCTTTCTTCCCTGAAGTGCATGAGGAGCTTACTAGGTTGTGGACGGCACCTTTCTCTGCCAGAAACCGCCTTAGTAGTTCCTCCTCCCTCACTACGCTTGATGGAGGTGCGGCTAAGGGTTACGAGGATATCTCTCCAGTGGAGCGGTCTGTCGTGATGCAGCTGTGTCCGGCGACCACTACCTCATGGAAGGGGGATCCTCGACTCCCCTCTAAGGCCTGTACGTTTTCGTCTGTCCTTACAGGCAAAGCTTACAAAGCCTGTGGGCAAGCTGCATCTTCACTGCATGCCATGGCGTTGCTTCAGGTCCACCAGGCCCAGGCACTCATGGACATGCACAAGGGTGGTTCAGACCGTGAGCTCATGGATGAGCTCCGCACTGCAACTGATCTTGCCCTCCGGGGTACGAAGGTTGAAGCTCGCGCAATCGGTCTGGCAATGTCCACATTAGTGGTCCAGGAGCGCCATCTCTGGCTCAACCTGGCAGATATGAGGGAAGCGGTTCCTGGACTCCCCCATTTCCCAGGTTGGGTTATTCGCCCAACAGTTCTCTGCTGTCCAGAAGCAGACGGAGGCCATCCGGTACATCCTGCCCCGGCGGCCCGCTGCTGCCTCCACCCGTCCGCCCGGGGCAGATCCTCCGCCTCTGCTCCCGCTGAGTCATCGCAGCAGCCTCCACCCAGATCTCAGCGTGGACCCGGTCGCAGACGGTACCAAACCAGGAGGTAAGCGCAAGCGCAGGCGCTCCTAAAGCGGGCCACTCAGAGATGGTACCGATCCACTCCCTTCTCCCGGTGGAGGACCGTGAGGAGTCTTTGTTTGTGTATGACTGTTCCTCCGCTGGCTCCCGTCATTTTCAACCTGCAACCTATTTTCAAAGAAAGAGCTATTTCCTCTGTTTTCTGAGTCCAAAAGAGGTTAGTTGTTGGTGTGCGACCCTGGGCAGCCTTGCAACCTTCAGCTACCTTTTGTTCACCAGCCAGCAGTTGGGTGCGGTTCGAGGATCCGGTATCGCCTTCTCACGCATTCTCTGAGGTCAACTAGAGACAGGTAAGAGTCGCACTACACACTCAGCCCCTGTCTCGGGCCGCCTTCGGGCCTTTCGAGCTGGGTCCCTGTTTGTTGCCTGAAGTCTGTGGTATCTCCGGTTCCGCTGCTTCGCCAGTTGTAGCACTAGACGGTGGTCCTGGCTGATCCAGCGGTTCTCCTGTACCTACAGACCACCTCCTGTATCTACTGTACCTCCTGTACCACCCGCCCATGTGCAGCGCTGTTTGTTACACTTCTGTGTTCAGATTGTGCTGCTGTGTGTGCGGTCATTGCTTCCTACTGGTGAAGGTTGCGATCGAGCCGTTCCTCCAACCGATATGAAAATAGGTTCTAAGTGAGGCCTGTTCTTCATTGTACTCAAACTATAGTGAGTTAGACCATGAGGGGTCTGTGTGCTTGATTCGGGCCCTTTTTTAAGCCTCCGTTCAAGTTATTACACAGTATGCATTACTAATGCCCATCCCTATGAATGGTCTGCAGTGTGGGGCCTGAAGGACGCGTACTTCAGATATCCACTCCTCCGCAAACACGGGTCATCCTGTGTCTTGTGTTGAGGGGTCAAAGTCCCTCCCTTCGAGTGCTATATAGCCAGTTGGGTTTCAGGTCAACTGGAAAGGAGTACTCGTCTACGGACTCGTTACTCGTTACGGAGGTGAACTTGGTTTACACGTTTCTCAATTAAAATGTGTCTGGTTAGTGCTTAGAGGTGAGAAAGGATCCCACTGAATAAACTTCAGAGGCTCCTGGGGCATTTGTGAGATGCAGCCGCATATAAATGGTTTCCTCCATATGATGACCGCTTCAGCACTGACTTTATGACCGAGTCCCTAGGTGGCCGTGGCAGAGCAGCACGCTCCGTGTGTTAACAACACCTGGTATGCTACCAAACCTTTAGCAGTGCTCAGACCTTTTTGTTCTCCGGGCTAATCGCTCCTAGAACAAGTGTCTATTAAACTCTAGCTTAAGGGCCATGTATAATGGGCATGCAGTAAGGAGGGCTTGGGCTTACCTCCCACTGCATTGGCATTCAGTTGCCTCGAGGTGTAGCAGTTTCCTTGCTTGATGCCGCTGCGCAGCAAGATTGCACTGCCCAGTACAGCGACCGTTGCTCATACGCCTCCCTCGCATGTCACAACTCGCCCGCCACCTCCTCCTATGGGGTCAGAAGCTTCTGAGATCACTTCCACCTCAGACTTCCACTTAGGTTCCGGCCTGCTCAATCGTGCCGCCCAGGTGGCCTCACGACAGCCTGTTGCCGAAGAGAGTGGAGACTCCATCCTCAGGCGGTCCAGCTGTCCGGATATCTTCAGGGCCGCACGGTTACATTTGTTGCAGACGCTCTGATTTGTTCCCTTGCTAGTCGCTTACTCCCTTAAACACGGAGACACTGGCTCACAGCTGATGCCAGGGTCTACGTAAAGTGCGTTAATAAAAACCCCAGTGAGCCCTCCTGCACATCACTGTGCTAAATCAGGTCAGAGGAACAGGTTCTTTAGTTGCCCCGTAATGGCCCAATTAGGACCTCATTCCCTAGACAGCTTTCCTGACTCTTCCTCTGAGGTTCTCAGGGATGGGGCACCGTTGGCACCCGCACTGAACCGGAGAAATCCAGGTTCTATTGTGGTGGTTCAGCTATCTACCTCTGAAAGAGCTTAGATATTTTTACTTCTGCGAGACCTCCCTCTAAAGAAAAGAGGCTTGCTTACGATCTGAAGTAGAACCTGTTCGTTGTTGGTGTTCTTCTCACGGGAAGACCCCTGAGAGTGTTCGATCACTTCTGTGCTTCCTTCCTGCAGAAGATGGGTCAGAGCGTGGCTGTTCCGCTCCACCCTCAAAACGTATGTTGCCCTTAAACCCAGCCCTGACTTTTCTCTGTTCCTCCCGCTAGTGCGGTTTTTAGGACATAATGCAAAGCCTCAGGACCTCCTCCAGCTCTCGTCTGTTTCGGAAACCAGCTGAAGGGAAGGCGGTTTCCATGCGGAGGTTGGCCCACTAACAAATTAGTGCTTGCCATCATCTTGGTGAGATTCCAAGGTGTACCGTGCCCACCTGGGTACTGAGCTCGAGTGCCTCGCTGACAGATTAAGAGTTGTGGGCTGGGCGACACCAGCACATTCGCTAAGAAATTAGCCTATGTGTCGAGCCAGTTGCTTAGCGGGCTCCCTTCTCACGAAGCCAGCTTCACCTTAGCCCGGTTTGTAGTTGCTCTATATTTCCCATGAATCTTCAACTGGAGATTGAGTGGGTGGATGCGATCAGACTGGGAATGCAACAGCAGTTATGTCAGAACAAATGCATAAATACCATTATCGATGCATACTGAGATCGGAGAGGAGACGCTGTTCAGTGACGCTCTCGCTGCTTTAACTACGAGTTCAACTATATTAATACGCCGTTTCCCATGTTTCCCATAGGCTACGCTGTCACGTCCTCGAGAGTCCCAAGTCTATTCTGAGCAATTCATTTGATAGTTCGTCAGTGACGTCCACCAATGAGCATCAGGATCTGCAGACGATGGTGAGAATTTACTTTCATAAGGCGAAAGGTTTTTTGGTTAATAATTGATTATCCTTTCCTCGCACTTTGTAACATCTTTCCCTCGCCCTAAAATTAAACTAAAATTCTTTTTTTGTCCAGAAAGCAAATTTTAGTTAATTTTGATAAGATTTTTTCTTTTATTTACCTTTAAATTACTAGATTTGATCAAGAAATAAATAGTAATTTAAGCACATTCCTCACATTCTTTCAACTTAAATTCAAAATAGCTCTCAATTTCATGCATAACCCTTTTAATTCAGCTCTAAATATCTTACATTGGGCGTCTTTGTCGACCTCTTGTGGAGAAATAATATAAGATGATATTTCATGACTCTAGATGGGCTTATATCTCTATATGGGGGTGGTGGTGGCGCAATGGATAAGACACATGCCTTTGGTGTGAGAGACCCGGGTTCGAATCCACTGTGAGACACCAATGTGTCCCTGAGCAAGACACTTAACCCCTAGTTGCTCCAGAGGCGTGCAACCTCTGACATATATAGCAATTGTAAGTCGCTTTGGATAAAAGCGTCAGCTAAATGAATAAATGTAAATGTAAATGTATATGGAACAAATGAGCTGTTCCTCTGGGTCCTAAAGTCAGTTCTCTTCAGTGTGCATTCAGATACACATGTAGACATTATAAAATTATTTTTTGGTAAAGTTTTAGCCCGAATTTTCTACATTTTTGTTTGTACTGAAGCATTCCTCACATTCCATTCATTCCTAAGCGGGTCAAATTGACCCAAGGAAAGGATTTGTTACTTTCAAAATGTTGCAGTATTTGTGGTTCAAGTGCGACACAAGTCTTGGACCCTCTGATGAACACTAAATTTTTAACTTTTTTAAAATATTTTTTAAATTGAGTTAGGGGTCAAAATGACCCGAGAGAAGGAAGAGTTAATCTGACCCATGTTCCAGCATTAACCTCATGCCGCATGTGTCCTCCAGCTGATGCGCATGATGCTGACGAACTCTCGGCTGGAGCAGAAGCTGGACTGGTGTGTGTGGATGCAGAAGGTTCTGCTGGTTCTGCTAGCGTTCCTCCTGGCCCTCAGCTTCACCACGGCCTACTCGCTGTGGACGTCGTGAGGCCGGCCGGACGCTCAGGACTGAACCGCGTCGGGTCACTGCGCGCGTTTGCCCAGAACACCACCATGATGATGATGATGTCATCACTGCGCGCTTTTACCCAGATCACCACGATGATGTCATCAGAACCGGTCCCGGACGACATCATGTGTTTTTATCTCTCACTCTCAGAGAATACACCAATTTAATTTATAAAACACCATCATGCAAATGTAATTAACTTTTTTTTTTATATATATCGGGTCACTGTGCGCTTTTACCCAGAACACCATGATGTCATCAGAACCGGTCCGAAACGACTGAGCTAAAACGACATCATGTGTTTTATCACTCACTCTCAGAGAATACACCAGATTAATTTATAAAACACGTTGTGTAAAATTCTCAAGATCATGCAAATGTAATTAACTCGATTTTTAATATATATATATAGTATTTTATAAAAGTATGAATGTATAAACAATAAATGACACTTTTTGTCGACACTTTTATCATCACTATTCTGTGTGCTTTTTTGTGCCTCGATAAAATTAAAGCATTTTCTTTTAAATTGTAACATATTTAGATAAACGTTGAATGATGATGCATCAGCCCATGTGTTATCATTATAGCAAGTATAATAAAGTATAGAACATGCATAGAATAAAGAACATATAGAAATGTTTTATAAATCGCATTACAGTACAATTACAGTAAAGTCAAAATACAGAAACTTTCTTGGCAAATCATTTACAGTGTAATTTAATGGATTCTCATCAAGTAAATATTCAAGATATGTTTTAAACTGGGCCATTTCTGTGATAACTATTAAATCCTGTTATTATTGTCAGATTAACTCATATTACAGAAGAAGAAATTATAGTTTGTTTTGATATTATCCTTTCTGTAGTTATTCAAGTTATTCTATTGTTTTCATTAATAACCTGGAACACCTGAAGATCGTAAGTGTTTTGTCGTGACATAAAGTGGTCATTTCTGGGATTCACATTTGATTCTGTGAAGCGAACACTAGTGTTTTGATTTATAATAATAAAACATGTTTTAAAAGTGTTCAAATATATTATATCTCATTATCTGGAGACGTTTAGGAAGATGCTGAGATCAGATCCTATAAAAAACACTTCATGTACAGTGAGCCAATGAGAGCAGAGACTGCAGTGTTTGGGGTCAAAAGGTCAGAGGTCAATATGAGAGGTCAAGTTTGAGCAGCTCCTGCACAAATAAAAAGGAAATCCCAAACGACATTTTCACATATAAAATGACAACAGCTTATTTTTGCTCAGTTTGAGGCTCTAATTAAAATGTCCTCCATATTCTCACTATATGAGCCATAAAAGCCTGATATGATGCATAACAAGTGCAATTTTTTATATATTTCTGACTATTATTTTCAAATCAGACTTTACAGGGTTAATATTTAACAAATAAAAAAGTCGCCAAAACCCAATTCTTTGATCGAAAACTTCATATTAATGCTGTGAAACGATTAATCGCATCCAAAATAAAAGTTTGTTTACAAAATATATGTGTGTGTGCTGTGTATAATTATTTTGTATATATAAATACACACACATGCATGTATATATTTTAAGTTTTATCTTTATATCTTTATTTATATATAAAATACATATATTTATATAGTATAAATAAAATATACAGTATATACATGCACTGCATAAGTGTGTATTTATATATAAAAAATAATTAGAGACAGTCCACACACACATTATGTTAACACAAACTTATTTCGGATGCGATTAATCGTTTCACGGTCCTAAACAGAAATATTAAACGTGTTGATCGCCACTGGAATCAGTGCATTGGCCAATCAGAAGACAGAATCTCCACAGTGTGTTTTATAACGCTGTTCTTCTTCTTCTCTTGATTTCCTCGCTGATTACAGTTCAGTCCTGCTGTTCTTCTGATTACACTGATTCACTCGAGTCGCTAATGAAGCTGACGGATCAATAGAGAGTTAATGAGAGACTGACTCCTGTAATCATGGCTCATATTAGCAGCTGTTGCCCTGGCGACACATCAGCACGTGTTTCCCGGGAACAAGTGTTGTTTTAGATAGTAGTTTTTTTTAACCCTTTCCTGCCACTGATGGCATTTTCCGTGTTTTCACTGTTATACGGTAGGGGGCGCTATTACACAAAAGAATGCATGAAGCTGGAATAAAAGAGTTTAAAAAATGAGTTAGGTTGATTATGATTTGACTTTTCTAACTTTAGTTAGTGTGTAATGTTGCTGTTTGAGCATAAACAACATCTGCAAAGTTACAACGCTCAAAGTTCAAAGCAAAGGGAGATATTTGCTTTTACAGAAATCTCTTTTTAAGGACTACAACAAACGGCTGGTAGGAACTACATGAGCTTCCTCCTGGGTTAGTGACATCTCTAACCCTAAAATTTACATAAACCTCGCCCCCGGGAACGGGGGGGGGGGGGGGGGTCCATGTTGAGAAGAGGTAATCTGAGCTGCTAACACACGCACACGCACACACACAAGCTGTTGAAGCTCCGCCCTCTATGCCGGGAGCAGCAGCTCATTTGCATTTAAAGGGACAGACACAAAACCACACGTTTTTACTCACCTTCAAAAAGCGACAATTTTAACATGCTATCTGTGGGGTATTTTGAGCTAAAACTTCACACACACACACTTTGAAGACATCAGAGACTTATTTTACATCTTGTAAAAGGGGCATTTTTGGACCCCTTTAAAATTGAATTTGTCTATTTTTATATTTTCATTTTAAAGTTTTAGTAATGTTGTGTTTTTGTTATTTTCATTAGTTTTTTTAAATATGGTTAAAAAAAAAAATCACGGCACTATGGCCATTTTGATAATTACTGACAGTGTTATTTTAGTTTTATGAATATTCAAATCAAATTTTACATTTTTAAATAAATAAAAATTATAAATGTTGCCTTGGCAGCTAGCTGAAATAAACTAACAGTTATTTCCGATAAAATTATTTAAAATTATTTCATTTTTATTTCAGTTAAAGTTTATTTCAAGTAACAAACGTGTATTTTTTATTGTTTTATTAGTAAATTATAACTATAGCTGAATTTGATAAACAAAATGCAACCAGGATTTACAGAAATACTACGTTTATTTAATAACGAGCCTGATTTAGTTTGAAAAGTAACTTGTATTTGCGATCATTAAAGATCAGATGTTGTGTAATGCGTTTTACTGAAGATCAGCATCTCACATTCTCACACACACACACACACACACACACACACACGTCAATGTTCAGAAACACATAATATCTCAGAGGCTTGAGAACTTTGCATGAGACAGTATGAAAGCATTTAGGAACACCCTAGCAACCACCAACAACACCTTAGCAACCACCCAGGATACTCTATGAAGTGCCAGGAAACCTAAACATCGAGGTAACACCGCAGAACTGTAGAATATAAATGTAAACAGGGTTGCAGTGGCGTTATATAGGCCTAGATATCTGAAACTAAAACCATCTTTTTTTTCCTCTTTTTTTTTTCTTTTTCTTTTTTGTACTTGAAATAAAAAAAACTTTGAAGCGTTTAATTTCAGCTGGTCACGATGGAAACAATATAGACATTACAACAAAACAAATAGTCACAACAAAACTTGAAAGCATGTGTTACAGCGCCCTCTAGTGACGTCAGACGGACGGCGTCAGGTTCTGATCACATGACAAACTCACACAGAATAGTTTGCGGGTGGGTCATGATCAGGGGTCTCATTTATAAACGTTGCATACGCACAAAAGAAGGCGTACGCCGCTCTCTACGCAGTAATTGGTATTTATAAAAAGCAAACTTGACAGGAAAATGTGCGGCCCTTCACGCAAACTCTGACCCAGGCGTACGCACAGAAACGGGTGAAACGACACCGGCGGCAGATGGAAGAAACACGTGAAAGTGTGTGAAACTGTAGACCGTTGTGTAAAAGAAATGGCAATACTGCCTCTCATAAATAACACGAAGACTTCACAAAGCAAGTCTTACAATTAACAGCCTACACGAACACCCGTTTGATCGATCTGCAGTGTAAAACAAACTAAATCAAACGAAGATTACAACAGAAATGCAAATTAACACATATTTGCAAAAAGAAATATGTTCTGCAATAATATTGGCATGTTATACAATTCCTCCTCATAACACATCTGTAGCTTGTCAGATGCAATCAAATGGATGGTAATAAAATGCCATGACCATCACAACGCGTAATGACGCACAATGGCTGATCTTGCGCTCTAGAAGATGTGGCAAATGGAAGGATTCGGAGTGAACGCATCTTCAGACAGCAAGAAGACTTTGATGTCCGAACATTTCTTTTTTATTTCGGCCACAGTCCGAGCCGAGGTTGTGAGGCTGCAGCATTAACGGCGTCTGCAACCTTTTGCCACTCAAGTGCCTCTTTGGCATTAGTAATGCCCACACTGTGCCCTCCAAACAACAGTTTACTCCTCTTTTCCCCCTCGCCAACGATCATTTCTACTTCACATTGAGTGAAGTTAAGTTTCTTGGTTTTCCTCTGTGTTTGACATGATTTCGCAATCATGAATATTAACTTGTGGGCGTTTCACGGACTGTTTATGGGCAACTATGGGCGTGACATGAAGCCGCAAAAGCTGCGCTACATTTAGAACTGATTGTGATTTATTAAGGGAAAACTGCGTATGATTTGCGTGCGCACGGTTTTATAAATCCGAATATTTCTGTGCGTACGCACGTCCTATGTTTCATCCGTAAGCCACTTCTGACGCAAATCCTACGCAAAGTTTTATAAATGAGGCGCCTGGTCATGATGTCCCAAACACTTTTTGCCAAGGTCGATATTATCCCCCCACTTTCAGAAACATCTCGTATATTCGCTTCAGGACTTTCGCCGAGCGCGTCAGAGTTCTGGTTCTGGTTCTGATCCGCACTCGTGTAGTTACTCTCTTTTTCCTCATCAAACCGACTATGTTCATCAGTGGTTGTATCAAGCAGGGACACGTTTGTGTGCATTTTGTTTTGTACACACACACACACACACACACACACACACACACACACACACACACACACACGTTTTACTCACTGTGTTGATCAGCAGACAAACGCTCTGAGTCTGAAATGTGTTTTTCATTCAGTGTGTCGGAGGAAATGCCAGGAATGTTCACAATAAACACTGTGTGTTACTCTTCTACACTACAGAGAGCATTTACAATCCAGCCTGAGCGAGTCTAGATCACAGAATCACAACAGCCTGATGAGCTTCAGGTGTGTCTGATAGAGGAACTGACTGAGTGTGTGTGTGTGTGTGTGTGTGTGTGTGTGTGAGAGAGAGAGAGAGAGAGAGAAGGCGTGTGTGTGTGTGTGTGTGTGTGTGTGAGAGAGAGAGAGAAGGCGAGTTTGTGTGTGAGAGAATGAGTGTGTGTGTGTGTGTGTGTGTGTGTGTGTGTGTGTGTGTGTGTGTGTGTGTGTGTGTGTGAGAGAGAGAGAGAGAGAGAGAAGGCGAGTGTGTGTGTGTGTGAGAGAGAGAGAGAGAGAGAGAGAGAGAGAGAGAGAAGGCGAGTGTGTGTGTGTGTGTGTGTGTGTGTGAGAGAGAGAGAGAGAGAGAAGGCGAGTGTGTGTGTATGTGTGTGTGTGAGAGAGAGAGAAGGCGAGTGTGTGTGTGTGAGAGAGAGAGAGAGGCGTGTGTGTGTGAGAGAGAGAGAAGGCGAGTGTGTGTGTGTGTGTGTGTGAGAGAGAGAGAGAGAGAGAGAGAGAGAGAAGGCGAGTGTGTGTGTGTGTGTGTGTGTGAGAGAGAGCGAGTGTGTGTGTGTGTGTGTGTGTGTGTGTGTGTGTGTGTGTGTGTGTGTGTGTGTGAGAGAGAGAGAGAGAGAGAGAGAGAGAAAGCGAGTGTGTGTGTGTGTGTGTGTGTGTGTGTGTGTGTGTGTTAGAGAGAGAGAGAGAGAGAGAGAAAGCGAGTTTGTGTGTGTGTGAGTGAGTGAGTGAGTGAGTGTGTGTTTAACAAGTACAATAAAATAAACAAAACAATATGATTTATGCTTTGTAAAGTTATATATCAGACGGAGGAACACACACACACACACACACACACACACACAGTCTGAGACCCTCCAGCAGTAGAGCAGTGCTGTATTGTAACTCGAGCTGTTGTTTAGCAGATTAACCCGAAGCACATGATGATGGAGCTCGTGATCCTCAGGCCAGGGAGATGAACGAGTTTCCTCTTCATCATCATCATCATCCTCCTCTTCGCGCTCTTTCTCCTTCTCCTCCTCCTCGTCATCATCATGGCGTCCCCGCGGCTCGAGACCTTCTGCTGCCCGAACCGCGATCCCGCCACCGAGTTCGTCATCAGCTTCGCGCCGCGGCTCTTCAGCGCGATGTGCGCGTGCAGCGCGAGCCTGAGCGTCTTCTTCTCCGTGTTGCAGATCCTGCCGAAGCGCAGCAGCTTCCGGTCTCCGCGTCCCAAACCCGCCTCGTCCCTCAGGATTCTGCTCATCATCAGCGTGTGTGACATCTTAGGATGCTCAGGTAATCACACACACACACACACACACACACACACACACACACACACACACACACACACACGTTTGTTTAGCTATACTGGTGACCAGTGTTGGGGAAAGTTACTTTGAAAAGTTACAATATTGCGTTACTCACTTATAAAGTAACTAATTGCGTTACGTAGTTACTTTTTAAGAAAGGTAATGTTACGTTACTTTTGCGTTACTTTTTCTCACCCTGTCTGAGAGTTTTATAAGAAAAAAAGTGCTATTTTTGGCAAATGTAAAGACTTTTTCACACCAAAATGGAAATAATTTTTTTTAAAGTTCAGGTAAACTCTCTCTCTTTCACACACACACACACACACACACACACACACACACACACACACGTAATAAAATGTATTTTTTGGAAAATGTAAAAATGGTCAGGTTAGTGTAAGGAGACAGAATATACAGTTTGTACAGTATACAAATCATTATGCCTATGGAGGTCCTCAAGTATAGCAAAACAAATGTGTGTGTGTGTGTGTGTGTGTGTGTGTGTGTGTGTGTGTGTGTGTGTGTGTGTGTGTGTGTGTGTGTGTGAGGACCAAGTGACCCCACAAGAAAACTTGAGATTCCCTACTTTGTGAGGACTCACAAGGAAAAGTGATTGATAAACATTACACACACACTCACACTCACACTCTCACACACATATACTCACACACACACACACACAAACAAACACGCATGTGCACACACACACACACTCACACTCTCACACACATATACTCACACACACAAACAAACACGCATGTGCACACACACACACTCTCTCTCTCTCTCTCTCACACACACACACACACCAGATTTGGGTCAGTCTGTCTGTTTCATAAACTGTTCACTTTTGTAAGATTGTAGACATTCAGACAAATAATCTGTTTAAACGTTTATAAACTGGATTTTGTTGTAAAGCTGATTTGCATCAATTAATGCATTATTCTATTTGTTCATATTCATAATCATGTCTTTAATAATGTCTAATGTACACGGTTAACAGTTTTGCACGTGTTGCTTGATTAGAAAGAGAACTGATATATGTGTGTGTATATCAGCTGTGTTCGGATCCTTCATGTTCTGCCAGTAATGTTGTTCCAGTTAATCACTGCAAGTTCTTTGAGACGCTTAACTAGTGCGAAACCACACGAGCTGTTTCCAGAACACGTTTACTCCACGGTTTCTCTGCGAGGACATCGAGTTCATTCAGAGTCAGGAACACGAGGAGGGGATTCAGCCGCTGTTAGCTTCGTCACACACTCGTTCTCTAGCCTTCTAGCAGCTCAACACTAAACTGCAGGCATTATGCGGAAGAACATGTTGTTAATCATAGTCTGTAAACTAATATGGACGACGCCCCTCCGCTCTCCTCCATTGGTGAGAACTGAAGCCGCCAGTGTCCCGATATGGCGCTGACATCTTGGGGCTTGATGAAAGTTAGGGGGCGTTTACCATGTCACTACATCATCACCACGGACCAATGAGAGTAGGGGGCGGAGTCTCAGAGCCACACCCACCTGTTACATCATCACCACAGACTAATGAGAGTTAGGGGGCGGAGTCTCAGAGCCACACCCTCCTGTTACATCACCACGGACCAATGAGAGTTAGGGGGAGTTCACCATGTCACTACATCATCACCACGGACCAATGAGAGTAGGGGGCAGAGTATCAGAGCCACACCCACCTGTTACATCATCACCACAGACCAATGAGAGTTAGGGGTGGAGTCTCAGAGCCACACCCACCTGTTACATCACCATGGACCAATGAGAGTTAGGGGGAGTTTACCATGTCATACAGGAAGTAAAGCCACGTAATCAAGGCCCCGCCCTCTCTCTCGGTGTGAAATAATTAATTATAGAAATTTAGATATTAAATTTAAAGCTCCAATCTCTTCAGTCCTTAGAAGATCCCGAAAAAAAGTCTGTTGGTGCTTCAGTGACTGTCAATCACAGCTGTCAATCATGATGACGTCACACCACCGTTTATATAGCATCCAATAACTAACTAAAAACAAACTTATTTTAAAAACAAACACTTGAATTTACATCAGCCTGATAAAAGCTACATGACAGAAACCACCTTCGGAAAAAAGATATTTGAAGTGTAATTTAATTGTTTAGTTGGTCTCACGTCCCGTTGAATAACACGGGGAGGCGGGGCTTATGAGCTGTACTAGGACCAGCCACCGGGGGGCGATCGAGACGCCTTGGCTTCACTTTTCAGGGCTTGTTTTTAATAGACACGGTTCCTTCAGAGTAAACTCCAGCACAGCGCTACTACAACTATAATGAAACGAGCCTTCACACTAGAGTAATGGTCGAGTAAACATTTCAAATCCTCAGTTCTCGTCGTCTCCTAAAGCTCATGTTGATTCTTGTTTTATTACGAGCTCTGTCACAATAGATGATGCTTTACTCTGTTAAAGAGAGAGACACCTGACCGTTTATCTATCGTTTATTTATGTTCAATAACACAGCAGGGCTGGATATCGATTCAGATGTTCCAATTCGATTCGATATCAGGGTGTGTTTTACAAACTCTAAATGTATTGTTTTTCTTGTGAATTTAAATGTCTGAAACCTAAAATAAACCTTATGTGGTTGAAAACACTGAATAGTTGTGATGTATGACAAGCACTGAAACGCGATTGATCACGTGATGCACTGACGCTCCAGTCACACCGCTGTGATCGTACGTGCGGAAGGGTTACAACTACTGTTGGGCAGATCGAGGCTTCGAAACAATCCGACACCGCCTCCACGGTGACCCCTAGTGGTCAGTACAATGTAACTGCAGCAAAAACCAAGGCCAAACATGCAGAAAAACACCTTTTACAAATCTTTTAATTGAAAATAAAATCTTTCAAATGCAATTATCTAATCATCTAATAAGATTATCAAACTATTGCAATTGTCAGGGTTTGTTTTGTTTGTTCTATGAATGGCTCAGCTAAACAGGCCAATAAGAGCCATTATTCATTTTAATTATACTAAAACATCTACAAATGTATAAAACTGATCAGGGATCAGGTAAAACCCACAGACTCTTGTTCATTGGTTCTCAGTGACTCGGTTTACAGAGATCATGTGTTTGGAAACAGTTATGACGTAATGAAGTCTCGTTTCCTGAAGTCACGTGACTCTGGCAGTTTGAGACACGCTCCGAACCACTGATTCAGAACAAAAGACTCGTAAAGGTTTCGAAGCTTCATGAAGCAGTGTTTAGAAACTGCCATCACTAGTTAAAACGGGAGATTCTCCGGAGGCTGGAGATTTAGCGTCTGGTCAACCTTACTTGTGACACACACACACACACACGTCAAAGCGGCCTGAGCAACTTTAGGCTATATACTGATATGAGCGAGTGACATTTTCCTGAGGAAACCATCCCATCAGGTCCAAAATATAAACGCTTATAACAGGCTTACCATAGTGAATCAGGGAAAGATCAAAATGGAAGGACTGATGATGTTTTGACTCATTATTTAAATTTCAAACAAAAAAAGTGACATACTGTACCTTTAAATGACAGATTCTACAAACAGTATTGTCATGTTTTACGGTACTCTACTGTAAATCCTCATGAAAGATGGAGTGATGTGATGCATCTGTGCAGGAATCATCGTGCGCTCGTCGATCTGGCTCGGCCTTCCCGATCTCGTGGACAGGATCTCCGGTGGGAACGGCACAGACGTCTGGCCCGAGGTGTTCTGCGTCGGCAGTGCGGTAAGAGAAGCTGGACCGGTACCGCTGACGTCTCATCATGTGTACCTTAAATATCACTGAGACGGGATAAATCTGCAGTTATTTGTACTTGCATAAACATACAGTTGCAGAAAATGAAAGATTAATCATATTATAACCTCTCATATCGTTTATAACAATAAGACAAACAACAACAAAATCAACCCCAAAATAACAGTAACATACAAATAAACATATATATATATGTGTGTGTGTGTGTGTGTATATGTATGTATATATATGTGTGTGTGTGTGTGTGTATATGTATGTATATATATGTGTGTGTGTGTGTGTGTGTGTGTGTGTGTGTATATATATATATATATATATATATATATATATATATATATATAAACGTAATTCAAAAGGACAAAATAAAAAAATACATAAAAAAAAAACTTAAATATAAATAAATAAATGAATAACTACTAAATAGTGAGTTTATCCTTAGAACAATAATAAATATCTGCCAGTGGGGTCAGAAAAATAAATGTAATTCTAAGGGAATATATAAATAAAAAATATATAAATATAAACAAGCAATAATGACTAAATAGTAAGATTGTACTTAAAACAAGAAAAAATATCTGACAATGGTGTAAAAAGGGAAAACAAGATTAAAATAAATAAATACTAACAAAACTGAAAAGAATAACTAAATAGTTAAGTTACCTTTATTATAGGCATATTAATAATCTAAACATTATGCATTTACTCTCACAAATAAGTCTTAAAATTAACAAATTAAAGCCTTAAAATAAATTAATAAAAAAATACTAATTTTGCTAGTTTATTTAAAATCATATCCTTTCTACCTATTCAAACTTGATATTTTTTTCTATCAAATATGCTTTAAATGCATGTAAATATATATATATTTTTTTTACATGCATTTAAAGTATATTTGATAGAAAAAAAATATCAGTTTGAATAGGTAGAAAGGATATGATTTTAAAATGATTTAAAAAATGTCCTTATCTTTGATTTTAAGAATATGTAGCAAATGATACTTGAGTTTAATAATGTAAAGGATGGATGTTGTTTGTTTTGATCTCCAGATGTGGATCCAGCTGTTCTTCAGCGCCTCCTTCTGGTGGACGTTCTGTTACGCGGTAGATGTTTTCTTAGTGGTCAAGAGATCGGCTGGCATTAGGTGTGTCCCATCATGCATCTTGTTCGTGTAAACGCTGGAGCAGATGTTAGTTTGATTTCCTGACGCGCGTGTCTCTGTCGTAGCACCATCGTCCTGTATCACATGATCACGTGGGGTCTGACGCTTCTGCTGTGTGTCGAGGGCGTGGCGATGCTCTACTACCCCTCCATCTCCAGGTGACCAAAACACACACTTAAAGGTGCAGTGTGTACATTTTACACGCTTAGAGGAGTAGTTCACTTCACAATTAACATTTCCTGATAATTTACTCACAGTCATCCAAGATGTTCATGTGTTTCTTTCTTCAGTGAAAAAGAAATGAAGGTTTTTGAGGAAAACGTTCCAGGATGTTTCTCCATATAGCGTCTTCAATGGGGTCCAACGGGTCGAAGGTCCAGATGTGAGTTTCAGGGCAGCTTCAAAGTCTCGACACGATCCAGCCGAGGAATAAGAGTCTTATCTAGACAAACCAGCGGACATTTTAGAGCAAAATAAACATTTATATACTTTTAACCACAAATGCTGGTCTTGCACTAGCTGTGATGCGCCACACATTACGTGATCAGGTTGAAAGGTCAAGTGTGACGTAGGCGTAAGAACAGATCTAGTGTTTAGAGAACGTGCAAAGACTAAGACAAACGCCATTTAAAAATAAATAAAAGGTAAAACAACGTTGTCGGACGATTTCGAAGTTGGAGGAGAAACCAAGACCTTTCTGAACCGGAACACGCGTGACCTTTCAACCTGATTACGTAATGCGTGAAGTCGTGGACATGCAAGATGAGCATTAGTGGTTAAAAGTATATAAATGTTTATTTTGCTCTAAAATGTCCGCTGGTTTGTCTAGATCAGACTCTTATTCCTCGGCTGGATCGTGTCGAGACTTTGAAGCTGCACTGAAACTCACATCTGGACCTTCGACCCGTTGGACCCCATTGAAGACACTATATGGAGAAACATCCTGGAACGTTTTCCTCAAAAACCTGCATTTATTTTTCACTGAAGAAAGAAAGACATGAACATCTCAGATGACGGAGAGTAAATGATCAGGAAATTTTAGTTCTGAAGTGAACTACTCCTTTATTAATGGCAACACTAAAGTCATGGGTTGGATTCTGCATGACCTGATAAAATGCATCATCGAATGCAATGAATTCTGGGAAATGCATGACTGTGATGTGAGCCGCTTCTGCACTGTGGATCTGAACTGAGCGTGTGTTTGTCATGTGAGCTGTGAGAATGGCCTTCAGCACGCCATCCCGCACTACGTCACCACATACGCCCCGATGCTCCTGGTGCTCGCCGTCAATCCAGTGCTGTTCGCTCGGACCGTCTCCGCCGGTGAGTGCCAATCTGCTCAAGCCCTCCAAAGAGAGAGTTCACTTTAAAATGAAAATTAGCCCATGATTTACTCACCCTGAACTCATCCTAGGTGTATATGACTCTCTTCTTTCAGACGAATACAATCAGAGTTATATTAATAAATGTCCTGGCTCTTCCAAGCTTTATAATGGCAGTGAATGACTGTTTCTGTTTTGAAGTCCATAAAAGTGCATCTATCCATCATAAAAGTGCATCTATCCATCATAAAAGTGCATCTATCCATCATAAAAGTGCATCTATCCATCATAAAAGTGCATCTATCCATCATAAAAGTGCATCTATCCATCATAAATGAACTTCACGCGGATCCTGTGAGTTAATAAAGGCCTTCAGAAGCAAAACCATGCATTTGTGTAAGAAAAATATAAATATTTAAACCTTTATAAAGTAAAATAACTAGCTTCCGGCCAAACGAACATATGGATTCCACTTAAGTCTAAGCCCAACTTATGCGAGTAATGTGAAACCGAGAATGAATGTGAAAGCCAGGCTATTATAGGGAGAGTTAAACAAGGTAATGAGACACAGGTGGATGCAATCAGGCATGATGAGTCCAGGCAGAGAGTTATGGGAAATGTAGTTTCATTAGGGAATGACAATAGTGCCCTCTGGTGGTGGTGATGGGAACTCTCACTGGTGATCGTGACCCCACTGAAGTCACTATACGGAGCAAAATCCTGGAGTGTTTTCCTCAAAAAACCTTCATTTCTTTTCGACTGAAGAAAGAAAGACGTGGACATCTTGGATGACGTGGAGGAGAGTAAATCATCAGGAAATTTTTAATTCTGAAGTGAACTAATCCTTTAACTAAGATTAATTAATGGTGTAGTATAGGTCATGTTATGTTAACAAATGAACCAATAAAGCGTTGCCAATTGTTTCAGTGTAGAAAGATCTTCAGTTCAGTTAATTCATGACTAGCGATGCACCGATATGAAAATGTTGGCCGATACCGATAACCGATAATTCTTTATGTTTGAAAGCCGATAACCGATATATTGGCAGATAAATCTAAATCCAAATTTTTATTAGTACATTTTTGAGAGCCTGATTACAAAAACAAAAGACTTATCCTTAAAAGCCTTGTCCCAAACACACAATTATAATGTTCTAATTATTAGTTTATGTAGCCGATATGACGGACTTGCGCTGCACATGTTGCACTGAACTGTATTTTCCTTTTTTGAAGTGATTTCAATCATATTTCAAGCATTTCAAAACCATCATGATGAACAGTCGCATCTGAAGAGTCTCAGCTGAAGGAAATAATACATTATTTATCGGCTTTAATATATCAGGCCGATAACGGTAACATTAAAAATGACCATATATCAGCTGATACCGATATGGTGGATGATATATCGTGCATCATGACTTTATTGAGATAAACTCGTGTTTTCTTGCAGTGACGTCGCTGCTCAAGGGCCAGCAGGGAATCTACACCGAGAACGAGAGACGCCTCGGATCGGAGATCAAGATACGGTTCTTTAAGATCATGTTGGTGTTTGTCATCTGGTAAGATTCATATTCATATTCCTCCTCTTTGAACATCGTAATCACACACTGCAAAACATGATGTTCTTCCTCACTGTTTTCCAGCACAAATATCTAAACATTCTTAAAGCTACAATATGTAAGATTTTTGTAATAAAATCACTTGCACAGTGCAGTTGTGTACTTAAAATATCTTAAAAGTTCCCAAAGATTTTTAATTTCAGAGAAATTCCAGTTTTAAATAACGGCTCGTTCATGTTCACTTGTCGCCTGTCAATGACGTAATATCCGCGTTATCCCTGGTTTCCGCTTGTACTTCTGTAGTAACCATGGCGACAGACGTGGACGACTGCGTTACGTCTAGCGGCGCGCTCACGCTGTTGTTGTTTCATTCAAACATTATGAACCATGGCAAGCAGACTTTGGGACAAAAGGAGAACTAAAACGAGGATCAATATCAGCGTGCCGTTTTCGAGATGCCGCGAGCTAGCGTCCGCGGCTAACTTCGACTCGACAGAGACGCGCAAATGTACATAAAACTAATCAATGTTATACAGTTCAACATGATGAAATGTTAGAATATGATCAGTGTGTTATGCTAATGTTGATCTCGCTCACTGCTAGTCTCATACAGACAAACTAACACACAGAATAACATTATAACTTTAACACACTCAAATGCAGTTTAGTGTGATAGTGTAGAGCGAGTGAGACAGCGCTGCGTTCCCTCACAAGTTTCATTTGTCTAATAAACTGCCCTGTTTGAGTATTATTCAGCACTAGCGGGTACGTTAGTTTGGTAGAATGAAATGTCCTCATCTCTTTATATCCGCGGGACTCGCGTGTGGCGCTGAGATCTGTCTCTCATTAGCACTCGCGCCCTGCTTCATTCCACAGTCATGCTAAAAACATCAATGTATTCACTCATCCATAAACATTATTAGATCCTTCAGCATGACGACAAGTTCCATAATTCCGCTTATGCGTCATCAACCTACACCTGTGTTATTGTAAGAGGTTAGCGACCCCTAGTGGCGAAAAAATTACATATTGTAGCTTTAAATCAAGATATTTACTGGAGAAACAAAATGACTGAAGATATTAAGTTCAAAAAACTCACAAAAAGTTCTACAAAACTAAAAACAATATTTTATGAATATCTGAACATGCAATATATCCAAAGAAAGAGCACAGACACTCTGTTTTTAAATGAACAAACTAGGGTTAGGGTTAAAAACCCATTTTATTCAAGCTTCACGCATTCTTTTATTTTCATCAACACATGAATGTGGGTTAGTTTTTAAAAAAAAGCGACATTTTGAACAAAAAGCTGAGAAACGGATGATCCAGAGATTCTGTAGTCTTTCAGAAGATGTGTAATAGCGCCCCCTATCGTATAACAGTCAAAACACAGATCGAAGGAAAATTCTCTGTGGCGGGGAAAGGGTTAAATCTTATTTACTAAAAAAAATTATCAAAATTAAATGAGATTTTGCTGAATGTTTAGATATTTGTCCTGCAAAGCAAGACAGAAATACTGAGGAAGAACATTGTTTTTGCAGTGTATGGAGAGAATAATTATGAGTTTTACTTTAAAACCTTTATTTTAATTACTGTAATTTCCTATTATCACTGTAAAGCTGCTTTGAAACAATTCATATTGTTAAAAGCGCTATATAAATGAAGGTGACTTGACTTTTACTGTTCCCTATGCACATATGTACTTATTATAGTAATTACAATAACTAGGAACTAACCCTGAACCTAACCTTAACCCATGTGGTTACCTTACATTAACCAGTGCTTTCTTAGGCAAGAACATCTACTGTAAGATAACGTGCAACTGAATTGCGTTACTTCTTAAAAAATAAAAATAAAATGTTTTTGGTAACACTTTAGAATAAGGTCTTATTTCTTAATAAACTATCAGTGAGTAATAAAGCATTTGTTGATCTTTTTAACATTAGTTAGTAAAAATCTAATAGTTCACAGTCCATTAATCCAACTTTTGATTGATTTTAATAATGTATTAGTAAATGTTGAAATATAGTTATTTAATGCTATAGAACTATTGTTCATTGTTAGTACACTAATGTTAAGAAATGAAGCTGATGATGTGTGCTGTGGTCTTCGTCAGCTGGCTGCCCAACATCATCAATGAGAGTTTGCTGTTTTATCTGGAGATGCAGGACGACATTAAAGCCGGCGATCTGAAGAACGTTCGCAACGCCGCGCTCATCACGTGGTTCATCATGGTGAGTACCATATCAATATCAGATATCAATCAACTCATGAACTGGAATGGTCTTAGGTATAACAAGGGACTAAACTAGCTCCTACTTCAGAGTTACTACCAGTGATGTAAACTGTGTGCTGATTGGCTGACACAAAAACAAGCAAAAAAAAACACCTTTTTTTAACAATCCTCCTGGAAACAAAGCAGACGTGAAGCCAAACCCCCTCATGGAAAAATGTTTACGCTCATCAGGATCAGCTAAACGCTGGATTTACTAAAGTATGTGAAGTTCGCGAAGAGTTTTACACTCCGGTCTGTTATTGTAAAGACATCGACGTTACATTTTCAAGACCCTAAACATGACGTGGAACGAAACAAACCGTGATTGGTTGCTTTACATGTCATGTGTTATGTTCCTGTTTATCACTGTGAAGCTGCTTTGAAACAATCTGTGTTGTATAAAGCGCTGTAGAAATAAAGCTGACGAGCTACAGAATGTAATTAATCACATGTATTTCTAGAAACGACGCATGTTGACCAAACGGCTTTGGATGATAACACAAAAAATGTTTATTCCTAATAAACTACAAAAAAATTATGATTTTTTAACCCTTGTGCATTGTTTCAATTTACTACCTTTCGTTTTGTTTCGTGGCTGAAAACAGCCACTACTTTAAACTGCTGTAAAAATGTATCAGATAAATATTTTTTTCAATTTTTTTTATAATGGAAGTCAATGGGGCAAAAACAGCCACGAACAGTAAATGAGGGAGAAAAAGTTAAAATCTGATGCTGCACAAAAACTAACAATGCATCCAAACCAATGTTGTTTCTAATCTTTGACATGTCCAAGACTGTGATAAAAGGTAAAAAAAAATCCAGTCCACAATCACATTTTATATTGAAAATGAGTAATTTTGTGTGTTTTTTTTTCCCAAATCAGTGACATCATTTACAAATTTGGCAATTAAAGAGTTAAAATCCTGAATTTTTTTTTAACATTTAATATTTTTGAGCAGGACTGAGGTTGATTAATAGATTCATGCAAAAAAAATTGAAAAAATTTTTTACCTGATACATTTTTACAGCAGTTTAAAGTAGTGGCTGTTTTCAGCCACGAAACATAACGAAAGGGTAGTGAATTTGCCCACAGTGTACTGTTGAGTTTTTGAAAAATTTCAAAGCATTTTCCCAAAATATGTGTCAAAATAAGATTTGTCACCAAAAATCATTCAATTTGCTGAAACACAGAAAAAGTTATGGCCAAATTTAGACTAAAAAATACCCCATAGTGGATGAAAACATCCCCAACAGCACATAAGGGTTAAAAATAATTGAAACATTGTTGACGATGATTGTTTCCAAGCTGCACCGATATCTAAACTTCCTTAATTCAAAAGTATTTGAAGTCTTCTGTGTGGAATTTAAGTCGAATTGAGTAACGCAGGAGCTGTGTGTCCTCAGGGGATCCTGAACCCGATGCAGGGCTTCTTGAACACGCTGGCGTTCCACGGCTGGACGGGTCTGGACCTGGACTTCAGTCGGCAGAGGCGCCGAGAGCTGGCGTGGGATTCGGGCTCCACGTCTGCGGCGTGCGGATACACACCGACGGTGGGGTCGACCCTGATCTACCAGAGCCACGTTCAGGAGATCAAGAAGAGCCTGAGCGCTAACGGACAACAGCCGTCAGACGCCATTAGCGTGCTCTCCGAAGGTAACCGCACGCCGGAGCCAAAACATTAGCCAAGATCACACAGACAGCGCTGACGGGGACGCCAGGAGGAACACTGTGCCATGAATGAACAACTTATAGAAGTCCACAGATCACCAACATTCAGAGTTGTCAAAAGTACCCATTTCAGAGGCTGTGAGCGCTGTTGAGTGGAATCGTAAACACCTCTGATTGGCCGTTGTGTTCAAGAGCTGCGGCCACGCGTCCACCAAAGCGTGTTTTAGCCAGCTGAAAACGCTAGCCTAGCTGTGGGCGCTTGAGACGGTTTGCTTGCTGTGGTCAGGAATATCCGTGGAAGTGTTACTAGTATCTCATTTCACAGATAGTTTGTTTCTATATAAAAATGTTGATACAATGTAAAGTTTTTAAGCATGTATGTAAAGTGTAAAGCAAAAAATTGCTCTTGCTCTTGTTTTATATAATTTTGTTCCGTTATTATACTTGTTGTTGTCGTCTGTTGACGTTGTACAAGCAGAATGTGGCGGCTGGTCGGTGTGGTATTAGTCCCGCCCCTCTTCCACTGTGATTGGACGGTTGGGTAAAAAGTGACAGTGATGAGCGCCGCATTTTACCCAAAGTTGAACATTCTTCAACTCTTGGCGACCTGTAAAAAACGCCGAGCGCCTCAGCGTGAAAAAACGCTCAGCGCCTCGTTACGCTCATGGCGTTTAAAAAACGCGGCGCTCCCATTGAAAAGCCGCGTGAAAAAACGCTTTGGTGGACACACGGCCTGAGCGCTCGCTGAAGAGCAGCATTGATGTGTATTTACCAGGGGGGCAATCCATCGCCTGAAAAGCGTACCACCCCCGGGGGCCGCCATTGGCTAACAAGCCATCACCTGCTGTTAGCATTCCATAGGCCTATGTCACACTTCCTGCTTCCGGAACGCGGAGTAGGGATTCAGAACTTCCGGTCAACAGTATTTCTCCATAAGGATTTAGATTATCAGCCATAATGTCTAAACCATCCGAGGTAGACTGACCACGAGCTATGAGGTTGTGAAACGAATGTTTTTGCTCCTGTAGAAGCTATACGTTCGTATGAAATCAACCCTGTTTTAAGAAAAACATGTTTTATCCGCGATCTTATGAAAAAAAACTACACTACCCACAATCCTAAGCGTAGCAGCAACGTCTGCTGATTGGTCCAACTCGCTGTTACCATAGAAACGTTTACCTTACTGACGAACAGCCCGCTGCTGTTGTTGTAGTGTACCGGGTTGCTCTGCGTCAGGACATAGACAGCCATTCCTCAGCTTTCACGCTTTTCCACTTGAGAGTTTTCATTTACCATCCGAACCACATCGTCATATGTGACTTCAGGCAGGTTGCGGAGATATTTGGTCCAGCAGTATCTATCGGACTCCGCCATTGTAAAAAGCTAACCGGAAGAGCCGTATCCCTACTAAAAGACGTACTTCCGGCCTTCAATTTTTTCGTGACATAGGCCTATTGACTCACATTCATTTTGGCGTCACTTTGACAGCGAATAACTTTACATCTGAGGCGTTTAAAGACTCTATTTGTCCATTATTTATTTCTAAAGAAACACGACAATGTATAAAAGGCTCCATTACCTTGTATCTTACATTATGGCCCCGTAGAAGCAGTTTGTGTAAAAATAGGCTAACAATTGCGTCATAACCACGCGACTCTCTGGAAATTACCGTATAGACAGGAGAAGTTCGCAGTCAATCGGGGGGACGTGGAGGCATAAAGTCAAGGGAGAAGCCCATAAAGTTTCTCCTGCTCCTAGCTCATGGACACCTCCTACCACACTCTCCGTCTCTGCAAGTTTCGGAAGGGAATGATTCAGATTTCTCTCGGCACAGCTACTAGAAGACAGACGGGTTGCTCACGTCACATCGTCAAGCTCAGTTTGAGTCTGCGCAGTACGCTCAGCCATCAGGAAGTGAGAGCTTCTAATTGACTTTGCTGAAGTCTATGGGGTCGCTGTGTCCATTTCTTATACTGTCTATGATATTTACATCATGTTTTTGAAGCGCTGTAGCCAATCACAGACATATTTGATGAGCACGCGAGCACAATGGCCAATCAAAGGTGTTTACGATTGCGCTCAAAGCCTTGGTACCGAAGTCGGACTCTGGACTTTTGACAACACTTAATCCATGGATTTAATGTAGTAACACTAACTGTAACTATGGTATTGTGACAGAATTTTTTATTGTGATGAGCAAAATTATATATATATATAATATACAATATATTTACAATATATACACACAGCAGTGTCCAAAAGTTATGTCTGGAAGGGATATTTGTTTTTAATGACCCTACAAGTTTGATTAAACCATCAAAATATATATATATATATATATATTAAAAATGAGGGAAGAACAAAACACTAAACTTGTTTAAGGTATTTATCTGACAAAATTATTATATTTAAGAATTATACAGCTACAGGTTTTATTTTACTATGCAAAAAAAAAAAATGCATAGAAAAACAAATATCTGACAGGAAAAAGCAAACAATCAGTTATTAATATTTGGTTGATTATCTTGCATGTGTTCACAATTTATTTGCCCGGACCAAAATTATGTTGCACAATTCGTCATGTTTTATTGCATTATTATCACTAATAAAACCATCGACTTAATAATATTTGAATAAAGGGTGAAGACGTCAGTTTTACTAGTCCGTACATCACTTGTGGACACTGGTGTAAATGCAACTATAAAACTCCACCATCAGGGACGACATTAACCAGTCTTCTCCATCTCATCTCATAGATTCAGAGTCTAGTACAGTAGAAATCCACATCTCCAGTGAACAGCGAGAGTTCGAGGACGTCAAGCCCAACGGAGCGTCACTGGAGATCTCCACATGCTGAACGCTTTCATACGCCTCGACTTCTGATCCAACAGAACCGAGTCTTCAAGCATTTCTACAATCAATTCAAGCCAATGATTCTGTGGACAATCACTGCTGAAGGTTTCTCTAAAACCACACATTATTCAATATGAATGAAACTTTGATTTGAATCCGAGTATCAATGTTTGCACACAGACTTATTTGTAATAAACAAACACACCGTTTTAAGGATTTCACTGTAAAAATACAGTATTCATTTCCCAGCACACTTGTTGCTTATGTTTTACTCGTTTTATATTTCATTAAATTATACTGTCATTAAAGATGAAGTGTGTAATGTTTTTTTATTGTTATATTTGACTTCCTGAATAGTGGAACAACAAAATCATTGTTTAGAGAAACATTTAAAGTAGTATTAATGTTTTAATATTAATAATTTACCTCAGGCTCTTTAGCAAAAATATCATAATGGTCAAAAGTTCATAATAAATACGATTATAATTAAGTTTCTTCTCATCAACAAAACTGCGTTTATTTGATCAAAAATACAGTAAAAATTGTGAAATATTATTAGGATGCAAATCATCTGTTTTCTATGTGAATATCTAATAAAGTGTAATTTATTCCTGTGATCAAAGCTGAATGTTCAGCATCATTACTCCAGTCTTCAGTGTCACATGATCCTTCACAAATCACTCTAATATGAGGATTTGATGATCAAGAAACATATGATTATTATCAGTGTTGAAAACAGTTGTGCTGCCTCAGATAAAAAATAAATAAATAATAAAAACTCAAATTATTCCCAACAAAAGTCATGGCGTGCAATATGAATGAATCAAACACGACTGTTCGTAATATCAAAATAGAGTGATTTATTTGAGCCTCTGAATGCGAGACAGTGAGATACAGTTTTGTCCACGAAACAGAGTTAAACTTTATACTTGGCAGAAACACGTCAAAACATGATGAACCGCGAAGATCTCAACGAGCCAAGATTACAGTCTGACACAGACAATAAGGGCTTCCGGTTCCGGTGAACCGAGGAAAAACCCGCGTCACGTAGAAACGCGATGGTTTTGATGCATCTCAAATAAATTCCCCATTAAACTAAACTTGGTTTTATTGAAATAATAATAAAAAAGAAACGTCCATCTTACATTGTCAAACGCACGTGACGCGCGTACAGTACGAAATTAAACCCGCAGTGGCGGTTAAATAACGAACGATCGCGACGAGAGAAAAGGCGCCAATCACAGTTTTGAAAGTTTACAGCAGGACTAACGTAACCGATCATCAGTCCCTGAAGGGTTAATAACGCGCGTGACCGGTCAAACACACACAGATCAGTAGATGGACATCATCCTGACAACACAATCATGTTTCTGCTGCATCATGTGTCCAAATCAGACGACATGCGAGATAAAGTGATAATCTAAGGTTTATTCAGTTAAACGGTTAATCTTTTGCCGCTCATTTCAATAAGAAAAAGCGTCTCCTTTACCTTCTCCTCCATGTGAATCCGAGTTTGTTTTTTGACGGTTGGTTGGTTGGTTTGTATTTCTGCCGTGATGTGAGTAGCCCCGCCCACGGTGAAACCTCATTGGTCCAAACATTTGTGATTGACACGTCACGCGTTCAGGTTTAGCGAAAGAAAGGTTATTATTCAACTGTATTTCATCTTTTGATTTTATTTCTTTATTATTGTTATTATGTTTTGTTTATCCTATTGTGTGCATTTGTAATTCCTTAGTAAAGACTCATTCAAAATCAATCAAAACACCTTTATTGTTTCATGTAAATTAGGATTTTAGACCAATGATATTTCACGGTGGGCGGAGCTTCCCAGCGCAGCGCCACAGAAAAGAAACCAATCAACAACAAAATAAGACAAAAAAATAAATAAATCAGATTTGCATGGAAGAGAGCGCTTTTATTACTTGTCGCTTTATCACATCGCACCCGATTCGGACACGACGTTGATGCATACAAGCATGAAGACCTGCACTAACTAAAACACGTCCCAGAATGCACTTCACCCACTTACGATAACAGATTTTGAGGCACGTATCCTTATAACATGCATCACAATCTCATGATAGCGCGTTTGCTGCCGATCCAGCAGGCATGACGTCCACAAAATCAGAAAAAACTAAAAGTATGAAAGATTGATTACTTTATAAACATATACACAGTTTATAAAATCTGTGGTCTCATTTACATCTTTACATTCATTAAATGTACATCCAGCGGGGAGATTATACACCTGTATATTTAATCTCTGAGAATCAAACATATTCATAAAATATTTCCCCAAGTACTCGGCGTCTTCATTCACCTCGGTATTACACGTTAAAGAAAACAATCAGGTTCTCGCACACGTGAAGCCTCGTCTTGAATTAAAGGTTGTTAAAAATCTGTTTTCCGCAGTAAGAAAGCCCAACGAACATCAGCGGCGCTCAGCGATACTGATGCGTGACATCGCTGGACAAAAACATGCGACGAAACCTCTCGAAAGAAACGTCTCCGGCTCTTCCACGTCGATCCACAGCTCCAGCTGTTCGCTGGCCGTCTCTAGTGGACGTTTCCCTCCAATTGGGGTTTCAACAATCAGATTCTGTTCCCGGATCTCAATCGACCGGCTCCACGGAAGAAACGAGTTCAGACGCGCTGAAGGCTTTAGCTGCACAATCCTGCATCCGGGATTCAGCCAACGCTATTTCCGTAAATCAAGAACACAGACCTGGAGAAACAAGATGGGGTTAAAACAACTATTACTACTACAACTATTACAAACACTGGGGGAAATAAAATCTATATATCAGAAGAAAAGTTAAACTACATTAAAACTGGAAATGTAACTGAAATAGTTGATGCACTAAAATGACTAACTGGAAATAAATAAAGCTGAATTAACCCTTTGGTGCTCCTCGCATGACCACTTTTTTTATTTTTATTTCAATGAAATTAATGTACTATATTTTAGTTTGTTCATGTTTTTTTTTATTAAATATTTTGTATTTTTAGGGGATTTTTATGGTACTAAATTATATGTATGGAATAGTCATGATCCATTTCTAGCTAAAATGAAATTTCCAACTTAAACTGTGGTAAATCTTGAATGCTTTGGATCCCAGACTGAAGTTTGGTCTCTTTTTAAAGGCGACACTTGGCAAATTATTGCTGAAATGAAAAAAGTTGGTGAAACAAAAAACATGTTGAATATGTTAAAAAAATAATAATTAAAAAATTAAAACTAATACTAAATTAAAACAAACTAAAAGTGAAATAAAAATAAATTAAACCTAAATAGCCTAAAATAAACAAAAATTTAACCTAAAATAAACAAATTAAACCAAAATTAATAAAAGATTTAACAAAAATAAAAGCCAATTTAAAATAGTAGTAAAATATGATATAGTAAAATAATACTAAAACACTAAATTAAAAACACTAAATATAATTATTATATTAATAATATATTTAAATGTGTATATATGTATATATATATGTATGTATATGTATATATATATATATATATATATATATATATATATATATATATATATATATATATATACATACATACACACACACACACATACATTTGGACACACGTGACTGAATTTGTTTCTCACGATCTTAAAAACCTTGTAATAAGTTTCAGATGATGTTTTATAAGATGTTTTGAGAAGGCGAACGTACCGATCCATCGGACCCACTCGCTCCGACTTTATCTCCCAGACTGTTCCAGCAAACCTCAAATATTCCTCCAGTTCCCCTGTAGCTGTTCACCAGCGCACCGCTCTGAAAATACATCATCATCATCATCACAGGTTATATACAGTGTTGGGGAAAGTTACTTTGAAAAGTAATGCTTTACAATACTGTGTTACTCCCTTAAAAAGTAACTAATTGCATTACTTATTTGAAAAAGTAACTTTACTTTAGTAGTTACTTGGAAAAGTAATCTGATTACGTAACTCAAGTTACTTGTAATGAGTTACACACAACACTCTTTATACAGGGTTTCTGCAGGTCTCTTCAAATTAAATTTAATGCTTTTTAATGTCTTTTTTAATGCCATTTTTTTAAATTGTAATGCCATACATGACCCATGGCTGACCACGGAGATATACATATATGTTTTTTTTAAATAGACATGTCCCAAATTCTGAATTGCAACCATTCAGTTTGACGATGATGCAATGATGAAACTATACCAAAATTGCAATTACCAAATTGGTTCCGTGTGTTTATCACACTAACATACATAATTTGCGACAGCAAATTAAAATGATTAATTATGAAGGCGATATTGAAAAAAATGTATAATATACATTTTTCTTCAAAATTATTTACATTTTGAATGCCTGTAGGATTAAAATGTAATGCTTTTTAATGCCATTTAAGGCCTTAATTTTCGCAAAGATCCATTGAATGCCTGTTAATGCCTGTTAACGCCCCGTGGACGCCCTGTAATGTGCGCTGCGCTGCGCCACTGACCAGCGTGTCCCAGATGTGAACGCATTTGTCGAAGGATCCGCTGGCCAGGAACTTCCCGTCGGGACTGAAGGCCACGCTGTACACCGGCTCCTGGTGTTTGGTGAGTGTGTGGATGCATTCGCCTCGATCCACATCCCATAATCGCACCGTCGAGTCGAAAGAGGCACTGAGGAGCACAAACACACCAGGGGTTTTCAGACATGATCGTCCTCGTGTGCGGAACATCTACAGTTTCTTATGGAAGCTTGTTTACACCACAGAATAAAAACATTTTAAAACATAATTGTGACTTTTTATCTTGCAATTGCAGATTAAAAAAGAAAAAAAGTAACAAAAGCGACTTTTTTATTTCACAATTCTTATGTTTTTACTCAGAATTGTGAGGAAAAACTTTTTTTTCTTCTCAGAATTGCAAGTTTATATCATGCAATCCTGAGAAAAAACAAGAATTGTGAAATAAAAAGGCCTTTTTACATTTTTTACACTTTTCCTAACTTCTACAACACATCCATATTACTATGAATGGGAGAAAGTGAATATGGCGGAATAAGCCCCGCCTTCTAAATAAAAGAGCCAATCACTGATTGATGATGTCACTGCAGCTCCATTAGAAGCTCCTGTTGCTATAAAACCGTCAGTGTTTCTGAGACGCACTGAAATATGCCTTGTACCTGTACTTGTGTAATGACAATAAAGTTGAATCTAATCTAATCTAAATATTAGCTTTTTTAATGCTGTTACCTGGCTAGCAGGAGGCTAGCGTTGGGACCGCTGCTCGCGGGGCTCCATTTGATGGTGTAGATCTCTTTATTGTGCGCTTGAAGGTTATGAACACATGAATCCTGCTTCATACTCCAGATCTGCCGCGAGAGAAGCGTGTCAGTACCGTCTAAATTTGATCATATTTAATATTTCATCATGCACTATAAAAAAAAGGTGTCTTCTCCCTAATCAGAGTCGGTGGAACAAAACCCTCATCCTTCCCTCGGGGCATTTTGATCCGGAATTTTTTTGTTGAAAAAAATTCATAAAAAATGAGTGTTCATAGGAATGGTCCAAGACCCCAGGACTTTTGTCACACTTGAACCATGAATACACACACAAAAAAAATAATGGATTCGAGGAGAAATATAAAAAAGTAACAAATTGGGTCAATTTGACCCCCTTAGAAATGAATGGAATGTGAGGAAAGTTTCAGTTCACATAGAAAAACCTGAAAATGCTCAAACTTTACCAAAACATTACTTTATAATGTCTACATGTGTACCTGAAAGCACACTGAAGGCCATCCAGTGGCAAGAGTCATGAAATATCATGTTATATTATTATTTCCCCACACGAGGTCGGCAAAGACGCCCAATGTAAGATATTTAGAGCTGAATTAAAAGGGTTATGCATGAAATTGTGAGTTATTTTGAATTTAAGTTGAAAGAATGAGAGGAATGTGCTTAAATTTGACTATTTATTGATTATTTATTGATTAAATCTAGTAATTTAAAGGTAAATAAATAAAAAAATACACAAATATTTGCATTAAAAAAGTAGAAAAACAGAAAACAGAAATAAAATAAGCTTTCTGAAAAAATAAATAAAGTATAATTTTAGGGCTGCGGGTCATTTTGACCCTCGAGGGAAGGATTGGTTACAAAACGCCAAATAATTCCCACCTTTAGCGTCATGTCATCCGAACACGAAGCCAGCAACATTCCCGACGGATCCCATTTAATGGCGTTCACTTCATTCTGAAAGCAAACAAACACTGTGTTCATCTAGTGCTCAAGGACAGCTCAACTCGGTAACACTTTACAACAAGGTTCATGAGTTAATGCATTTACTAACAATGAGCAATACATGTGTTTCAGTATTTATTAATCTTTATGTTAGTTAATAAAACTCTAGCTGTTCATTGTTAGTTAGTTAGTTCACAGTGCATTAACTAATGTTAACAACACATGACATTATTAAATGTTGAAATTAGTATTAATTAAGATTCAATTCACGTTTATTTTTAAAGCGCTTTTCACAATACACACGTTCAAAGCAGCTTTACAGGAAGTGCACGAGTCCACATTAGTTTACAGTGATCTGTGATGAGAGGAAATGTACATTTACAAAATCACAGTTAAGATAAAAATGTATTAATTTAAACACTGTAATACTGTAAGGCAGAAACAATGAGCTCATTGCAGTAATGAATACCTGTTTGTGAATAAATGCTGTCGATGTATAGATGTGGACTCATGAACCTCAGAGTAAAGTGTAAACTGTGGTGTTTAACCTCTGCTCACCGTGTGTCCCTGAAAGGTCTTGAGTGGACGCTCACTCCCGAGCCGACACACATGTATGCACATGTCCGTACTACACGAGGCGAACGTCGTGTTATTCTGCCAGTCCACGTCCAGCGCCGGAGCTGCGGGAACACCACAGATGCTGTATTATACTGTGTGTTTCATCACACGGGAGGCTTGCTACGATAGCTGGTGTTAGCGGTGTTCAAGAGCGAGAGCGAGGAGCTGATTGACATGATGATGATGACGGAATATTTGGTGTCAAAGCGAAATGTAAAAGCACCTATTTAAGCGAATTTGTTATTCTACTGTAGTGTTGTTGTGTTGTTCATTAAGAATAATGAAAATGGGTGAAACTCCCGAATTAGCGCTAATTTGAAAGCGAAACTAAAATGCGCATGAGCAATCATAACGAGGTCATCATTATCCATAGGCCTTCACTGAAAGCGCTCGCTCTGCTCAGCTCCATAATGAGACCCGTGAGTACGCGCGCATTTTAGTTTCGCTTTCAAATGAGCGTTTTAAAAGCCCCGGCCGGTCACACCAGTGCTGTCACACGTCCATTAACCCGTGGGATCGAATTAAATCGAATACTTGAGGTCAGGAATCGGATGCTTGTTATAAAATAATTTTGATTCCTCTAATTGATTCCTTTGTGATCATTTCATTATGACTTTAAAACATTGAAGCGCGAGAGACTCTGTTTTCTGTCCTCATGTGTATCAGTATATCAGAAAGTGCAGTGTTAATATTACATTTGATTAGTTTCTGTACCTGAAAGTCTTAAAACTCTGTTTATTTCAATCGTATCTGTGTTCAGTTGTATCTATTTGTGCGTTTACTAATTTTTTATTTGTTCCTTTTTAATTACTGAGTGCTTACTTGTCTTTAATAATGCTAAGTTTATATTAGTTGGGCTAGTTGTTCTTCTATGGTGTTTTTAAACCACAGGCAAACGTTCCCTGTGTGAGTGTTCTTTAGCCTGTTGATTTCTAATCATGATATTCAGCAAAAATGTAATGTTTTTACAATAAGACTAAATGTGAATGATATCTAAGTATTTTTTAAATTTTTTTTACCTTATTGGAATTGAAATTAGGAATCGATAAGCAGAATCGAAATCAGAATCAAATTCAAACTCTACACACAACGCATGACCAAAACCCTGTGACCTTTGACATCTGACCTATACTCAGAGGTCGTGAACTCACCAGAATGAAAGGGGAACTGCTGTTTGGCTTCGCCTGTGTGTGCGTCCCAGATGATTGTCGTCTGCAGAACGAGAACAATTGAACAACTGATTATGGGAAAAAGCCAGGGAATAATTCCCTCCATCTCAACCCTGTAAAGCCGGACATGTGTTGAGTTTCATGTTTGATCCATCAGACTTTTAGTCTGATATAGTGCAAATATGGAGCTCAGTTTTATTCAGAGGCTAATATAATCTAATATTTATTTATTTTATTCCTTTAAAAAAACAAAAATGTATTTGAATCATTTTTACAGTCATTTTAATCAAATTTATTATATTTCATACTTTCTTTATTTTATATATATATATAAAAAAAAATGTAATCAAATTGATTGGAATTATTTTTAGATTTTATAATTTTTTTACTTATTTTAATCATTTAATCTAATTTAATATGATCACATTTTATTTTAAATTTTAATACAATTTATTAGAATCATGTTTACACTTATTTTAATCTAATTTATTATATAATCTAAGTTTTATTTATTGTAATCTAATATTTATTTATTTTATTTACATTTATTTTAATATAGTTACTTATTTTCTTTATTTAATCTAATATTTATTTTTTATTTTAACCTAATTTATTTGAATTCTTTCTTACAATTATTTGAATCTAGTTGAATATATTTCATCAAATTTTTATTAATTTTCATCTCTATTACATTTGTTCATTTTCATCTAATTAATTTAAATAATTTTTACATTTATTTTATTATAATTTCTTATTTTATTCTACTTTAATGTACATTTATTTTAATTTAATTTAAAACATAATTATTTTTGGTCTATTTATTATTTTAACCTTATTGATTATTTTACTCTTTTTTTTTTTTTTTTTATTAAAAAACAATTTTTTACGCTTTTTCCAACTAGTATTCTACATACTTACATAAAATGCATATAAATATTAATATCTGCCAATAGCATGTCTTAGTAAAATGATATTTAAATGCTTAGTTTTTTGATAAAATCTCTGTAGTTTTAAAACATAATGCAATGCAATGATGATCGAGAGACGAACAAATAAACTGATCATATTTAATACTTTTCTGATAAATAATGTCTGGATAATCAAGTTGAAATAAAATGAACAATATCAAAGTTATTCTAACGTTTACTTGATAAAAATGTAAAGACATTTAAGGACGTTTGTACAATTAAAGACTTTTACCAGATAAAACAGTGTAAACTATCAGTCAGACACAGCAGGACTGGAGAGATTGTGTTTCAGGAATTATTAAATCATAAGGTTAATGCATAGTGCAGCTCAATCAATAGATCTGGGATTGATTGCATAAACTAATCACAGACACACTGAATGCAATGTAATCTTCCTAATGCATAAGTGTGACTGTAATAACTGTGTTTCTCTGATTCACCTTGTCGACTCCAGCGCTCAGGATGCTGTTGCCTTTCTTGTTCCACTTCAGAGCAAATATGGGTCCCTTGTGTTGGCCGAGAGTGCTGCTCAGGTTACCTGTGAGAACAGCAGACAGCGTCAGACTCTCGTGAGCTCCGTCAGCTAACAGCGCTAGCACACGTACCGTCTTTCGTCCATATCCTTGCGAACCCGTCGTAAGATCCAGTTGCCAAGAGAGTGCCGTCGCTCTACAGACACACAGAAAATAATGAACCGTAATGAAACATTCTCCATCATATCCAGGGTGTAGAATTAATCTGCCAAATGAGTCAAAATATCCTTAAATAAGTGATATTAAATAATGATTTTAATGATTTTTAAAGGTTTAAAACTCAATGGATCTGATCACTGGATCTTGTTGTTTCATGAAACTTGATCCACATTGGGAAAACAGCTCAATATTTGATATGCAACAAGTATAATATATATATATTTACAAAATTTCGGACCTTTACAGAAATACTCAAACGCTTACGAGTACTAAACATCTTTTTCCAGCTATAAACTATAATATCATATTATTATGTTATTTGTTATGTGACGACCGAAACGTTTCTAGCTCATCCTTCAGAGATTGTCCCCATTTATAAAACTATAAGTTTCAAGATGTCGGAAAACTCACACTTATTTAACAAATAAAGAAACAGATTCGATTGTGAATATTCGGACGCTTATTTTCACTAATATCTATTTTTTCACTCGTTTTGCTTTTTAATAATTCATATTTAGAAATGATGAATGATAATAAATAAAGTTAATTTGATCTACACCTCATATATTAAGCTCAGTGTTTTACTGTGTTACCAAATACCTTCTGTAGAGTTCAGTGGCTCCGGCCCTCAAATGTTATGTCAAATATCGTCTAATAATCGTTAGAGAAAATCTGGAGATATATTTGTGTGTCGCTATCGCACCCCTAGAAGCAACACACTCACGTTCCAGTCCAGCGAGGTGACGTCCTTGTTGCTGGGAACGTCTTGTCCTCCTTCCCGAATGCAGTGCCGCAGCACCAGCTGAGTCGAGCCGCTGTTCTCACTCAGGTTCCATATGCGAGCCGTCGAGTCGCCAGAGCTGCCGGAACACAGTCAACCAATCACACGACACACAGAACAGTAGTTTTACTTTCCCATTTACATTTGTGCATTTGGCAGACGCTTCTATCCAAAGTGACTTGCATTGCATTTCAAGCTAAACATTTACATCCTTATCAGGTCTTGCTTTCCCTGGGAATCGAGCCCATGACCTTAGCGTTGCAGGCGCCGGCGCTCCACTGGGTGAGCTCCAGGAAAGCATATAATCCAGGATTCCAGCATATTATACAGGAAGGCATATTATAATACAGGATATTCAGCATATTAACCAACCGATTATCCAATTATGCAATTCACAACCTCACCACTAGATGCCGCTACACGTCACACACATAGAAATATTTATTCTTCCAAGTATTTGCCCTTTTTTTCCTCTCCAAAAAATATTGGAATCGGAAACAAGAATCGATAAGAACCCGATTCAATAAGCGGAATCGCTGAAACTGAAACGATACCCGACCCTAGAGGTCAGAGGTCAGCTCACCCTGAGGCCAAGAGGTCAGTGACGGGGTTCCAGGCACAGATGAAGACCTCGGACTCGTGACCCCGCAGAACCGTGGCTTTACTGGCAGGAATCTGGGCCTCGCTTTCCACATCCATGGCCTCCACATGGTGATCTGCAACACACACACACACACACACACACACACACGCACACACACACACACACACACTTCAACACCTGAATCTGTGCACCTTTCAGAACTGAACTGAGAATGTGATTGGGTTACACTATTTTAAGGTGTCGTTGTTACAGTGTAATTATATATTAAAGTGCTGAGTGATTAATTAACCACATGTACTTCCTATAGGGTTATAGGGTTTGTTGCATGTAATTATGCATAATGTGCTGTTATTACTATGGTAAGTACATGTAACAAGGACACTAAAATAAAGTGTTAACTGCGATTTCTATGCATTAAATGTTTAAATGCACACACACTGCCGTTCAAAAGTTTTGGGTCATTTATGTGATTAAAGAACCCTGTGATGTCATCGTCCGGCTCAGCTCAGGTCTATATCATGGTGTTGATGATGGCAGATCAGTAATACTGTAGAATATGAGCTGAGAGGACTCACTGAGCGTATGTGTGCCGTTCTCCTCGCCGTTGAGCGCGGCGTCCCCGTTCTTCATGGCGTGCGACTGCAGAGGAGTGGAGCTGGAGGACTCGACCGCTTGCTGATGCTGTTGTTGTGAGAGTTTGTCTCTGATGGCCTGTTTCCTGGTGTGAACCACGTCTGGCATCACGGCGTCGATGAGCGACAGACACTCGATCGGCCGGCCGTCGAACACGGTGCCGTCCTGAGAGAGTCACACACAACATGACCATCACACACACACACATCTACAGCAAATCCTGAGAGAGTCACACACAACATCACCATCACACACACACACACACACACACACACACACACACACACACACACACATCTACAGCAAATCCTGAGAGAGTCACACACAACATGACCATCTCACACACACACACACACACACACACACACACACACACACACACACACACACACACACACATCTACAGCAAATCCTGAGAGAGTCACACACAACATGACCATCTCACACACACACACACACACACACACATCTACAGCAAATCCTGAGAGAGTCACACACAACATGACCATCTCACACACACACACACACACACACACACACACATCTACAGCAAATCCTGAAAGATTCACACACGACAGGGCGGGACGGGCACGTGATCGGCTCAGAATGCATTTTCAAATTGCACATTGTATTTTGCTACATTGCTGTGTTCACTGCGGGACACCACATGGAAATGCAATCGCAAGTGTCTTAATTGTGAGTGTAAATGCAATTAAGAAAAGATTACACTTAAATTACAATTTTGCTACAGTTTTTGCTTGAACATGTTAAACATCTAATCATTTCTGTAATACATTTTCATTTTGCAACTTATAAAGCATTAAAATATGCATTCAATTTACATATTAAAACTAGTGTATGAAATGGCAAATGTAAATTATATAATTGAATTTTCATTTTCATTTTGCACCAAACGTTGCACACATGTATTGGACATTTTTAATTTAAATACAGAAAAGCATTGCCATTTTGCATATTACATTTCAAATTGAAATTTGCTACCCATAAGCTTCCACAGAGTTCGAGTTTGACAGCAGTGTGTAATATGTGGTGCTTGACCTCGTTGATGCTGATCTCGGCCTCCACGTACTGAAGGCCTTTCTGCAGGACTGAGATCAGCGCCGCCGGGGGAACCAGAGTCCCGTTGATGTTGGACTGACTGATGTGAGACTCGATGCCGAACGTGAACGCCGAGTGAGAGAAACCTGCGGCAGACAGAGGACAGGACACGGGGTTAGGCCTTTACACATCTGCAGTACACAACACACACATCCCTGCTCTCAGACAACACACACATCCCTGCTCTCAGACAACACACACATCCCTGCTTTCAGACAACACACACATCCCTGCTTTCAGACAACACACACATCCCTGCTCTCAGACAACACACACATCCCTGCTTTCAGACAACACACACATCCCTGCTTTCAGACAACACACACATCCCTGCTTTCAGACAACACACACATCCCTGCTTTCAGACAACACACACATCCCTGCTTTCAGACAACACACACATCCCTGCTGTCAGACAACACACACATCCCTGCTTTCAGACAACACACACATCCATGCTTTCAGACAACACACACATCCATGCTTTCAGACAACACACACATCCCTGCTTTCAGACAACACACACATCCCTGCTTTCAGACAACACACACATCCCTGCTTTCAGACAACACACACATCCCTGCTTTCAGACAACACACACATCCATGCTTTCAGACAACACACACATCCATGCTTTCAGACAACACACACATCCCTGCTTTCAGACAACACACACATCCCTGCTTTCAGACAACACACACATCCCTGCTTTCAGACAACACACACATCCCTGCTTTCAGACAACACACACATCCCTGCTTTCAGACAACACACACATCCCTGCTTTCAGACAACACACACATCCCTGCTTTCAGACAACACACACATCCCTGCTTTCAGACAACACACACATCCATGCTTTCAGACAACACACACATCCATGCTTTCAGACAACACACACATCCCTGCTTTCAGACAACACACACATCCCTGCTTTCAGACAACACACACATCCCTGCTTTCAGACAACACACACATCCCTGCTTTCAGACAACACACACATCCATGCTTTCAGACAACACACACATCCCTGCTTTCAGACAACACACACATCCCTGCTTTCAGACAACACACACATCCCTGCTTTCAGACAACACACACATCCATGCTTTCAGACAACACACACATCCATGCTTTCAGACAACACACACATCCCTGCTTTCAGACAACACACACATCCCTGCTTTCAGACAACACACACATCCCTGCTTTCAGACAACACACACATCCCTGCTTTCAGACAACACACACATCCCTGCTTTCAGACAACACACACATCCCTGCTCTCAGACAACACACACATCCATGCTTTCAGACAACACACACATCCCTGCTTTCAGACAACACACACATCCCTGCTTTCAGACAACACACACATCCATGCTTTCAGACAACACACACATCCATGCTTTCAGACAACACACACATCCATGCTTTCAGACAACACACACATCCCTGCTTTCAGACAACACACACATCCATGCTTTCAGACAACACACACATCCATGCTTTCAGACAACACACACATCCCTGCTTTCAGACAACACACACATCCCTGCTTTCAGACAACACACACATCCCTGCTTTCAGACAACACACACATCCATGCTTTCAGACAACACACACATCCCTGCTTTCAGACAACACACACATCCATGCTTTCAGACAACACACACATCCATGCTTTCAGACAACACACACATCCATGCTTTCAGACAACACACACATCCCTGCTTTCAGACAACACACACATCCCTGCTTTCAGACAACACACACATCCCTGCTTTCAGACAACACACACATCCCTGCTCTCAGACAACACACACATCCATGCTTTCAGACAACACACACATCCCTGCTTTCAGACAACACACACATCCCTGCTTTCAGACAACACACACATCCATGCTTTCAGACAACACACACATCCATGCTTTCAGACAACACACACATCCATGCTTTCAGACAACACACACATCCATGCTTTCAGACAACACACACATCCCTGCTTTCAGACAACACACACATCCCTGCTCTCAGACAACACACACATCCATGCTTTCAGACAACACACACATCCATGCTTTCAGACAACACACACATCCCTGCTTTCAGACAACACACACATCCCTGCTCTCAGACAACACACACATCCATGCTTTCAGACAACACACACATCCATGCTTTCAGACAACACACACATCCCTGCTTTCAGACAACACACACATCCATGCTTTCAGACAACACACACATCCCTGCTTTCAGACAACACACACATCCCTGCTTTCAGACAACACACACATCCCTGCTTTCAGACAACACACACATCCCTGCTTTCAGACAACACACACATCCCTGCTTTCAGACAACACACACATCCCTGCTTTCAGACAACACACACATCCCTGCTTTCAGACAACACACACATCCCTGCTTTCAGACAACACACACATCCCTGCTTTCAGACAACACACACATCCCTGCTTTCAGACAACACACACATCCCTGCTTTCAGACAACACACACATCCCTGCTTTCAGACAACACACACATCCATGCTTTCAGACAACACACACATCCCTGCTTTCAGACAACACACACATCCCTGCTTTCAGACAACACACACATCCATGCTTTCAGACAACACACACATCCATGCTTTCAGACAACACACACATCCCTGCTTTCAGACAACACACACATCCCTGCTTTCAGACAACACACACATCCCTGCTTTCAGACAACACACACATCCATGCTTTCAGACAACACACACATCCATGCTTTCAGACAACACACACATCCCTGCTTTCAGACAACACACACATCCCTGCTTTCAGACAACACACACATCCCTGCTTTCAGACAACACACACATCCCTGCTTTCAGACAACACACACACACGCTTTCACGTTGTTTAACGGTCCCATATTGTACACCTTTCTGGAGTTTTGATGTCCTTAAGAATATATATTTGCGGTATAAGCACCAAAAACATCTCAATATATTTTTCTCAGCTCTTTCTCAGGAGCTCTACTGAGAACAGGTCGATTCTGGCCTGTCTAATTAATATTCATGAGCCTCTCTTCTGATTGGCCTGTTGTTTTCTGAGTGACGCACGGCCGGGCCAATCACAGGTGACTAGGGTCATGTGTGCTGTGGTCTGCACTGGGGTTAGTTTCTTTACATTTACTCGTGTCGTTTTCTAGCCTGTATGTCTTTCTTTTCTTTTGCAAGAACATAAAAGAAGATATTTTGAAGAGAGAAACGGTTTTGTTCTGTAAATGGATCTAAATACCGATTATGCCATAATCACGGCCGTCAGCCTCAACACTTTCTGTGTTGAACTCTGTGTTTCTTTCTAAAGCTACTTTCTGTAATGTCTATTCGATGCTTTTCTCATTATACAAAATAATGACTTTAAATGATCTTTTGGGGGTAATTTCTCAAATAAATAAATATATATATATACTATTTTATAGTAAAAATTTTGAAATATTATTATAATGTAAATCAGCTGTTCTCTATGTGAATATACAGTAAAGTGTAATTTATTCCTGTGATCAAAGCTGAATGTTCAGCATCATTACTCCAGTCTTCAGTGTCACATGATCCTCCAGAAATCACTCTAATATGAGGATCTGATGATCGAGAAACATTTATGATTATTATCAGTGTTGAAAACAGTTGAGAACAATTTCATGATTCTTTAATGAATATAAAGTTCAAAAGAACAGCGTTTATCTGAAATATAAAGCTTTTGTAACATTAAACAAGTTTGGGGTCAGTAAGAATTTTTTTGTTTTTTTGGAAAGAAGTTAAAGAAATTATTACTTTTATTCATCAAGGACACAGTAAATGTATCAAAAGTGACAGTAAAGACATTTATAATGTTGCAAAAGATTCTATTTCAAATAAATGCTGTTCTTTTGAACTTTCTATTCATCAAAGAATCCTGAGAAATAAAATGCATGACGGTTTCCACAGAATTCTGTAGGAGCAAAACTGTTTTCAACACTGATAATAATCATAAATGTGTCTTGATCATCAAATCATCATATTAGAGTGATTTCTGAAGGATCATGTGACACTGAAGACTGGAGTAATGATGCTGAACATTCAGCTTTGATCACAGGAATAAATTACACTTCACATAGAACACAGATGATTTACATTATAATAATATTTCACTGTTTTTTACAGTTTTTTAATAAAATAAATGCAGCTTTGACGAGCAGAAGAGACTCTTTTAAAAACATTAAAAATCTTAGCGGCTGCAAACTTGTGAACAGCAGTGTGAGTCTCAAAGCCTGTTTGCACCTGTTTTGTTTTGGCTGATCTTGTGATTTCGGATGATTTGTCATCAGTAAATCCCCTTAAACACACACACACACACACACACACACACACACACACAGTGTTTACCTGACTCCTGCAGATATCTGTACACCAGAAAGTTGACTTCATCACTGGTAATGCTCATCTTCACTCAGCTCAGAAGAGGAGCGCCCCCTACAGGACACACACAACATTACATCATCATAATCTCAACACAACATTACATTCTCATTCAGAAAATCTGACAACCGCTCGGAGAACCACAGACTGGAGGTCTAAATACATATATATAATATTTCAGCTAGTTGCCAATGCACCATTTCTCATTTTCTTTTAGTTTAACTTGATATGCAAAAATAACAAAATTAAACAAATGAAAAATTAAATTAAGAGTTCACTAAAAATGAAAATAAAAATGAAAATCTCTATAATCTAAAATGTAAAATCTGTAATAGTACATCAGTGACACTGAGACACTCACACACACGTTTACACTCATGACGTCACGCTCGTGTTCGTCTCCAGCCCAGATTTACATCTATTATATCTACGAGCCCCGAAGATTGGATGTCGAGGATGCGTAAGTAAACCGTTTTTTTTTGCACATTCGTTAAACTACCTCATCTTTAACGGTTACCGTATTTTCCGGACTATAAGTCGCTCCGGAGTATAAGTCGCATCAGTCAAAAAATGCGCCATGAAGAGGAAAAAAAACATATATAAGTCGCACTGGACTATGAGTCGCATTTATTTAGACATTTATTTCACAAAAAAAATAAAAACCAATGTTACGGCCGGGACAGTTCCCCGTTACGCACGTGAGCGCTCTGAAAGCGGCACTAACAGACTGCTTTAAAACTGTCACAGAGACCTCAAGCAGAAAGCACAAAGCATGCCTTTAAAGTGAATTTCGTTTTGTAATAATTGTATCTTAATTTTAATCAATGTTTCATCAACCTGGATTTAATAAATAAGAAGTAAATATTAGAGATGCACCGATTACAATTTTCTAGGCCGATTCCGATTTTTCATTGAGTTTGACCTGCCGATACCGATTTTAGCCGATTCCGATTTAATTTTTTTCTAACCACTTTACAGCACACACAAATATTCATTTTCGATCTTTTATTTAACCCTTTCACACATAAGTTTAAAATATTCGAACTGACACCCCCAGCCCCCAGAGTGAGTTTTTTCAAGGCGAACGTTCCCTTTAATGTTTCCATGGCGACGCGTCACGCGATACATCGCAGCCACAATAATACTGTATGACAGATGTGTCGCTTTTATTTCGCTTTTCCTTTTTTATTCAAAATATTCACAAACTTGCTTACCATGTCATCAACTAGCCTATCTGATATTCCGATTCTCAAATACGTGTAAGTGAGTGTGTTTGGTCGTTTAAAAACCTTTATAAATAATCTTGATCTATAAACATGAGATGGGCGCCGCAATGTTGTCCTGTCAGTCGGATTTAACGTACAGCACGTGAATTCATCAGTTTCTCCCGAAATAAATGCAAGAAAGTGGCCGGTGAACTGAGAAGAATAGAGTAAACTTTATAGTTACTTCCACTATGTTTGTCTGATATGAATAAAACATGTCGGCAAATTATATTTGAATAGATTGTTATTGCTGCTTCCACAGACATCAGTGTGTATTTTACAAACTCCAAATGTATTGTTTTACTCGTGCTTATGTGTATTTTAGTGCTGCACGATTAATCGTATCGCAATCGCAATCGCGATGTCAAGCCTACGCGATTATATGACGCAAAATGCTGCGATTTTATATTAAATAAACAAATAAGCCTATAAATGCAGCATCTGTTAATTTTTGGCATCCTTTGGTCCCGCTCTTATTCATGCAAATGCTTTTAAACCATTCATGCGCGATAAGACAAAAAAGAACGCGCTGTCAGTCAGTGAATGTCCTCCTGACACACACACACACACACACACACACACACACGACCCACTGATAGACGCGCGCCAGTATCAAGTTCTCTTTCGCGGTAGAACGAACAACACACATGTAGCCTATGCCAAAATGAACGCGCTGCCTGTGACACACAGAAAGACTCGCAATAATATCGTGCGTGCGCACAAAACAGCATGCCAGAATACAGTTCTCTTTCGAGCTTGAACGAACAATAACACTCACAATTATGCCAAAATGTCTTTTTGTCGAGTATCTTCATAACATAAGATTAGTCTTATGATGAACGTTAAGAGTTCTGACTCGCGAGAGAATGAGGTGCGTATGAGATCCGCGTCTCTGACAGCAGCTGGTCTTAAAGGGACAGTACACAGTAGCTACTAATTATATCTGTCGCTAAAGTTAATCAAGGAAAAACAAGGAACAGAGAAAAACACTCACTGCTCTTGTCACAAACATCAGCGTACACTCTGAAACCAGTCACTTCTCTATATAAACAGGCAATTAAGATATTTGACAAGAAACCGAGATGGCATCATTGTGATATCATACAAAAGCACAAGCTTTTTACTTTTGAAAATTTTAGTATTTTGAAATTGACTTTTAAAAGCCCCCTATGGACAGGTGTTGAAAATTAGCACATGTGCTATAACACTTTAAACAATGCACCTGGTTCGTCCAATGTTATTGCTTTTTAAATATTTAATCAATATTAAAAAAATAAAAAAATAAAGACTAAAGAACTTTTTTCTTTAGGCAGATTATCACTAATCTGTGTGTGCATTTATTTTCCTTGAGAACCAAGCAAGTTGACTCATGAAACCATTTGTTTATTATATCGCATATCGCAATCGCAATCGCAATATTGACCTCTATTATCGCAATATGACATTTTCCCCAAATCGTGCAGCCCTAGTGTATTTAAAGCCTAAAATAAGCATTATGAGGTTGAAAACACTGCTTAGTTGTGATATATGACAGCGCTGAATGTGTCCGACTCTGGCTCAGCGCCAGCCAACGCGAGAAAGCACAGTTTGAATCTGGCAGTTATGCGACGTCACTTAACATTATAAATGTGGCACCGTAACGTTACTCTCAGGGGCACAGAGATAAAAATCCCATATATGAGACCGTACCGCTCAAAAGGTTAATCATGCGGCGCCCGAGTGCATTTGACCGGCATAAAATCGGCATATGTCAGACTGACCGGCAGGTCGCCGGTCATGGCCGATCACGTGAAAATCGGCCAATTCCGGTCACCAGCCGATCAATCGGTGCATCTCTAGTAAATATAGCAGACAATAGATAATCACGACACGGTGGCGCCGGCGCGTGAACTGGAGCTTGTCTCATAAATGAACCGAGACTCAGCGTATGAGGTAGCCTACTCGCCTCACAGACCTGAGACACGAAGAGAGCTTAAAATGTCTACTTTTAAACAGAACAACTCAAAACGAAAGATGTTCTCTGCTTATGTCATCTGTATGAAATGTGCATTTCTCTCTGGTGCGTTCACTACTGCGAAGATGGCGAGTCAGCATCGTCAACTTCATCTTTGCAGCCGACACTGACACAGAAAACACTAGTTTATTAGTAAAAAATTAAAATGTCTCCTTGCTATATTTGACATATTCATAATTAGGGATGCACCGAATATTCGGCCACCGAAAATTTTCGGCCGAAAATGGCTCAAAAGTGCATTTTCGGTTTTCGGCCGAAAGACTTTTATCACCGAAACAATACGGCCGAAATGTTGTGATGACGCAAACAGCAGACACCGCGACCTGCACGTGCTTGTCTGAAGCAACATATCTGCGGTGTGGACGTATTTCAATATATCTGAGAGTGACCCACGGACAGCGATTTTCAAAACACAGACATCCCAAGTCTTGCGAAAGTTCCGGGAGTCTCCCGCGTATTGATAGCGGCTCCCTGATGCCCGCAAATTAGTTTAAATCTCCCGGAATCGCGAGCGAGCATGAGCGCGCATACGTAGCGCGCGCGACAGAGAGAGGGAGCGAGAGACCTTGTGTGTGTGTGCAGAGCAGCCGTCATTTCTCAGAGGTGTGTGTGTGTTTACCTGAGCTGTTTATGGTTTTTGCAACTCACGTGCATGAGCATATAGCTGCAGATATTATTAAGGGCTATGGCAGTATTGACCTAAATGCACTTTGTTTTTATGAGAGAACATTTCATTTTCAAACCTTTCTGCAGGCCAGTAGGCTTTTACATTATTATTTAATGTACACATGAGTGGGGTCAAGTTAAACATTTCATTTTATACTTTGCAATGTGCTAAATAAATATTTGCATAACATTTGTATTGATTTATTCTTTGAAACTTTAATATTAATTTATGCAATTGCAATGCCTTGATTTTAGTAAAGTTAGTACACAGTCATAGCCATAAATGCAATGGTACTAATAATTGGCATCATTTCTTTCGGTGTTTCGGTTTTCGGCCTTGGTTTCCTCTTTTTCGGTTTTCGGTTTCGGCCAAGAATTTTCATTTCGGTGCATCCCTATTCATAATCATTACTATGGCCAGTGTGACATCAGTCTAGCAATAACACAAATATATGAGGAGTGAAGTATTGTGAAGTCGGTCTCTGGAGAAACTGGGATCATGCATGAGGTTAATTATGGATATGAACATCCTCGAGTAGTTAATGCTCATATATCTACTCTATATGCAACCAGCCCACAATTATTATGGGAACTACAACTAATCCATAATAGAACATGAAGAGTTCACTCCTCTGGGATTCACCACAGCACTTTATTCAACGGATCGCTTTACATTTACATCAAGCCGTTTTACAGTTTGAAAAAACAGTGTCCGTGTTTCTTTCAGTGAGAGTTAAGCCTGTTTTATGCTTCTGCGTCGAACTGCCGCCGTAGCTACGTCGTAGGCTGTGTGTAGCGCGCGTACCCTACGGCGTAACCTGACGGGCACCTCTCCAAAAATGTAACAACGCGTCAATTCTACGCGGACACAAGCGCTGTGATTGGTCTGCCAGAACCCCTCCCTCGGGGTTTCACACGCTCCCTAGGAACGCGTCAACGCGGACAACGACACAGAAGTATAAATTAAAACCAACACGTTGCCTACGGCGTATAGGCTCCGGCGTAGGTCCGACGCAGAAGTATAATGAGGCCTTTACACTTCCTACAATAAAGCAGCTCTTCAGGGGGCGGAGTCTCAGAGCCACACCCACCTGTTACATCATCACCATGGACCAATGAGAGCTAGGGGGCGTTTACCGTGTCACTTTTCTGGAAAGTTCTGGAAAGCTGTTTCGAACTCCTGGAACAAACGTTCCTTTGGCCTGATTTTGTTCGAAATGACGTCACAATCAGGGTTTGAAATGAACTTTTTCACCCACCGACCACTTTGGCTTCAACATTTTTAAGTTAACGGCCAATTCAGAACTTCTACTAGCCAAAGAAAGAAGAAGAATAAATTAACCAGTTTAACTACGCCACAGCTTTAAATTTTGAAAGCTTTGAAATACGTCACAAAAGTTGGATTTCATACATAAATTTCTTATTCAAACAAAATCCTGTCATCCAAAAATCTGGAGATATGGGTGTAACGGGTATGCAGGAAGATTACAACTACAGCCAAAATAAACCACAAGAATGATTAATGTGAGAGTGTGTGAGAGAGAGAGTGTGTGTGTGTATATATGTGTGAGTGAGTGTGTGAGAGAGTGTGTGTGAGTGAGAGAGTGTGTGTGTGTATATGTGTGAGTGAGTGTGTGAGAGTGTGTGAGTGAGAGAGTGTGTGTGTGTGTGTCTGTGTGAGAGAGAGTGTGTGCATGAGCGAGTGAGTGTGTGAGAGAGAGTGTGTGTGCGTGAGTGAGTGTCTGTGTGTGTGTGTGTGTGAATGAGTGAGAGTGTGTGTGTGTGTGTGTGTGTGTTTGTGTGTGAGTGAGAGAGAGTGTGTGTGTGTGTGTGTGTGTGTGTGTGTGTGTGTGTGTGTGAGAGAGTGAGAGAGTGTGTGTGCGCGTGAGTGAGTGAGTGAGTGAGTGAGTGTGTAATGTGGAAAGAGGACGAGAGAGAGGCTCACTTTCTCCTGGCTGGTCACATGACAGATAAACAGCAGCCATGTTCTCATGACATCATCACACTAACGACCCGCAAACGAGTGGACTTCATACAGGCGTTTACAGCTGCAGAACCCAGAGTCACTGTGACTCTAACAGGTTTATTTTAACCCTTTACCGCATGAAAGCTCTGCAACATATCGAGTCTCAAAAGTAGCGGCACAAAATATGGAGAGAATAAAACAATGCTAAAAAATTTATGAATTACTGTAATAATACTTTCACCAAGTAATATGAATATTAGATGAAAAAGTATTTCAAAAGAAAACATTGCCAAAAACATTAACGTGTGTGTGTGTGTGTGTTTGTTTGAGTGTGTGTGTGTGTGTGTGTGTGTGTGTGTGTTAGGCTAAATATTGCCAAAACATTAAAAACATACAAAATAGTTCAGAACAACTGAAAAATTGTTCTATATATTAAAGTTATATAGTAAAGTGTAATTTATTCCTGTGATCAAAGCTGAATGTTCAGCATCATTACTCCAGTCTTCAGTGTCACATGATCCTTCACAAATCACTCTAATATGAGGATTTGATGATCAAGAAACATTTATGATTATTATCAGTGTTGAAAACAGTTTCATATTTTTGTGGAAATCGTGATACATTTTATTTTTCAGGATTCTTTGATGAAGTTCAAAAGAACAGCATTTATTTGAAGTACAATCTTTTGTAACATTATAAATGTCTTTACTGTCACTTTAGATCAATTTAATGCATCCTTGATGAATAAAAGTAATAATTTCTTTAACTTCTTTCCAAAAAAAAAAAAAAAAAACTTGTGAACGGACGTGTTTAAAGTTACAAAAACTTTATACTTCAGATAAACGCTGTTCTTTTGAACTTTTTATTCATCAAAGAATCCTGAAATTGTACACAACAGTTTTCAACATTAATAATAATCATAAATGTTTCTTGATCATCAAATCCTCATATTAGAGTGATTTGTGAAGGATCATGTGACACTGAAGACTGGAGTAATGATGCTGAACATTCAGCTTTGATCACAGGAATAAATTACACTTTACTGTATATTCACATAGAGAACAGCTGATTTACATTATAATAATATTTCACAATTTTTACTGTATTTTTGATCATATAAACGCAGCCCTGGTGAGCAGAAGAGACTCTTTTAAAAACATTAAAAATCTTAGCGACTTGTGAACAGCAGTGTGAGTCTCAAAGCCTGTTTGCACCCGTTTTGTTTTGGCTGATCTTGTGATTTCGGGTGATTTGTCATCAGTAAATCCCCTTAAACACACACACACACACACTGCACAGCTTTACACGCTGTTCTCTTTCCACCTCGATATATATAAGCCAAAATGAAAACCTGAGAAAGCGCACACTAGCACTATCCGGGACTCTCACTGAAACACTGAACGGATGCTTTGAAGTTTCAGACTGGAATGTATTTATTAAGGACTGTGGAAATGATGTAGAAATGCTCAATGCTTCTGTATCGGTGTGTAGATGTGTGTGTAGAGTGTCACTCCTGTAAGACACCTGAGGTGTGACACCAACAACAAGCCCTGGGTTACACAACATCTGAAACATTGTTTAAATCTTTACAAAAATAGCTTGTTTAAATGGAGATAGATATGAGGCCAAACAGATATGTGCAGGGCTGTCCTGGCGGAGCCTGAACACGATGATGATGGGAAGTAGGGCTGGCACTTTTGAGGAAAATCTCATTCGAACGGGTATCAAATATCGAGCAACGCATTGGAGTATCTGCCCCGACCAGCCCGTAACGGAGATTCAATCACAAATTATCAACAGTCTGACGGTCATAAACAGGACTCAAGCCATAGCCTGTCTGAACAATTATTTCTGACTTAATGTTTGAAACAGCAGGTTATCAACTTAATCTGAAGTGCCACTATGCATAGCCAATCACAAAATGAGGCTAACGTTACATGAGCCCCTTTCACACCGCGCGATGATCCCGGGAAATTGCCAGAACGCCTTCTGTGTGAACGCACACACAACCCAGGATTGATGCCGGCATCGAGGCCTAGTAACATCACCATGTATGGAGCGTATGCAGTCATGAGGTGTTGGACGCCCGATGCTCTGGCCGTCCGCTGTGTCTCCGCTGCCTCGTTCGGGCGGTGACTCGACAGGTGAGCGCGAAGATTGGATGTCGAGGATGTTCATGTAAAACCACCTTACCTTTAACGGTTACTTTACCATCTACGGCGTAGAAACCCAGAATATTTCCAGACTAGGGATGTCACGGTACCAAAATTCCAGTAGTCGGTACCGATACCATTAACATTTTACGGTTCTCGGTACCACAGCAAAATCTGTTGGAACTATTTTTCTATTTTATTTAACTATTTGAAAAAATATATTAAATTCAATTCAATGACTTTATTTAAGCATTAAAGGCTACATGCTGTTTAAACGTAAATATTGCTTATAAAAAAATCCAATGGAGACGTGGCTAAATCTACTGTGCCTAATATAATTATTTCTGTCAATTTCTTTAAGTTAAACCGAACTTTTATTTTGACGGGTTGCCGTGACGTCCTTTGAGTTTCTGTGTGTGTATGATATCATATGACGATAGTTTTTTCTCTAATTAAACGGTTAAATGCTCATGAAGTGACTCTCAGAGTGGCTCTGGAGATGAAGTTCATCGTGTCATCATATCGCGAGCGTCACTCGTACTTCAGTGTGTGTGTGTGTGTGTGTGTGTGAGGTAAATGAAACCGCACGTCTGCGCCATTCATTCACACAGAGACAAGCAGAACATGCAGGGTTAATATTTAAATAGTCTTTTGCAGTTTAATACACACAGACACTATATATATCGTGTCTATATCGGCTACAGACAGTGCTCATTTGCATTTAAAGGGACACACACAAAAAGTGCTCACCCACAAAAAATGACAGTTTTAACATGCTATAAAAATATCTGTGGGGTATTTTGAGCTAAAACTTCACACACACACACACACACACACACTGGGGACATCAGAGACTTATTTTACATCTTGGGAAAAGGGCATTATACCAGCCCTTTAAACAATTGAATGTGTCCTTGCTGAATAAAAGTATTAATTTCTTTTTTTTTTTTTTATCGTACTGACCCCAAACTTTTGTACTGTACCGTTCAGCCGTACTGTCTTTATGTTAAAGCAGTTTACATATTTAAATGAAAATTATAGTCAAATTCAACCTGAACTGATCCGCTCGTATCTGTATTCAACATCAACAAGCCACAATCATCATTATGAAGAATAATGTCTCTTTACAGTCTTAAATGAGCCTCTATCAAACAAGCATTGTTGTAGGCCAGATATTATTCAGAAATCAGAAGAACATGTCGCCAAACTCATTAAAAACAGCCTTTGTTATGCATCATTTATATCACAAATATCATGAATATTCAGTAATATCACGCAGCCATAAAAATGGAACATGCAAAGCATTTTGTCTGGTTTATTATAAGCATTGAAAGACCCATGAGGAGTTTTTACAGACACTAGTCAAAACTAGGCCGTTCTGGCATTTGGATTTGCTCAAATCCTGGAGAAAATCCCAAGACCACAACTCTCTCTCTCTCTCTCTCTCTCTCTCTCTCTCTCTCTCTCTCTCTCCAATCCTATTAACCATTAACTCAGTCAACCTGTAATGATTTACAACTCTAAAGCTATTTATAACAGCGAGAGCTGTAGCGTGGGAGTGGATGTGATCAACTTATGAAGATTAGGCGTGGGAATCGAACGTTGCGTAATGAACATAATTCATAATGTTTATATTATAACCGATATCTTTAAAAACAACACTGTGCCTTTCCCTCTGAGCATACTTAGCTTACATCCGACATAAAACATGTAGATTCGACTGTTCTACATGCATCCTTTGCAGAGAAAGCAATCCCAGAATGCACTGCAATGAGAGGTGGACGAATACTGAGAAGCATCAAGTGAAAATATTATTTTTTATTATTATTATTGCATATCTCTGCCTTTTTTGATTGTGTCAGCTTTCCTTTTAGTAAGACACATTTTCTCCCAATAATTCCACAAGGAGTTATATTTTGCAATTTGCATAAAATTAACATGAACTTTTTTTTTTTTATATATATATATACAAAGTTCCCATTTTGTGGTCAACGAATTTTACACTAGAAAGTGCGATTTCAAAGCAGTGAAATATCTGAGATGAAATAGATTTTTTAAATGTATCTTACAATAAAAATAAATTTCTGTGCAGCATGTTACTATCTTTAAATTAAATAGTGTGATGATGTCTTTATATCGGCCATCAATAGTGGAATAGTTCATCAAAACATCTATATGGCTTGCACTATACATCTAATTAAACACTATGAAATCATGTAATACACCAGTTTTTGTATAGTGTAATTTGTATGTTCAATATTTCATCGAGTTGCATGACACGATTTTAGAGATCATGATTCTGAATAGACGAAACAAAAATCACTTGAGGTTCTGACAAAATATTAATTTCAGTTGTCTATTCAAATCAGGTTGAGTGAATGATTCAATGACTCACTCATAAAGACTTCACTTGTTTGAAACAACTTGATGCTTCAAATAAAGATTGAATTAATTACATCGTTACACCAGTAGGTGGCGATTTTGAATCATTCATTCAAAATATTCGTTCAAAAACGCTGATTCATCCAGTAATGAAACAGTTTCATTACTGGATGAATCAGCGTTTTTGAACAAATATTTTGAATGAATGATTCAATGACTCACATTTTTAACAGTCTCTTGTCGCCACCTACTGGTGTAACGATGTAATTCAATCTTTATTTGAAGCATCGAGTTACTTTCAAAAAGACATCAGTGATTATATCCGAACTATAAACTTTTATCCAGTGCTTCTGTGATGATATGAATTATTTTAAGACAGAAATAATGTCTTAAAGCAGTAAATCTATACATGACAACGGCTCTCAGATCTGAATGTTGGCTGATTCTGTCAAAGGTTTTAATCGTCAGAGACGAATCTCTGTCGTTTAGAAATAAAATCACGTGGGTGTTTGAATCAAGATCACAATCTTTTAACGATTAGTATATTTCAGGGTAATTTGATTATCGGTAAGAGATATTTTTCTCCAAAATCAGCAAAGAAAAGCCTGATTCCATGTGGGCCTGTGGGGATGATGTGGGCAGTTCGGCAGGTTTGGGAAAAACAATAACCGAGCTTCTATCTTAACAGTGACAATTAGAGAGAGGAAAATCATAAATGATTTTTGGAATCTTATTACACCAGAATTAACACTCATTTCTAAAGAAACTGTCGGTAACACAGCAGCTGACCTAATGTCTGGTGTTAAAAACTCAATAAAATTAAACTTTTGACTTCCGTACAAATATTTAGAAATGAGCTGTACTGTAGTACAGTAGGCCAACAAAATCTGACGCTGTCATGTGACCCAAGCATCTAAATCACTGATATCAACAAGTGATGGAGGCTTTCATCTGAACACTGATAAACTAATAAACTAACAACTTTAAATATTTTATATCGTAGAGTTAACAATACAGTTTAACCCTAGAAATCCTCCTGTATACTCATTAAAAATCACATAAAGGACCAATAAACTATTCCATAAAAATATGATTTAATGTGTCTGGCTTTAATTTACTTTGCATTTGACAACAAGACTCAAAAATGTGTCACGTGGTCATTATGTTTTGAGCGTATATGTTGCAGTAACTTACTATTTGAAGTACAACTAACTAACTATTAGTAACTAGTGAAGCTCGCCCCTCCCCCACCCGCTCATCCTGGAGCATGTGCCGCTTCCCTCAGCGTGTTTTAGGACAAAAACAACACGAAATGAGCTTTATTAAGTGTATATCACTTACTGAGGTGGTCGACCAACACAAAACATGGCGGAAATAAGACTTTAGATGCTTCAAATGTGAGTAAAGTTCAAACGTGGTGCGTGTCGAGCAGATCTTTTGAGTTTCCTCACAGAGATTCCCAATCCACACAGGGAAAAGTTCAAACGCTAATATTCTTACCGCCAAGATTCAAGTTCCCGCTTCTCTTTCACTTCCACTAGGAAAATATCCTCCAACTTCAGTGTGCAAACTGCGACTTTACACCCATCTTCTCCAGCCAGATTTCCCCTCAGCGGTTTGCGATCGTTGTGTATTCCGTTAAAACATCGACGTGAGACGATAATCGAGGGTTCGTGTGCCAAAGTTCACGTTTAAATGTCGATCGTGTGTGTTTTTTAGACAAGTTTCCTGTGTGTTTCCCACAGAATGAGCGTCGGAAGAGAGACAGTAACGCACACACACACACTACAGCAGAGAGAGAGCGCGAGGCGGGCTGTGTTCACATACACACACTGCGCCCTAACTAGACAGCGACTCAATAGCACACTACACTAGCATACTGCTCTTACTATTTCTGTAGTATATAATATTATTATTGTATGCAGAGAATAGTATGGCGTTTTTACTGGACATTGACATGTTTTTATTTTAAACAGTAGGCCTAGCCTAAAGCATTTTTATAGAAAATTGAAAATATATATATTTTAAACAGTTAAGCATTTTTATACAAAATTAAATAATTTTTTTAAAATTGTTTGTTTTTATTTATACAAAGCTTAATAAAAATGCACAATTATTTATTGAACTTTTTAAATAGTAAGGCATTTTTTTATACAGAATTGCATTAAAAAATGCAAAATTATATATACAGTCTGTAGATATTGAGATATTGGGCCCCTACTTTAATGATCACTCATTAAACTACCAAAACACACTCTGTGTGTGTGTGTGTGTGTGTTTGTGTGTGTGTGTATGAGCAATGCACCAATTGAAAAAAATACAACAAACACACATTGCAATTGGCAATTTATGCAAATTAACATTTTATTCGTTCTCGTTACTGACTTATTTTATACAGTCAATCAGTCATAAATTATTTTTGCAATAAATAATTTTGAAATAAATCAATATTAGGTTGGTTTCCTGAGTGCTGTCTAGGTAGGGAGCTCACTAGCTATTGAGACACGGAAGATGGGGGGAGGGGGAGTTTTGCACTTTGTGACCCGCAATGGAAAAATAAGCAGTTGACCTTAAACCTGCTTATTCAACAGCACAACATCAGAACACATCCACGGTGAAATAACACATCATTTTATGCCTCTCATATTTCAATACTTTAAATTAACATACAGGAGCATTAATAATAACATAAACAAACATTCCCAGAACATTGCAGAGGTTTTGTATGAACATTTTAAACACTGTATTCTAATAAGGCGCTGCATGCGACACTTTCACCACCAGTCAGACCATATTTGATATTTAATAAACAGTCATGTTTTCACAGTGGGCGGAGCTAACCAGTGTAACAGAGAAACCATGTGACTGTCATAAAGCCCAGATTTACATAGGAGATATGCTGCTTTTTCATGTCATGTCCGGTTAGCACATATTTAAAAAAAAAAAAATTTTTTTTTTTTTTTTATACAATAATTTCCCAAACCAGTGTTGACACGTGATCTCCTGAAACGACAAAGAGAATGAAACATCCGTCTGTGTTCACATAATCACTTTGAGTTGATGTTTGCCTGCTGTCTCGGCGCTGAATAAGATGATGTGTAAAGATGATGTGTAACTCTCCTGTTGTTATGATCGTGTGTTTTGCGCCTGTAAGGTCACACTGATTCATGCTCTTTTCCTCCTGCACGGTCATTCACACTCGGAAAGTAAATAAGACGACAGGCGTACATTAGTGTGACACATTCCTCCGACAGCCGTAAACACTGCAGTAAACACGCAACGGCTCACACTATACTGAGGACAAACGCGAGAACTCGTTTAATAAGGCGATATGCGATCATGCTTAAAGTGTGTAAAATAAATGTGAATTATCTTAAATTATATAACCAACATACGTGTTTCACATTCTTTTTGTGGCAAGAAAACATCCCTAAACTTCTGACAGTGAGCATCAGTGTTTTACTGTATATAAGAAGTGTTATTTTAAACATTTGGGGTTCAGGTTATCCTACATTAGGGTTATTTAACAACAGAAACTGAATAATTAAATGTAAAAATAAAACACTGCTTAGTGTTCACTGTATGAATACAATATATCCTGATGAAATATATACATTTACGATATTTCGATAATTTCGATATATGTTGTGCAGCCCTAGTTTACACAAATAATAGATTCAATTCAATTCAATTCACATTTAATTTAATACAATACACATCGTTTCAAAGCAGCTTTACAGAAAAAAAGATGATATAAATAAAAATAAAAATATTTAAATAAATAGAAATAAATTAATAAAATAGATTAAAATAAGTACATACACAAATGAATAAAAGTAAATGAAAAATAGATTAACATTTGTAAATAAATGAGTAGGCCTACATAAATAAATGAATAAATAAATAAAAATATTTAAGTAAATTAATAAGATATTAAAAATGTGTTTAAAATACGTAAATAAATTAGTAAATAAAATTGTTTATAAATAAATAATTCTAATAAATAAAAGAGGTTAAAATAAGTAAATACATAAATTAATAAATAAAATTAGATTAAAATACGTAAATAAATTAGTAAATAAAATTGTTTATAAATAAATAATTCTAATAAATAAAAGAGGTTAAAATAAGTAAATACATAAATTAATAAATAAAATTAGATTAAAATAAATATAAATAGATTGAAAATAAGTAAAGAAATTAGTAAGTGAATAAATACATGGATAAATAACAATATCTAACGATTAAAATAAATAAAAATAGCTTAAAATAAGTAAATAAATTAGTAAATAAATAAGTAAAAATTGAACTTTTTTTAAAAAATAAATAAGAATAGATTCAAATAAATAAATGCCTACATATATATATATATATATATATTACTGTTCAAAAGTTTGTTCAAAAATAGTCTTTTTAAATAAATTAATACATTTATGCAGCAAGAAGGACGCATTAAATGTATCAAAAGTGACAGTAAAGACATTTATAATGTTACAAAATATTATTTTTCAAATAAATGCTGTTCTTTTGAACTTTCTATTCATCAAAGAATCATGAAAAATCAAATGCATGACGGTTTCCACAGAAATATGAAACTGTTTTCAACACTGATAATAATCATAAATGTTTCTTGATCATCAAATCCTCATATTAGAGTGATGTGTGAAGGATCATGTGACACTGAAGACTGGAGTAATGATGCTGAAAATTCAGTTTTGATCACAGGAATAAATTACACTTTACTGTATATTCACGTAGAGAACAGATGATTTACATTAGAATAATATTTCACAATTTTGTAGTTTTTTTTATCAAATAAATGCAGCTTTTGTGAGCAGAAAAGACTTTTGAGCAAATTTATTTGATTAAAAATACAGTATAAATTGAAATATTATTTACACTGTTATATTTAATGTTTAGTTCCTCGTCCATAAGCACACTTGCAGAAATTAGACTTTTTGTGCTTCTCATACTTTTCATCTGGCGGTATTAACAATAATACATTTCAGTATTTGATTTTAAGAGCCTGTTTCAGATGTTTACTGTAATCTTGAGTCGGTTGTGCCGGACTGACCTGCATCTTAAATGTGTTCGCTCTCAAGCGGTGTTGAATATGTGTGTGTTAGTTGTGTTGTTGTGTAACTAGTGTGTATTCACAGCAAAGGTTGCGATCTGTTGCGTCAGTGAGAGCAAATCTCTTCTGTCTCAGAGTCACAAACACCATGAAGGAGCCGTTCGCCTGAAACTGCATCTAAACGCAGTTATTGGTCTCACTTTACAACTTCAGAATATCTTTTGTGTTCAGCAGAAGACAGAAACTCATCCGGCAAATGACGACAGAATTTTCATTTTTGGGTGAAATATTATTGTAATATTAACTAGCATGAACTAACGGCTGTATTTTTATTGTATGTTTTTGTCAAAATGACATTTGTCAACGTTGTCAAAATGATTCTCGTTCACATGGATTTGCAAACACGACGTAAATCGCAGTGTTCCGCTGCCTGGCCAGTAGGTGGCGATGTCACGGTCTGAACACGTAGTTTACACAGAGACCATAACCGTAAATCGCAGTGTTGTGCTGCCTGGCCAGTAGGTGGCGATGTCACGGTCTGAACACGTAGTTTACACAGAGACCATAACCGTAAATCGCAGTGTTCCGCTGCCTGGCCAGTAGGTGGCGATGTCACGGTCTGAACACGTAGTTTACACAGAGACCATAACCGTAAATCGCAGTGTTGTGCTGCCTGGCCAGTAGGTGGCGATGTCACGGTCTGAACACGTAGTTTACACAGAGACCATAACCGTAAATCGCAGTGTTGTGCTGCCTGGCCAGTAGGTGGCGATGTCACAGTCTGAACACGTAGTTTACACAGAGACCATAACCGTAAATCGCAGTGTTGTGCTGCCTGGCCAGTAGGTGGCGATGTCACAGTCTGAACACGTAGTTTACACAGAGACCATAACCGTAAATCGCAGTGCTGTGCTGCCTGGCCAGTAGGTGGCGATGTCACAGTCTGAACACGTAGTTTACACAGAGACCATAACCGTAAATCGCAGTGTTGTGCTGCCTGGCCAGTAGGTGGCGATGTCACGGTCTGAACACGTAGTTTACACAGAGACCATAACCGTATATCGCTGGCAAAAACTTGCACTTTTAAAGTTTGCGTTTTCTGGTCCCCGAAACGCCGTTGTCGTGGAAATGAACCGCCGAAACGCATAAAACGTGTCGGTTAGTTGAGAATGGCCCTGAATTGGATGCAAATGAGATTTCAAAGCTTTAGTGGAGGTGAAGATTTCACTCTGATTTTTATTTATGAAATAATTTTTCGTAGTTGTAAATAAAGAAACTAATACTATTTCAGTCTTTCTACTTCAAAAATTTCACACACACACACTCGCAGACACACACACACAGATACTCACACTCACACACACACACACACACACACACACACACACACACACACACACACACACACACAGAGACACACACCACACACAGAGACACACACACACACACACACACACACACACACACACACAGTGAGAGTGTCTGTGTGTGTCTATGTGTGTGTGTGTGTGTGTGTGTGTGTGTGTGTGTGTGTGTGTGTGTGTGTATGAGTGCATGTGTGCGTGTCTCTGTGTGTGGTGTGGTGTGTGTGTGTGTGTGTGTGTATGAGTGCATGTGTCTGTGTCTCTGTGTGTGGTGTGTGTGTGTCTCTGTGTGTGTGTGTGTGTGTGTGTGTGTGTGTGTGTGTGTGTGTGTGTGTGTGTGTGTATGAGTGCATGTGTCTGTGTCTCTGTGTGTGGTGTGTGTGTGTGTGTGTGTGTGTGTGTGTGTGTGTATGAGTGCATGTGTGTGTGTCTCTGTGTGTGGTGTGTGTGTGTGTGTGTGTGTGTCTCTGTGTGTGGTGTGTGTGTGTGTGTGTGTGTGTATGAGTGCATGTGTCTGTGTCTCTGTGTGTGGTGTCTGTGTGTGTGTGTGAGTGCATGTGTGTGGTGTGTGTGAGTGCATGTGTGTGGTGTGTGTGTGTGTGTGTGTGGTGTGCATCATTCAGCAGGCGTACGGTAACACTGAGAT
>JAJAQA010000009.1:42656351-42661351 GCA_021464565.1 Rutilus rutilus | reverse complement strand
AAACTAGTAAATAAATGAATAAATACAAATATTTAAATAGATAAATAAATAAAGAAGTTTAACATAAGTAAATACATAAATTGAGATCAATATAAATACTAGCAGATACATTATAATATATATATATATATATATACTAATTTAGAAACTTATTTATTTAAATATTCTTATTTATTCATTCATTTGTTTATTTAGTTTAGTTTTAATCTATTTTTATTTATTTTAATCTAATTGTATTAATTAATTAACTTATTTTAAACTATTTTATTTATTTTAATGTAAGTTAAACAATTTATTTTTATATTTTTTTTATTTATTTACCAACTTTTATTTGGTCTTTTTAAAAATAATTTAATACATAAATAAAGTAAAATAAGTAAATACATAAATTGAGATCAATGTAAATACTAGCAGATGCACTATAATATATACAGTATATATACATATATATATATATATATATATATATATATATATATATATATATTAATTTAGTAACTTATTTATTTAAATATTCTTATTTATTCATTCATTTGTGTATTTACTATAGTTTTAATTTGTTATGTAGGCTATATATATATAAATTAATTTCAGCTAAAGCAGAGGAAAATGGTGTCATTATTCATTATTTTCATCTGATTCCGTTGAAATGCATGAAAGCGTTTGCAGTGAAAGACTTTGTAGTTTGTAGAGTGTGTGTTTGGCTTCTGAAGGAGTGACCTACTTTACCCATGAAGTGTTTCATATAGTTTTATAGATGTGATCCGGCCAGAGGAATCCTGCGCCTGGACTTGTCTTCATTGTTTCATTTGTTGTCGAATCCTTTGAGCTCTAGTGCAGGTGTACAGAACAATGAACACACCTGGAGATGAGGGTCACATGATCACAGGTGTGGGCGGGAAACTGATGCCAGGAGACGCTGGACAAATACAGGTGAGCGTTACAGGAGCTGGTGTTATTACAGTCAGAGTCATGTCAACATAGAAACACTCTTATGAATGAAAGCCACAGACAGAAGCCACTGAAGAACCTTTCAATGAACACTTCAAAATTATATGAATAAATACATAAAATTATATAAATACATGCGAAAATTATTTTAAAAAAGACCAAAAAATAGTTGGTAAATGAATACAAAAATTATAAAAAATAAATTATTTAACTTTCTTTAAAATAAATAAAATAGTTTAAAATAATAAATAAATTAATTAATACAATTAAATTAAATAATACAAACAAATTAAAATAGATTAAAACTAGTAAATAAATAAATGAATGAATAAATAAGAATATTTAAATAAATAAGTTTTAAATAAGTTACTAAATTAGTAAGATAAAGATAAATAGAAATTGTCTATAAATAAATATATTTTTTAATAAGTGAATCAAAATAGATTAAAATAAGTAAAAAGCCTACATAAATTAATAAATACATTTTACATTTTGATTAAGATAAATGCAAAATGTATAAAAAATTAGATAATTAAAATATTTATATAAATAAAAATATTTAAAATATTAATATTTTAAATTAGTAATAAATAAATATAAATAAAATTGAAATAAATAAATGTGTTTAAAATAAGTATCTAAATTAGAAAATAAATAAAAACATTATATATAAATAATTAAAAATAAATACTATTACTAATACTAATTTATTACTAATAAATAATAAATACTAACAGATACACTGTCAAAAATGTTTTATATATTTATATAGTTTACTTCCCAAAAGTTCTGTCAATTCAAATAGGCCTACACTGGATAAATCAATAGGATAAACTCAGTAAATTAAGTTTAGTCTACTAAAATGGTAAATAATGCTATTATTCACCTGATCATGTTGTTGCGCTGCATATAATCTGATTTAAATGTAAATACCATTGCAGTGAAGTCATTTTTTAAGTTTACACTGCAAAAAATGATGTTCTTCCTCAGTGTTTCTGTCTTGTTTTCCAGCACAAACATCTAAACATTCTTAAATCAAGATACATTTACTGGAGAAGCAAAATGACTGAAGATATTAAGTCTTGCTTAATGAAAAATGTATCGAAATGAAGTGAGTTTGTGCTTCAAACTAGAACAAATATCTGCCAATGGAGTCAAAACACTTAGTTTTCCCTTTGAAATACATTTATTGTATCCGTTGGCTGATATTTGTTCTTGTTTGCAGCACAAACTCAATCGCTCTTGTATAAAGTATGAGCAGATAATGAGATGTATAGTGTGTAGTGTGCTGAAATTGTTAAAGCTGCAGTCCGCAGTCGTTCCTCTTTGTCGCCATCTCTGTTCGAAATCTGCAACTGCAGTTATTCGCGGAATGATCAGCTTTACGTGGGTTGTGCCTCGGCTCGGCACAGCGCGGATGAATCCGATGTTTTGAGGAGAATGTGTGTCTCTCCGTCACCGCTGGTGAGGATCCTGGCATTCGCAATCACAGCTTATACTTTTGGGAAGTATGACCAACATAAGAGTTTTTTTCACCAGAAAACGTTCTGAACAAGGTAAGTATCATCCACTTTTGTTCTGACCAACTAAGAGGAGAAACGCATTGCAGTAAATCACACTGATTAACGATCGCTTATCATATCATGTCAAACCGTGCAAATTAAATTTTGTTCTCAAATTGTCAATATTAACAACATCAGCATTGCGTGACTACATTTAATGCCCTTCCGATATTATCCTTGTTTCCGCATGGGTCAGTGTCAGTCTCTTTTGTTCTGTAGCCGCTCCGAAGTCCGAAGTCTTTTGCATTTTACAGCGGGTGAATCTCCAGCTGGTGATCATCGTTTGAACCTTTCTGGATCCGCCATCAGATTGATAAGTTTAATTATATCAAGTGCTGTGAGAAAAGGCTATAAATCTCCAGCATCCTCACACTCATAGCCGACTAGCCGAGACTCTTCTTTATGTGGACAGATGTGACTTTATGTGGACAGATCTGACTGACACAAAGACATGCTCGGATTTCCCGCGGAAATCCACCGGAGTTAAAAACATTATTACAAGCTCACCATTGTGAATCGAGCTGGCAAACAGAGAGTGTTGAACACTGGCTGGTGATGTACTTGCTCAAACATTTATTTAGGATAATTTGAATAATTGGACTGCAGCTTTAAGATGCGAATGAAAACTCGATGAGTTCCAGATGCCGGGAACCGTCGGATCGAGAGGTTAACCGTCCCGGAGAAGCGTGAGGAAAACTGACACAGGAACGGGGTCAAACGTGGACATCAGGGACTCATTCCTGCCGTTTGAGGGGTTCAAATATGTGGCATGAATGTTTCTGCCTGTCGCTTCATTTGATGTGCAGATGTGCCATTATTCCCAGATGTCGACTGGCTTCCCAATGACAGTTTGCAGGTTATTGTTGAAAGTTATTGTGTTTGATTATACCTTCACTTCCTTTAGTTAAACATGCCTGAATGAAAATGCTTCCAGTTTTAATTCACTTCCTCAGGAATTACATTAAATGATACTTTTATTTTATAGAAACAATCCCCTCATTTTAATAATCAGTCTTAAATACTAAACAATGTTGTTGAACATTGTTGTATTTACTCATTTTAATCAATTTTTTTTTATTTTAATCTAATTTGATTAATTACAGTTTTTCTCAGTCGCTTTGGTGCATTTCTCATAACACTATTTACATTTGCACAACAGTTAATGCAGTTCTCAAAACAATTAGTACAAACTGCAAAACCTAGTTGATAACCTGCAAAAGCGTGTCACTTGCTCAAAATGGATAGCTCATTCCTCAGAAGCAAGTATTCATGTCAATGAAAGTGTCAGTGTCATCAAAATAAAAAGTCGTGACACCATCGTTTATGAACAAGATAGTCAAATGGCTTAGTCATGTTTTCATTATGACAGTTTACTCTGTAAATGTTTTCCAATGATAAAAGTCAGATCTTGGTGACACTACCTGAAAATGCTCAAGACAGCACTATATACTATTTGCACAGCCATTTGAAAAAATACAGTAAAGTTACACATTACTGTATTTATGAGGTAACTGAGTACAAGACACTGAATATGTATGTTTCACATTTTTACTGCATATGCTCTTTGCAATTCTAATTTGTTCACAGCATTTTGCAAAAGAAAAAATACACCATTATTTACAACGAACATAAACTCCCTGTGCACAACTGTACACAATATTGCAGTAGGCCTATATACTGTATTGGAACTGAACATACAACATAGGACTGTAATCATTCATGCACATCCAGACGTTCCTCTCTGTCTGGTCACATAATTTCATCTACATCACAGCGAATATCATCTCTTGCTCAATTGCAAATTGTTCAATTTAGGAGACTTTTTTAGGATTTTTTTTTTTTTTAATGACAGATTTTGACAACTAGTTCAACATTTTTGTATGTAATGACTCAAGCAATGAAATGAGGACTATTAGTTTTATATGGAATGACTATTCAGCATTCACAAGTATAGTTAATTTTGACTGACATGACATAAGCAAATGATAATGTTATAAAACAGCAGAGAGTTGTATGAAAGCAATTGATGCATGTCCAAAAGCATTTGCAATTTGTTGGAAGGAATGAGAAACTGCTACTATGATGTGCACAAATGACTAAATGTTGTGGAGGTTGAACTAACTGTTGTGCAAATGTAAATAGTGATGTGAGAAATGCACCAAAGCGACTGAGAAAAACTGTAATGTATTTACTTATTTTAAGATTTTATTTTTATCGTTAAATATTGCCATTTATTCGTTTATTTACTTATTTTAATTTATTTAATTTATTTAAATCTTAATTCATTTATGCTTTGGATAAAAGCGTCTGCTAAATGCATAAAACGTAACAGTAAACAAAAACACTTTGTTCAAATATAATTCAGTCATTTACTCATGTCGATCCAAACCTGTATGATTTTATTCTGTCAAGTCAAATTGATTTGCATTGCGCTTTTCACACTGTTTCAATGCAGCTTTACAAGTCATGATGTTATGATTATAATAT
>JAJAQA010000009.1:42648851-42653851 GCA_021464565.1 Rutilus rutilus | reverse complement strand
CGATAGATTGATAGATAGACAGACCGATAGATTGATAGATAGACAGACAGACCGATAGATTGATAGATAGATAGATAATAGATAGATAGGGTATTTTGGTTATCTCTAATTTATTAAGTTAAATAGTATGAACATGGATAAATCATGGCTGTGAAACAAGCAACATTAAAATGAATGCGATTGAAACAAACTGGATTTCAAACACTCAGATTATTAGTTCTAATACAGAAATCTGACCTGTTGGATTTATGCATGACATAACTTTACGTTTATTAGTGTTTATGTTAAAACCGTGTAATCCAAACAGATGGACACTTTATATGCGGTTCAAATCTTAAATTTAGGCCTTAGCATTACTGCGACCGCACACCGTCCACAAGGCGCTCGCAACACACACCATAAACCCCCGCGCACCTCAACAACACACACCAACACACACCATAAATCCCTGCGCACCTCAACAACACATGGCTGCAATAAGCCAACAAATTAAGCCGTTAGAGAAGCGTTTAAGACACACACACACGGAGCAGCTGGGAAAGAGGACAGATGTGTGTGTGGTCAGAACGACCTTGGCCTTGAAAACACTCCTTCCTTTCCAGTCTCTTGAATCCAACACTGAAGTGACTTAAACTGCAGTTCATCGACTGGCCACTAGAGACCGGCTGCAGAAGAGAGTCAATCCCATAGACCCGCATGTTAAAATGCCCAACTTTACAGCAGAAAAAAACATGTTTACAGTCTGGTGCAAAAAGTTAGTTTGGTCTATATGGCTAATGTTGCCCTTCATGACGACTGTGAGGGGGGTGAATATTTTTATAACGCATCCGTTTAAATTATATTAAGCCTTAAAGTTCTGCATAATTAAGGGCGTGGCCACTTGAGTGACAGGTGAATTGCCGCTGATGTCACTACTAGCCGTTTATTTGCCGTCTGTTAGCGTCACGTCACCTCAGCTAATCCGCATCGCTGCACATTTTCGGTTTATCCAGGAGTGACGCGCGGCCAAGATGGCGACGGCCGACTCCGCCCACTTTGGGCTTCAAAAATGCTCTTCAGAAACACTACTGTTTTTTTACAGTCTATGGTTCCTTCACACTGCTTTCATTAGAGATATCTGGCCCGGGGCGAAGAGCTACACCAGGCCAAATCCACTGATTATGAGTCCCAGTTTCTGTTTGGGAGGCATTCCCAATTTCCCATAAAAACTCATTAGAGGAAAACGCTGCTGCCGTCGAGGAGCTATTGCTCAAGTCAACTCATAACGTTTTATGAACCCTTCTGGGAACTTTTTCAACTCTTTGCATGCTTATCTCCATTCCGAAGCGCTTCGGGAGTCATTTTTCTCCACGCTACGGTTCTGACTGGTGGAATGATGCTAGACATGCTTGTAAAGTGGAAAGTTTCCACTAGACTGGAGAAGTTTAGCTTGAGCATCTACTGGAACACTCACTTCAATATGAAAATACTTGATGCATGTGCCAGAATGTTTTCACACGTTTTGGATAATTTGACCAAAATTGGAAATGACAATACAAATATACTCTCTTATTATATTCTCTTAATAAATACTATGCAAATGCAGCATTATCTAATAATAAATTATGTACTAATTTTTATGCACTTCCAGAACAGAAATCTGAACATTGGATAAAGTCATTATTATGAGATAAAGTTGAATTTATGAAATACTAAATCATAATTATTAGATTATCAAAATTGACAGTGCACTTTCTGTCATAATAATGATTTGATGTCATATAATTGACATTAAAAGTACAAATTATGAGATAAAGTTGAAATTATGACATACTAAATCATAATTATGACACTAAATCAAACGTCACTAAATTAAAAGTCGAAATTATGAAACAAGTCAACTTTCTATGTCATAATTATGATTATGTCATATCATTGACAAAAAGTAACAAACTTCAGATAGAGTTGAAATTATGAAATACTAAGTCATAATTATGAGATTTAAAAGTCGATATTATGACACAGGTCAACTTTCTATGTCATAATTATGATTATGTCATATCATTGACAAAAAGTAACAAACTTGAGATAGAGTTGAAATGATGAAATCATTTTAATAAAAGTCGATAAGTCAACTTTCTATGTCATAATTATGTCATATAATTGACAAAAAGTAGAATTTATGAGATAAAGTTGAAATTATGTATTATAATAAGTCATAATTATGACATACTAAGTCATAATTACGTAATTTTAAAGTAAAATTATGACACAAGTCAACTTTCTACACTGAAAAAAATAGTGTGTTGGATTTACATGATTTAATAGTGTACATCTGCGGTACCACATGAATCAATTAAGTTAAACTTAATTTGTTCAAGTAACTTCAGCATCATGGAAAGAAGTCATTTTCAATGACCCAATTAAGTATTCTCAAAGTGAATTTTAAAAGGCTCATTAAACACAATTACACACTATCAAGTCTTCCTCTTTTCTCATTTTCTCAAAAACACATAAAATAACACTCAATTTCAACATTTATTCTCTCTTAATTCAGCCAAATGCAAAGCATGCTAGGAACTATAAGCAGTTTCAGTTAATGCAACACAAATTATTCATGTAATCCAACACAAACAGATTAAGTCAACTTAAATTTTACATATATTTAAGCAGATTGAACACAATCAAATTAAGGTAGGACAAAATGAATAGCAATTGTGTTGCTTAAGCAATTTGAACAAGCAGCAAAAATATTTTTTTTCAGTGTATGTCCTAATTATGATTTTTATGTCATAATTTTCACTTTTCATGTTATGGTTTACAAAAGCACGTTTGTAAAAAGCATATTGCAAAATCATATGGTGATTAAGAGGAAAAGAAATGAGATAAAGTTGAAATTATAACATACTAAGTCATAATTAACGTCTTAGTTTTGAGATTAAAAATCGAAATTATTATATCAACTTTTTTCGTTATAATTATGATTTTTCTGAGATTCAAAATTATGACACGTCAACTTTTTATGTCATAATTATTTCAGCTTTTAATGTTATGGTTTACAAAAGCATGTTTGAAAACACATATTGCAAAAGCATACTGATATTATAGAAGAGAAAAAAGAAAAAGCAGAACTTTCCCAATCATCCCATCTGAAGTTCCTCGCGCGCGCCCCCGCGCGCATCTACCTGCGTCTGGAGAGGCGGGGCGCGCGCCGAGCTCCACCAATGGCGCGCGCGCGCTGAGTCTGACTCCGCCCCCTTTCAGCACGAAACTTTCTTCATCTGCAGCTGCAGCGGGAGCGACACACACACACACTCACTGACTGCAGCTTCGCTATGCTCGCGCTCACCCTGTGGATTATCGTGTTGTGGAGCGCCGCGCGCGCGGACGCGAGGAAACCCGACGAGTTCTTCAGCGCGAGCGTTTATCGCGCGAGGTGCGCGTCGCGGTGTCTCAGTCTGCACATCACGCGCATTTCTGCAGCTTTCAAGCATTTACAGGTATGATCAACTATCATTATATCAGACAGAAGCTTCATCAATACCAGTTTCAAAGGGAGATTCCCATACAATTCTATCTATGTCACAATTTCGATTTAGAATGACATAATTTCGTCTTAGTATGCAATTTCCTAACTTTTAATTTGTTCACACAATCTTGAAATTTAGACTATTGTTTCTCTGAGTGTTTTGCAGAACAATGTTTTTATATGTTCTACCAATATATGCTTTTCAGTGGCCGATATACAGTAAATGCGCTAACGGAATCTACCCAGATTTTTTTCAATCAAATGAATCACTTATTTTTAATCATTTTTATTATTATTATGAATTCTTATTGTTATTGTTATATTGTTTTACACTATTTAAATTGACTTTAAAATCCCAAAACGTATTAGCTATAGATTGTGAACCTGACTCGATGATCATATTGGTCTGTCACTCTTTAGTGACCTAGAAATATTACTATTAAAACTATTTAATGACAGAAAATGAAATGAACACTTATTTTGCATAAATTTTACTCTAAATTCATAAAAATCTGAAAACAGATACTGAGTACATTTTCAGTCACAATGGAATATCGGCCATTTAATCTGCTTTATCGGTCCATCGATAATTATTAATAGTCTTATGTTTTTTTTATTGCTTTACCAACTAATTAACATATATAAATGTAATATTCAGAGGAGAAAAGCACTGAACAGAGTGTGGAACATTGTGAGGAATGAGCTTCAAAGGGTCAATCTCCTATTTTCATGAGGGAACTAAAGCATATTTCGATTTTTATGATAATTGAGCACATTTCCATCCAGAATTCATAATGTAGATTTATATTTATATTAGAACAGCACAAAAAAAAAAAAAATCGCAATCTCAATTCAAACACCCATGCGATCTTATTCCTATGACAACTACAGTCTGCTGGGATAAAAATGAAGTAAATCATGTTTTTGAAAGTAAGTTGAAGCTTCAAATAAAGATTGTCTCAATTACATCGTTACACCAGTAGGTGGCGTTCAAAGAGATTCGTTCAAAAACGCTGATTCATTCAGTAGTGAAACTAGTCTCTATGTGCGAGGCATTGAATTATTCACTCAACCCAATCATTTTTTTTTTAATTAGGCATAATTAAATATTTTTAAATAAACTGCAGCAATTAACATTTTAATAGAACATTTAGTAAATTATGTTTTATTTTGTTTAGTTGTCTATTCAGAATTGTGCATCTATTTATCTAGAATATATATATATATATATATATATGTATGATGTTTTTGATTGCAGATGATATACTTCTGCTCAAATCTATAAATTATTACAAAAAAAAATCATTTGTTTTTTCGGTGCATAAATTTAATAACTTAACTGTGGTTCACTAAAGGAATTATATGGGATTTTATTGCATTTTGGCTGATATTTGATGACATTTCTGGTGCAGTGAAACAGATGATTCCCAAGTGAAGGGTTTGTGTTGCTCTTATGCGGTTGTTTTTTGTCAAAGGTCATGATCTAGAGCGT
>JAJAQA010000009.1:42636351-42643851 GCA_021464565.1 Rutilus rutilus | reverse complement strand
TACATCCATCCATCCATCCATTTACCATCTATACATCCATCCATTTACCATCTATACATCCATCCATCCATCCATCCATCCATTTACCATCTATACATCCATCCATCCATCCATCCATTTACCATCTATACATCCATCCATTTACCATCTATACATCCATCCATCCATCCATTTACCATCTATACATCCATCCATTTACCATCTATACATACATCCATCCATCCATCCATTTACCATCTATACATCCATCCATTTACCATCTATACATCCATCCATCCATCCATCCATTTACCATCTATACATCCATCCATTTACCATCTATACATCCATCCATCCATCCATCCATTTACCATCTATACATCCATCCATTTACCATCTATACATCCATCCATCCATCCATCCATTTACCATCTATACATCCATCCATTTACCATCTATACATCCATCCATCCATCCATTTACCATCTATACATCCATCCATTTACCATCTATACATCCATCCATCCATCCATCCATCCATTTACCATCTATACATCCATCCATCCATCCATTTACCATCTATACATCCATCCATCCATCCATCCATCCATCCATCCATCCATCCATCCATCCATCCTTCTATCCATCTATATGTAGTTCGATCGTTCTATTGTTCTATCACATGCTCAGAAACATCCGCTTGAACTCTAATGTTTTTAAAGTTGTTCATCTGTGTATCGATCAGCACAGATTGAGTGTAACCGGTGTTGAGCTGCTCTGATCTTTGTCCTGTTTGAATGCTGGGAGTGTAACTGAGCAATAATGTCTCTTTAAACAGCCTGAGAGTCAGTGTCAGTCTGCTCAAACCGTCATATCTTCACTTATTTCCACTTTATGGCCCGTCTATCTCTGGAATGTGGATCTGTAGATGTTTTGCTCTGTATGAAACGCTGATAAGAACGACGGTTTGCTGATTTACCAGCACATTGCACAACACCGACACAAATGTCTCATCTCAGTTTTCTTTTGCTATTTTAATGGTATACGAATGCTCTAAGAATAAAGTTATATGACTATACTATATATTTCATTTTGAATATGAAAAAAGTAGCGCTGGGCAATGATTAATCGTGATTAATCGCATCCAACATACAAGTTTGTGTTTACATAATATATGTGTGTGTGCTGTGTATCATTATTTTGTCAATATAAATACACACACATGCATTCAAATATTTCACAAAATATTTGCATGTATATATACTCTATATATATTTATACATAATTTATATTATATATAAATATAAATATTTTATATATATATAAAAAAAAAAAAAATCTTAAATATATTCATGCATGTGTGTGTATTTATATATACAAAACAATTATACACAGCACACACACATATATTATGTAAACACAAACTTATATGCGATTAATCACGATTAATCGTTGCCCGGTATTAGAAAAAAACATTGTTTTGCTCTTGTTTGCAAATGTATATTTCATTATGTACTTGTTTTCCCTGAAATTCAACCAATTAAATGGTTCCTATATATTAAATAATCATGTCATCTTTGTATATAAACATTTTGTGAATTAAACACTTTATTTTGGAACTTGATGGACACAAACCTGATCTTTTTTGTTTTGTTTTTATATATCAACATTATTTAGGGCTTCAAAATAGTTCAAGGAGTCGGTGGAAATGGTTAGAGAGAGAAAAAAGAGAAAATAATACAAATTTAAATAATTAAATCAAATTTAGAATAAAATAAATAAATTAGACTAAAATGAATTAATATATAAATGAACATATTTATTTAAAGATTTAAACAATAAATATATACACAGAGTACAGCGCTATAATGAGTAGAATTTTTTTTTTCTAATTAACTTAATAGAAACTAAATATTTTCATATAGACATTAATTGTTCACAGTATAAATTGGGTGTTTATACAGAAAACCCCTGCTTTCATACAACATTAAACTGGAAGATATGATGAAATGATGGATGACGCTCTTCTCTTCTCTTCTCTTCTCTTCTCTTCTCTTCTCTTCTCTTCTCTTCTCTTCTCTTCTCTTCTCTTCTCTTCTCTTCTCTTCTCTTCTCTTCTCTTCTCTTCTCTTCTCTTCTCTTCTCTTCTCTCCATCCATCTATTGTTCTATCGTTCTATCTGTCTATTGTTCTTTCTATCTATCCATCCATCCAAATTTTTTAAAAACAATACAAAGTTTGTCCTGACAATATTTCCTTTTCTAGTAAAAAAATTGCAGTTACGAATTTCTTGGAACTTCTAATTGATTTTAATTCTGCGTCCTAACATTTAAATTTGAATTGCAATTCTGCGTCCCGTTTCCTGCATTAATATTAATGTAAATTCACCGAATCTCACAGTATATTTCTCAAACGTCACCATCTTTAATCGCTCTCGTTGTCTGTGTGACGGATTGATTTCGCTGCTCTGTTGCAGGTTGTTTTGCACGGATTAAAGCGTCTGCTAAACGCATACATGATGTGAACCTACAGTTTATCTTTAAAGACAATGTTATGCTTCGTTCCAGTGGATGAGTTTGCGTGATGGATTACAGCTGATCTGGCAGTGTGAATCCACCAGCGAAAACTGATTGTAAATCTGCAGAGCTTTGAAAACCAAAGGCTTAAACTGTCCAGGAATATCCTAACAGTTCTGACCTATAATTATCTGTCCGAGGTCGAAACACACGAGCAGAAACAGCTGGGTCAACATCACGTCGAGTGTCCGAGGATTACAACCAAAGCTCTGAATGTCTTGTGAATGATATATCGGTGGAGCTGGGATTCATTTAAAGGAGTAGTTCACTTCAGAAGTAAAATTTCCTGATAATTTACTCGCTTTCATCCAAGATATTCATGTCTTTCTTTCTTCAGTCGGAAAGAAATTAAGAAAACATTCCAGGATGTTCCTCCATATAGTGTCTTCAATGGGGTCCAACGGGTCGAAGGTCCAGATGTGAGTTTCAGTGCAGCTTCAAAGTCTCGACACGATCCAGCCGAGGAATAAGAGTCTGATCTAGACAAACCAGCGGACATTTTAGAACAAGATAAACATTTATATACTTTTAACCACTAATGCTGGTCTTGCACTAGCTGTGATGCGACACACATTACGTGATCAGGTTGAAAGGTCAAGCGTGACGTAGGCGTAAGAACAGATCTAGTGTTTACAAAGAGACCGTGCAAAGACTAAGACAAACGCTATTTACAAAAAAAGGTAAAACATCGATATCGAACGATTTTGAAGTTGGCGGAGAAAATGAGATGGAGTTTTCTTTACATTTTTACATTTCTGAACCGAAACATGCGTATCCTTTCAACCTGATTACGTAATGTGTGTCGCATCACAGCGAGTGCAAGACCAGCATTAGTGGTTAAAAGTATATAAATGTTTATTTTGTTCTAAAATGTCCGCTGGTTTGTCTAGATGAGACTCTTATTCCTCGGCTGGATCGTGTCGAGACTTTGAAGCTGCACTGAAACTCACATTTGGACCTTCAACCCGTTGGACCCCATTGAAGTCACTATATGGAGAAACATCCTGGAATGTTTTCCTCAAAAAACATAATTTATTTTCCACTGAAGAAAGAAACACACGAACATCTTGGATGAGGTTAGGGTTGAGTAACTTATTCACGACCCAAAATGATCTCGATCGCCTCACTGCTTTTAATAAAATAACTGGACTTATTGACAGGTTGCAATGATGTTGATGATTTGTTTTGGTTTAAAGCCTCTGTAGTTTATGAGGTGAAGTTAATAATGTTTGATTTACAGTCTTCATAAAGGTGATCCAATTAGCATATCTGTACTAGATCCAGTCGGATTGCTAAAACGGTTCAGGCTGCGCTGGTTTAATGACTCTGATTGAAGACACACGTTAACGCTCCATTACAATCTTGATGATTCGCATGTTGTGCGTTTGCTCTGGTTCCAGGATCCACTGTCTCGGTTCAACTCTTTGAAGCTGGTTGACCATTATCCTTGACATCAAGTGCACAACACCCTACGGTACTGGATGGCAAATTAAGTCCTTTAATGATAAGTTGTTTCCCAAGGTTTTCGCAGGGAATTTCCACTGGATTACATTGTTCCAGAATCCTTTGAACTTGACATTGAACTTAAGCAGACTTTTGGTTTGCAGAGCCGTAACGTTTGCCTGTTCAGATGCTTTTGGAAAAGTGAACAAAGCCCTGATTCACACGGCTTCATTTGAGAAACTGGAATATTTTTAGTCAAGCATCATTTTTTTGGAGCGATGGTGCAAATGAATCTTTGAATCGATTCGCTGAAATGAACAGTTCGAACTGATTCACTAATGTTTCGTATATTTGCAGTGTTTTTATTATGTCTCTCTTCTCGTTTCAGAGCAATGGATCATTGGTGTGGTGCCAGAATCACAAGCAGTGCTCAAAGGTAAAACTGTGAATCTCATGCTATCAATGCTGATCAATGGATAATAATTTTTAAAAAGTCCTATTTTAGGACCATTAAAGGCGATCTATAATGCAAAATTCACTTTTACACGGTGTTTGAATGTGTGTGTTGGCAGTGTGTGTACACAACCACCTTATAATGATACAAATATTTTTGAATCCCCATAAATCATAAGTTTAAGAATGAGCAGTTTACGGATTCTATGCAATGTGACATCACATATGTTTAAGCTCCGCCCATGACTGCTGACGGATTAGCATAGCTCCGCCCCTCAGTGAGCTGTACAGTCCACCGTGTTTTATCTCTTTGTTAGAGCGTTTAACAGCAGCATTTAAGCAAGAAATAAATTATTTTTAAAGCTACTAAAGTTATTCAGTCATGAGCAGTGAGTGTTCTTTTGTTGTTTGATTCATATTAACAGCATATATAGCAGTAGGTTCTGTATATTACGCTGCTGTCACTTTAATACACAGATCTAATATACACATGCGATTTCTTTCCCTGCTGTTTACGTTCACAGACATAACCGACTGTGTTTATGTGAACTTTGTGTGTTTTGACATATCATTGTGTGTATTTGAGAGTTTGAGCGCAATAAGATGTGAAAGAGAACTTAGTTTAATACCAGCTTTCTGTGCACGTGCTTCGGGTGTGTGTGCTCAGAAAACCATATATCAGAAGTTTAGACTGATATGACTTTAAAACACATGCAGATAATTATCTTTCATGGTTATGAAGAACTGCAATGTCAAATGAGTGTGACCGCTATAGAGATGGTAATAAAAACAAACAGATGTTTTAGTGTTTGACAGAGTATCTGACGTAGGAGCTGCACAGGCTCCGCCCCCTTCTGGAAAGGGGGCGTGGGAGGCAGCAGCTCATTTGCATTTAAAGACACATGCACGAAAACAGCACGTTGTTCCTTCCACTCGAAAATAGGAATTTACAACACAGTAAAATAATTGATCTCTGGGGTATTTTGAGCTGAAACTTCACAGACACATTCTGGGGACACTGAGACTTATATTACATCTTGTAAAAAGGGTCCCCTTTAAGTTTATTGCAAGAACTTTATGCATATTTTCACTCTTCATTTTTGTAATGCAATGAAAAGTCATTCTCATTACTGCAATGCAAGACAAATTGTGATGTTTAAATCGTCATAAATTGTACAAGTTTAAAAAGCAAAGTATTTATACATCTTGCTACAGCAATGCAAGAAAAAACAGTGATGTTTTATTAAATATTAGTAGATTTTACAATTTTAAAAAGTAAGGTTAAAGTGTTTTTGCATCTCATTACTGCAATGCAAGAAATAATAGTAATATTTTATTAAAATATTCATGAAGTTTACCAGTTTAAAATGTAAGATTAAAGAATGTGTACTATTTGTTGTACTGCCTTTATTTGAGCTGAAATGCAGTAAAAACACTGTATTGCAGTGACAAGAATCTATTGAGAATAATGCAAATTACTAAAGTATATTTTGATTTTGAGATTAAAAGGTTTCAGGTTAAATGCAATGCCTCACATGTTCTTAATAGTTCATGTATTGAATTGAAGTCAGATGCAGTAGTGACCGTGTTTATATGATTCCCCGGGTATCTAGCATGTGTAAATGTGATGCATACTCTTCATTTACTATGGTAACAGTAATATTGAGTCTCTGTAGGGAGCTGAAGGTATAGACGAGTCCTGTGTTGAATCATTACACATTCACAGCATCATGCATGACGCTCGTTCACACAACACTGGTTACAGAGAGAAAGAAACCGGCCAGATTTTACTCTTACTTTGCTTGTGTGATTATATTTGTGCATGATGTGTTGCAACTTCATTTAGAGTCTCTCATGCATTTTACATAAGGAGCATATTTTAAAAAATAAGGTACAAAACAGTTAGCCTATGTTTTCACAAATGTTCATTGTTATTAATAATGTTGGGTTAAAAATAACCCAACGAGTGACCCAACTATGGGGTGGTATAGCACCTTCCCAACGGTTGAATGCATTGGGTTGAAAGCCAGTTGTGTTCAAAGTAACCCAACAGTTAAGTTAACTATTTATTTGTATTCATGACATTATTTTAATAAATACAATTCACTTTGTTTTCAAATACGGATTATTTAATTGTATAAAACAATAGATATGTCTCAAAAAATATATTTTTGAATTACAAACTAAATATTGGGGAGTGTAGAATTTAATGTAAATATCTAAATGATTGTGTGCATAAATTCAAAATACACAAGTAGCATACGTATTTAACCCAACAGCCGGGTTATTACTAGAACTTACCCAACGATTTAAAAAATGACCCAACATTTTTGGAAAATAACCCAACATAGTGACCCAATATGACGATTGGGTAAAAAAAATGAAAATAACCCAAGGTTTTTTTGTTTTTACTGTGAATGCATTAACTAATGTTTACAAAATGAGACCTTATTGTAAAGTGTTACCAAAGTTTATTGTGGTGAGGAAAAAAAAAAGCGTGACGAGTGAAGTTCAGCCAAGAAGAACAGACATTAACAAGGCAAAACACAAATTCATTTTGCTTCACGAGAGGTAATGAGGATGTCAGAGGGCTTCAAAGAAGGAGATACACACGGCGCTCGAAAAGCAAAGCCGCTTTGTTTTTGTGCTAGAATGCAACAAAAGACCTGCTCTTTTCCTTTCCATGGCGTTGGCCAGTGTCGGGTCTTGGCAGAACCACTGTCCCCAGTCATTCATCAAGAGCTGCTGTGTTAAAGAAGGATTTGGCTGTTTGCGTGTCTGAGCGTTGGGCGTTCCCATTACGACTGGCCCTCTTCATGTCTGAGACTCGAGAAACTCTCGGGGAGATCATGCCATGCTTTGACTGAGTGTGTTTCTGTTGCTAGCTATCTGTCAGGCATACTTCAGAATCATGTTTTTTATACTGGTAATTAGTAATGCATATGTTGTCGTTCTCCGGGTGGGACCGTGCTCAGTCCGGGCTGATGTTAGTCAAGGCACACATGCGTCAGATGGACGTCTTTGCCTGTTGCGTCATGTTTCGCTGTTT
>JAJAQA010000009.1:42626351-42631351 GCA_021464565.1 Rutilus rutilus | reverse complement strand
TTTCAGGATAATTTAATGAATGGAAAGTTCAAAAGAACAGCATTTATTTATCTTTTGTAACATTATAAATGTCTTTACTGTCACCTTTGATTCATAATATATATATATAATTTTTTTTTATTTTTTTATATCTTACTCACCACAAACGTTTCAATGGTAATGTTTCTACAAATATTTCAACATCATAATTGTGTCTTGATCATCAAATCATCATATTAGAGTGATTTGTGAAGGATCATGTGACACTGAAGACTGGAGTAATGATGCTGAACATTCAGCTTTGATCACAGGAATAAATTACACTTTACTATATATTCACATAGAGAACAGATGATTTACTTTATCAATGTATTTTTGATTAAATAAACGCAGCTTTGATGAGCAGAATTTCAGTATATCTCAGTATTTATGTAATTGCTTTGAAATGACAAGATAATGTTGCTTAATATCAGTATATCTGTGTAATGCTGAGTCTGTATTTCTCGCTCCCTGAAATATTCGTTCCACTCCCCCAGTTTACGTAAACCGGTAAATGAGTGTGTTTATGAGCTTCCTGATATGAGTGTCCCGCGGTGGCGTGTGCGCGAGTGTGTGTGTGCTTGTGTGTGTGTGTGTGAGTGCGTGTGTGTGCGTGCGTGCGAGTGTGTGAGTGTGTGCGTGTGTGTGTGTGTGTGTGTGTGTGTGTGTGTGTGTGTGTGAGTGTGAGTGCGTGTGTGTGTGCGTGCGTGTGTGAGTGTGTGTGTGTGTGTGTGTGTGGACTCAGCAGGAGATGCCCTGATGGGACAAGGCTGTTAAGTTTGATGGTCTTGTGTCTGCTCGCCTCATTCCTCATCATGGTGGGTGGCACAACAGTGGCGTAAAACACTGGGAAGATGTGGCCAGACACACACGTATCCAGACGTTCACACGCTTTCACCGGCATTGTGCTGCTTTAAAAGAGGAAGTCTATCTTTTCATTCAATTATATGCCACTCAAAACCGTTAATTAAACATATTAGGATTCTGAAAATGGTAAAACAAGGTTAAATGCAGAAGAGTTTCACAATGTTTGCTAGTGTTTCCTACAGAATGTTGGGCAGTTCTAATCCTCAGACTCATCTTTGAAGGTGATTTGCATTGATTGATTGTTAAAATACTTTCGTCAGTTGTAAGTGAGTTATAATAAGTGGATTTTGGGGGAATTAAAGCATTGTTTCTGTCCAGCTTGACTCAACCAATGGGATGAGTTTGGGGGCGGGACTACTTGTTCCTTTGACCAATGACAGAAAGGGGAGTTTTCAGAAAACCTGTTTGCAATTCAATTCCATTTGGTGACAGTAGTGACACGAAATGTTGTATTATTACCATTTCTTGTTATATTATTACAGTGATGTACACTTCCGTTTGGGGACAGTGAGATCTTTTTAAAAATACTTCACCAAGGACACACATTCAATTTATCAAAAGACATTTATAATGTTACAAAAGATTATATTAAAAAGAAAATGCAAAACCTTCTATTCATCAAGGAATTCTGACAGTTTCCACAAAGATAAGAACTGTTTTCAACACTGATAATAATCATAAATGTTTCTTGATCATCAAATCCTCATATTAGAGTGATTTGTGAAGGATCATGTGACACTGAAGACTGGAGTAATGATGCTGAAAATTCAGCTTTGATCACAGGAATAAATTGCACTTTACTGTATATTCACATAGAAAACAGATGATTTACATTAGAATAATATTTCACAATTTTTACTGTATTTTTTGATCAAATAAACACATCCTCGTTGAGCAGAAAAGACTCTTTCTTTCAAAAACTTTACCAACCCCAAACTTTTGAAAGGGACATTTGTTGGGACAATTTAAATCATTCGAACTATAAAGTTGAACCATGTTTTGCTGGAAATGTTGGAGAAGATTATTTTTTTTCTGCTTCTTCTTCATTTCCCTTTAAAACGTGTCTCCGCTCTGAATGTTTCATAATGCTAAAGCTGTCAAGTTTCCATGTTTACATTCCGACGCTCTCGGTTTGGCACGAAGCCGTTCCTCTTCTCATCTGTCCCGATAGCAGCTCGCTTTTTTAATTGTCTCCCGATCCCGAGGGATTATCCCAATCAGAGCGGCTTGTAAACTCCTCTGGGAGTGATAACACATAAACAGCGAGGGCTTGTTTGACAGCGCTGGACGGACGCGGCCTGTTCTCTTATCAGTCCTGCAGATGTGCTCAATAACACATCTCAGTTGGCATGTCTTTGGCTCGGAAGAGTGTTGCGTTGAGTTTCCTGACGGATGCATGTTTTCCACGAGTTCTGGAGTCTGTCAGAGCGCAAGTCATCCGTCATTACTAAAGCCTTCATTAGTCCTGCTAATCTGATGAACAAAGACCTGCATGTGTGAATGAATCACTCGTACGACTTTCTTACAAGTGAAGGTGAAAATAAAATCAGACTTTACTTCATGTTCCTGGTTTTAGGGCCGTTCGCACATACGGGGGGAAAATACATGTTTTTAAGTTACTGGAGTGTGTTTTGTAATCTTTTTGTGATATTATTGCTGCTTTAAATGCTTGAGCCCTTCAAGGCAGGATGGATTCTGATTGGCTGTTAATTTTTATTTTTTTTATCATTCATCAGCTGAAAAAAAATAATTCTGATTCTGTTGATATTATTTCTGAGTCATTACTGTAAGCTGTGATGTGGACTCTAATATCTAATAGTTTATTATTAAAACATTACGGTTATCAATATTGATGTGAACATGAATGGGCCTTTATTGTCAATTAGGGATGCAGTGTGTATATATACACTCACCTAAAGGATTATTAGGAACACCTGTTCAATTTCTCATTAATGCCGTTATCTAATCAACCAATCACATGGCAGTTGCTTCAATGCATTTAGGGGTGTGGTCCTGGTCAAGACAATCTCCTGAACTCCAAACTGAATGTCAGAATGGGAAAGAAAGGTGATTTAAGCAATTTTGAGCGTGGCTGTTGGTGCCAGACGGGCCGGTCTGAGTATTTCACAATCTGCTCAGTTACTGGGATTTTCACGCACAACCATTTCTAGGGTTTACAAAGAATGGTGTGAAAAGGGAAAAACATCCAGTATGCGGCAGTCCTGTGGGGGCGAAAATGCCTTGTTGATGCTAGAGGTCAGAGGAGAATGGGCCGACTGATTCAAGCTGATAGAAGAGCAACTTTGACTGAAATAACCACTCGTTACAACCGAGGTATGCAGCAAAGCATTTGTGAAGCCACAACACGCACAACCTTGAGGCGGATGGGCTACAACAGCAGAAGACCCCACCGGGTACCACTCATCTCCACTACAAATAGGAAAAAGAGGCTACAATTTGCACGAGCTCACCAAAATTGGACAGTTGAAGACTGGAAAAATGTTGCCTGGTCTGATGAGTCTCGATTTCTGTTGAGACATTCAGATGGTAGAGTCAGAATTTGGCGTAAACAGAATGAGAACATGGATCCATCATGCCTTGTTACCACTGTGCAGGCTGGTGGTGGTGGTGTAATGGTGTGGGGGATGTTTTCTTGGCACACTTTAGGCCCCTTAGTGCCAATTGGGCATCGTTTAAATGCCACGGCCTACCTGAGCATTGTTTCTGACCATGTCCATCCCTTTATGACCACCATGTACCCATCCTCTGATGGCTACTTCCAGCAGGATAATGCACCATGTCACAAAGCTGGAATCATTTCAAATTGGTTTCTTGAACATGACAATGAGTTCACTGTACTAAAATGGCCCCCACAGTCACCAGATCTCAACCCAATAGAGCATCTTTGGGATGTGGTGGAACGGGAGCTTCGTGCCCTGGATGTGCATCCCACAAATCTCCATCAACTGCAAGATGCTATCCTATCAATATGGGCCAACATGTCTAAAGAATGCTTTCAGCACCTTGTTGAATCAATGCCACGTAGAATTAAGGCAGTTCTGAAGGCGAAAGGGGGTCAAACACTGTATTAGTATGGTGTTCCTAATAATGCTTTATAGGTGAGTGTATATATATCTTCCAGCATATCGGTAACAGCTATATTTTTTATTTTTTATTATAAAAATAATAAATATAGCCGTTATAGACGCGCTCACATACAGTAAATCAGATATTGGCCCGATGTACGATATTAGTACGATACATCGTTGAAGAAATCCACTAGCGAGTCACGACTGTTTCCAGAAACCGTACTGTCGCAAATCAGTCGTTAAAACACGTTAGTTAATGATGTCACACACGTATGGAGTAATTTCTTTTTAATGAATCTGTTAGAGATGGAATTAACGCTAGATGTTTTGCTATAAATTACAGACATGCCATCTGAGGAATATTTCTCATTTTTCTCAGTTGTTTTGCTTTATTTCCAGATTCACTCATAGACTCGTTCTTACACTAGAGCTCGTTCACACATGCGCACTCTTCAGAAACTACACTTTACATCTCTCGACAAACTCGTAAATGACATTTGTATGTATTCTAAATGAAAGACACAGGTCATACTGAATATCAGCTTGATTATTCTGCTCAAGATCACGATTTATTGAGTCCACATGTCATGAAAACATAAACTGTTCTTCTGACCACAGCTCGAGATCTGTCGCTCAAACACACAACTCTGCGATGCTGTTCGCGAATGTTCGTTAAAACGATGGTTTCTGGAAACACCGACTCGTTGAACTGCTGATAACGACAGAACTTGCGACTATAGTTGGCTAACGATGCTTTCGGGAAACTCAGTCCTGATCGAGACGTTATCTAAGAACTCACCCGTCCCGTCATGATTTATAAACTGAGCTTAGAGAAGAAAGATTAATCCAGCTTGAGTTACGGCTCCGTCTTCACTCGTTTATTAGCGCTCACTGACATGAAACATGAATGTGGACCTTTTAGGCTCAGTCTGGTTTGTTTGGATATGCTTTAGATGCGGAGTTGTTGTTTTTAACCCCTTTTAGTGAGCGTTTCACCTCCACTGCTTCACTTTAAATGGAGACAAA
>JAJAQA010000009.1:42568851-42621351 GCA_021464565.1 Rutilus rutilus | reverse complement strand
CAAACAAACTCTCACTCACTGACTTTGTTGAATATTCAGTTTATTCATTTTTCTGCCAATATGAGATTAAAAAACAGGCTTTATTGGGTGATTACGTTTCTTGACTCGTGAGCTTGTGAGTGAGCGTTTAGATCAGCCAATAGGAATGAACTTGATGATTTGAACCAATGAGATTTTAAAGTGGGCGGGGCTTCCCAGTACAGGAATAGAAACACGTGTAATCGAAATCAAATTGAAAATCAAAACTCAAATTGAATGTAAAGAGAGATGTTTCTCTTTATCTTGTTGTGCAAATCATGGAAAAACTGAAGATGTTTCTATAGTAAATGTACGTTTATCTGGTTATGTTCGAGAATCACTAGAAATCCGTCTTATGTAGATCAAAACATTAGAATTGAGTCTTTACAATGAATCAGTTCAATCTAAATAGAGTCAGTCAGGAAAAATCTGCTTGATTTGGGGGGAATTTTTTCTCTGATAAAAATTGTGATTTGAAATGAAAAGCTCCAGGTTTGCATAAAGGGCTGCACAATGTGCCTAAAGATTTTGTCATTAAATATCAATTTGACTTATAATAATAATACAAATAATAATTATTTGTATTATTGTTGTTGTTTTTATTTTATTATAATTATTGTTATTATTATTATTATTATTATGATTAAATAAAAATACTAAATGTTGTAATATTTCACTGTGAAATAAAAAAGCTGTTTTTTAAGTAAAAAATATAATATAATAATTATTATTTCATTTTACTGTACAACAGTAAAATTACTAGGACTAATATTTTTGGCTGTCGTAGTTTCTTCATTTTTAGACATTAATATAATAATAATAATAATAATAATAATAATAATAATTATTATTATTATTATTATTATTATTATTATTTTACAGTTAAACAGTAAAACGACTAATACTACTATGGTTGTCGTAATTATTATTACTATGATTATAATTATTATTTTACAGTACAACAGTAAAATTAATAATACTAGGCTACTATTTATGGCTGTCGTAGTTTCCTAATTTTTAAACATTAATTTAATAATAATACTTATTATTATTATTATTATTATTATTACCTTATTTCACAGTACACCAGTAAAATTACTAATACTAATATTTTTGGCTGTCATAATTATTATTACTATGATGATGATTATTATTATTATTATTATTATTTTACAGTATAACAGTAAAATTACTAATACTACTATTTATCGCTGTCACAGTTTCCAAATTTTTAAACATTAATATAATAATAATACTTATTATTATTATTATTATTATTATTATTATTATTATTATTATTATTCCCTTATTTCACAGTACACCAGTAAAATTACTAATACTAATATTTTTGGCTGTCATAATTTCTTAATTTTTAAACATTACTATAATGCTAAGTATTATTATTTTACAGTACAGTACAACAGTAAAATTACTAATAATATCTTAATATCTTCATTTTCAAACACTAAACCATAGAGCTTTTATTTTGGCAGAAAACGCATGAATGTTTGTTGATTAAATAAGGATGAGATGTAATGCGTGTTGTGATGCTGGTTTCGCAGTCATAACCCCTGTTAGCCTGTTAGCCTGTTAGCCTGTTAGCGTGTCGCTCGTCCTGCTCTGTTATTAATGATGTCAGATTCGGTGTGTGTGAATGCGAAGCCAAACCGCATCGTTCGCTCATGTTTGATTTCAGTCCTCACACTCTATTTAACAGCAGATAAACGTTTGCCTGCCAATAGCAGAATAACGACAGCGCCGCTAATGAGCTAATTAAAATCCCATAAACGGGTCAGCGCACTTACTCAGCACTTCTCACAGCATCACTTCTGTGTGTGTGTGTGTGTGTGTGTGTGTGTTTGCACTGGTTTATCCTGCATGTAAGAGCCGGGACTGGTTTGGTGTTTTGCACTATGGAAGCTTATTTAACTTTTTTTAATAGACTTTTTCTCTGCAATTAACTACATTTATATCTCTCTATTTTGACTTGTTAGATATAAACTTGCAATTAAATTAAATTAAATTCACATGTATTTGTATAGCGCTTTTCACAATACACAAAATGTTCAAAGCAGCTTTACAGAAAGTGCACGAGTCCACATTAGTTTACAGTGATCTGTGATCAGAGGATTATGTATTTCAGAAATGTACATATAACAAATCACAGTTAGATAAAAATGTATTAATTTAAACAATGTGATAATTTAATGCAGAAACAATGAGCTCATTGAAGTAATCAATACTTGTTTGTTAACAAATGCTTATGACATTTAGAGAGATGCAGCATTGCTGCGTGTTCATTCAGAGTTTGTGTCATTTCTTTCATGCAATTGAAAGTCCGAAGTTTGCGCTGATGTTTAGTCAGTGTGTAAAGCGTAAGTGATCCGTGAGCAGATTGAAGTTGAAGACTCTTTGTGTTGGCACTGCTGGTGTGGTTTGGGAGTGAGTGTGTGTGTGTGTGTGTGTGTGTGTGCGTGTGTGTGTGTGTGTGTGTGAGGAATGAGTTGAGGAGTATATTGGGTTTCTGGATGACTGAATGATTTACATGCTTTTCTTCTGTTAGACACTGTTGATCATCTTCATCTGAAGTCATATTATTATTTTAAATATGTTTTTATTACAATACAATACAATACAAACTTTATTTCTATAGCACATTTAAAAACAACCATGTTGACCAAAGTGCTGTACATTGAGAAGAAACAATAAGTAGACAAGATACAACACCAGACAATTACAACAATTCTCATGCCGGATTAAAAGCCAAGGAATAAAAATGTGTTTTAAGTCGCGATTTAAAAACCAGAAGGCTGGGGGCCAGTCTAACATGAAGAGGCAATTCATTCCACAGTCTCGGGGCTGCGACTGAGAAAGCTCGATCCCCTCTGTTATTATCCAAATCATTATCAATGATTGCCTTTACTTTTTAAATTATTTATCTTTATTATTTTTTTATTAGTTATTTAATTATTAGGAAGTGTTTTTATTTTGTTTTTATTTGAAAATTATTTGTTTAATTTATTATATTTCTAATTAATTATTAGTGTTTTATTTTGATTGCATTAATTATTTGTTTAAATTTTATATTTTTATTATTTAAGTAGTAAGTATTTTATTTGGATTTTTTTTCGTTTTAAAATTAATTTATTTTAATTTAGCATTTTTTATGATTTAATGAATCATTAGTAACTGTTTTATTTATTTTTATTTTAAAATTTATTTATATTAATTTAGCATTTTTAGGATTTAGTAAGTTTTATTTTGATTGTTCTTATTTTTTAATTATTTAAAAATAATTAAAAATATATGTTAAAAATATTGAAAAAATATTTATTAATTATTTATTTTATTAAAAAATTATTTTGATATTTCATAAATGATTAGTATGTTTTTTTATTGTAAAATTATTTGTTTAATTTACTTTTTAACATTTTATTATTAGTAAGTGTTTTTATTTTTATTTATATTTGTTTTTACATTTATATATAACATTTTGTATTTTTATTATTTAATTAATCATTAGAAAGTTTTTTTCATTATTATTTGTTTAATTTTATGTTGTTGTAATTTAATTATAAGAAACTACTTTATTTTTGTGTTGTTTAATTATATATTATTTATGAATTAATTTATATGATAGTGTTTTACTTTGATTGTTTTAATTTAAAATGTATTTATTTTTGTATTTATATCATTGAATTAGTTATAATCTTCAGTGTTTCATCAACGCACAAACGCGTCTGAAAAACCCTGGTCTGCGTAAAGCATCTGTGGTTCACGTTTCTTCATGATGTGCTAATCTCTTCTTTGCTTTTCTCTTGCAGTGTCTGGAGCCTTGCAGGGCATCATGGGACCTGAAGGAGAACCAGTGTCAGGACTTGTGTGAGGTAAGAGACGAGACGTTTCCCCTGCGCTAAACTATTGCTCTTTTAATCCGCGTTTAAAGGGGTGGTATAATTCCCTTTTCACAAGATGTAAAATAAGTCTCTGATGTCCCCAGAGTGTGTGTGTGAAGTTTTAGCTTAAAATACCCCACAGATATTTTTATATAGCATGTTAAAGTTGTCACTTTTTGAGGGTGAGCAGAAACACACCGTTTTTGTGTCTGTCCCTTTAAATGCAAATGAGCTGCTGCTCCCGGCACAGGGGGCGGAGCTTCAAGAGCTTGTGTGTTAGCAGCTCCGATTACCTCACGCAGACACACACTGAAAATATCTAAAACTTTTAGTCTTTTATGTTCAAACCGGAGTCAGACAATGATGGAGAGACTCGAGAAGAAGTGACAACATGTAGAATACAACATTTCTGAATGGATAGTTGATGAATTTATGTAGCTTATGTGTAGTTATCTTCTAGTCATTGATTAGCATATTCTGTCATGATAATGTATAAGTGCCGTTCCTGGGGGCGGGGTTTATGTAAATTCTAGGGTTGGTGATGTCACTAACCCGGGAGGAATGTGGTGTAGTCTCTACCAGCCGTTTGTTGTAGTCCTATAAAGCCATTTCTTTAAAAGTAAATATCTCCCTTTGCTCTGAACTTTGAGCGTCGTAACTTTGCAGATGTTGTTTATGCTCAAACAGCAACATTACACACTAACTACAGTTAGAAAAGTCAAAAGTCAGTTAGTTTAATCGTGTTGCTCTGCTTCTGATTTCAGACTCAGTTCCCGAAGAAGCACTACGAGTGTCTGACGAGCTGCGAGTTCTTGCGTTCGGTGGAGTCGCAGAAGCAGGGCGAGTGTCCGGCACCGGATCGAGCCAGTGGATTCGCAGCGGCTTGTGTGGAGAGCTGTGAAGAAGACAACGAGTGCACCACTACAAAGAAATGCTGTCCCAATGGATGCGGACACACCTGCCAGATCCCCAAGAACCTCTATAGAGGTACACACTCTTTCCCAGCGCTAGTGTGGAAGTCAAATAATGGCAAATGTTTTTGAAACAAAAAAGCTTGTTGAATTGCACTAATTGAAAACAGTATGCATTGCATTAACCGTGCTTGCATTTTAAAGGGATAGTTCACCCAAAAATGAAAATCAGCCCATGATTTACTCACCCTCAAGTCATCCTAGCTGTATATGACATTCTTCTTTCAGACGGATACAATCTGAGTTATATTAATAAATGTCCTGGCTCTTCCAAGCTTTATAATGGCCGTTTCTGTTTTTGTTTTGAAGTCCATAAAAGTGTATCTATCCATCAGAAAAGTGCATATATCCATCATAAAAGTGTATCTATACATCATAAAAGTGCATATATTCATCATAAAAGTGCATCTATCCATCATAAAAGTGCATCTATCCATCATAAAAGTGCATCTATCATGATAAAAGTGCATCCATCCATGATAAAAGTGCATCTGTCCATGATAAAAGTGCATCTATCATCATAAAAGTGCATCTATCCATCATAAAAGTGCATATATCCATCATAAAGTGCATCTATCCATCATAAAAGTGCATCTATCCATGATAAAAGTGCATCTATCATCATAAAAGTGCATCCATCCATGATAAAAGTGCATCTATCCATCATAAAAGTGCCTCCATCCATGATAAAAGTGCATCTATCCATCACAAAAGTGCCTCCATCCATCATAAAAGTGCATCTGTCCATCATAAGTGCATCTATCATCATAAAAGTGCATCCATCCATGATAAAAGTGCATCTATCCATCATAAAAGTGCATCTATCCATGATAAAAGTGCATCTATCCATGATAAAAGTGCATCCATCCATCATAAAAGTGCATCCATCCATCATAAAAGTGCATCCATCCATCATAAAAGTGCATCCATCCATGCATCATAAAAGTGCATCTATCCATCCATCATAAAAGTGCATCCATCCATGCATCATAAAAGTGCATCTATCATCATAAAAGTGCCTCCATCCATGATAAAAGTGCATCTATCCATCACAAAAGTGCCTCCATCCATCATAAAAGTGCATCTGTCCATCATAAGTGCATCTATCATCATAAAACTGCATCCATCCATGATAAAACTGCATCTATCCATCATAAAAGTGCATCTATCCATGATAAAAGTGCATCTATCCATGATAAAAGTGCATCCATCCATCATAAAAGTGCATCCATCCATCATAAAAGTGCATCCATCCATCATAAAAGTGCATCTATCCATCCATCATAAAAGTGCATCCATCCATGCATCATAAAAGTGCATCTGTCCGTCATAAAAGTGCATCCATCCATCATAAAAGTGCATCTATCCATCATAAAAGTGCATCCATCCATCATAAAAGTGCATCTATCCATCCATCATAAAAGTGCATCCATCCATGGATCATAAAAGTGCATCTGTCCGTCATAAAAGTGCATCCATCCATCATAAAAGTGCATCTATCCATCATAAAAGTGCATCCATCCATCATAAAAGTGCATCCATCCATCATAAAAGTGCATCTATCCATCCATCATAAAAGTGCATCTATCCATCATAAAAGTGCATCTATCCATCCATCATAAAAGTGCATCTATCCATCATAAAATTGCATCCATCCATCATAAAAGTGCATCTATCCATCATAAAAGTGCATCCATCCATCATAAAAGTGCATCTATCCATCATAAAAGTGCATCTATCCATCCATCATAAAAGTGCATCTATCCATCATAAAAGTGCATCCATCCATCATAAAAGTGCATCTATCCATCATAAAAGTGCATCCATCCATCATAAAAGTGCATCTATCCATCCATCATAAAAGTGCATCTATCCATCATAAAAGTGCATCCATCCATCCATCATAAAAGTGCATCTATCCATCCATCATAAAAGTGCATCTATCCATCATAAAAGTGCATCTATCCATCCATCATAAAAGTGCATCTATCCATCATAAAAGTGCATCTATCCATCCATCATAAAAGTGCATCTATCCATCCATCATAAAAGTGCATCTATCCATCATAAAAGTGCATCCATCCATCATAAAAGTGCATCTATCCATCATAAAAGTGCATCCATCCATCATAAAAGTGCATCTATCCATCCATCATAAAAGTGCATCTATCTATCATAAAAGTGCATCCATCCATCCATCATAAAAGTGCATCTATCCATCATAAAAGTGCATCCATCCATCATAAAAGTGCATCCATCTATCCATCCATCATAAAAGTGCATCTATCATCATAAAAGTGCATCCATCCATCATAAAAGTGCATCCGTCCATCATAAAAGTGCATCTATCCATCATAAAAGTGCATCTGTCCATCATAAGAGTGCATCTATCCATGATAAAAGTGCTCCACACCACACAAGCGATGTGTTTGTGAAAGAAAAATATCCATATTTAAAACTTTATCGACTAAAATAACTAGCCTCCGGCAGATGCCCCTAAAAATACAATTAGTGCAAATCAACAAGCTTTTTTGTTTTGCCAAAACATTTGCCATTTATTTTACTTCCACACACCATCATCAACCCAAGTTCACCCATACATTTGATCATTTACTCGCCCTCATGTTGTTAAAAACCTGAGAAATAAGTGGACAAATGTCTTGTTTGTTTTGTCCACACATTGAAAGTCATTGTCATTTTGGACCCCATTGACTTTCATCGTATGGACAAAAATCGGAAGTCATGACAGATTTGCATATTGTCATGACCGTTATCCGTCTGAATAGTTTACTTTATAATTGTAATTCTTATGTTATAATAAGGCAGACATTAGAGAGATAATAATTAAGATAATTTAGATTTTGTAATGTTTTTGACAGAAGTCTCCTCTTCACCAAAGCTGCATTTATATGATCGAAAAGACAGTACAAATTCTGAAATATTATTACAATGTAAAACAGCTGATTTCAATGTGAATATATTGTACAATTTAATTTATTCATTGATGCAAAGCTAAATTTTCAGATTCATTTTATATATATATATATATATATATTATTAATGTTACAGAAGAGTCTATTTCAAATGTTGTTCTTTTGAACTTTCTATTAATCAAAGAAGAATGTATTACGATTTCTACAAATATATTAATCAGCAAAAACATTTTCAACATTGATAATAAGAGCTATTATTAATAATTGAGCACCAATAATAATAGTTGAGCATCAAATCCTCATATTAGAGTGATTTCTGGAGGATCATGTGACACTGAAGACTGGAGTAATGATGCTGAACATTCAGCTTTGATCACAGGAATAAATTACACTTTACTGTATATTCACATAGAGAACAGCTGATTTACATTATAATAATATTTCACTATTTTTACTGTATTTTTTTTAATCATACTTGCACAATAAGATGAAACGTGACCTCTGAAAGCAAGCGAAGCGTTCCGGTTTGTGTTGCACGATTGTTATTAATGTCAGATTTACTGGTTCCCCCTCATTTGCAGAAAGTCATAAAGCCTTTTATTGAAATCCAAACCCAATCAGGCTGATCCTCTGGTGTCAGAGGCGTGATTATTTATGATTATTTCTGTGTGTCGTCGCTCTGGTGAAGATGCTGGAAACCATTAACAGGCTCGATGGAGCGCTGAGTGTTTCTCGTGTTCTCGATCGCTCTCAGATGTTCCTCAGGTGCGGCTGTAACCCCGCGAGTCTCTCGGCTTCAGAAACATATTAACACTGATTACTACACGGCTCTGTGGAATACTTGATTCTGATTGGTCGATCGCTCCATCCAGCGGTGTATTATTCCCAGATAACAACAGAAGCACCGGCTCATCCGGGTCACTGAAGTCAGCAGCGCTACACACTCGCTATACACTCGCTACACACTCGCTACACACTCGCTATACACTCGCTACACATTCGCTACACACTCGCTATACACTCGTTACACACTCGCTACACACTCGCTACACACTCGCTATATACTCGTTACACACTCGCTATACACTCGCTACACACTCGCTACACACTCGCTATACACTCGCTGTACACTCGCTACACACTCGCTGTACACTCGCTACACACTCGCTGTACACTCGCTACACACTCGCTGTACACTCGCTACACACTCGCTACACACTCGCTGTACACTCGCTACACACTCGCTGTACACTCGCTACACACTCGCTGTACACTCGCTACACACTCGCTACACACTCGCTACACACTCGCTGTACACTCGCTACACACTCGCTACACACTCGCTACACACTCGCTACACACTCGCTACACACTCGCTGTACACTCGCTACACACTCGCTGTACACTCGCTACACACTCGCTGTACACTCGCTACACACTCGCTGTACACTCGCTACACACTCGCTATACACTCGCTATACACTCGCTACACACTCGCTACACACTCGCTGCACACTCGCTACACACTCGCTGCACACTCGCTACACACTCGCTGCACACTCGCTATACACTCGCTACACACTCGCTGCACACTCGCTACACACTCGCTACACACTCGCTATACACTCGCTACACACTCGCTACACACTCGCTACACACTCGCTACACACTCGCTACACACTCGCTACACACTCGCTATACACTCCCTACCCACTCCCTATACACTCCCTATACACTCGCTACACACTCGCTACACACTCCCTATACACTCGCTACACACTCCCTATACACTCGCTACACACTCCCTACCCACTCCCTATACACTCCCTATACACTCGCTACACACTCCCTATACACTCCCTATACACTCGCTACACACTCCCTATACACTCGCTGCACACTCGCTACACACTCGCGACACACTCGCTACACACTCGCTACACACTCGCTGCACACTCGCTACACACTCGCTGCACACTCGCTACACACTCGCTACACACTCGCTACACACTCGCTACACACTCGCTGCACACTCGCTACACACTCGCGGCGCACTCGCTACACACTCGCTACACACTCGCTGCACACTCGCTACACACTCGCTACACACTCGCTACACACTCGCTACACACTCGCTACACACTCGCTGCACACTCGCTACACACTCGCTGCACACTCGCTATACACTCGCTACACACTCGCTGTACACTCGCGACACACTCGCTACACACTCGCTATACACTCGCTGTACACTCGCTACACACTCGCTGTACACTCGCTACACACTCGCTATACACTCGCTACACACTCGCTAGGAACGGGTTTTCTTCGTGGAAGTTTTGCGTTTGGTGAGCTCATTAAATATTAAAACTCAGTTGAATCAATATTTAGTGTAGAGTTATTTAATTATGCCATCCAGTATCGTGGACTCGCTTCCTCTTGTTTCATTCAAACGCAGCGGCGGCCATTTTGTGTCTATCGTTTTATACACTGTTGGATTATAAGATACAAACAGGAACAATTTTAAAACAGTTTAATCTGAAATATCAATATCTCTGTTCTCCATAATTATTAATGTGTTGAAATGTTGTGTAATAAGTGGGATAATGTAGATCCAGACGGTTGTTATCTCAGAATAAACCCCTTCAGGTGTGTGTGTGTGTGTGAGTGTGTGTGTGTGTGTTATCTCAGAATAAACCCCTTCAGGTGTGTGTGTGTGTGTGTGTGTATGAGTGTGAGTGTGTGTGTGTGTGTGTGTGTGTGTGTGTGTGTGTGTGTGTGTGTTATCTCAGAATAAACCCCTTCAGGTGTGTGTGTGTGTGTGTGCGTGTGTGTTATCTCAGAATAAACCCCTTCAGGTGTGTGTGTGTGTGTGTGTGTGTGTGTGTGTGTGTGTGTGTGTGTGAGTGTGTGTGTGTGTGTTATCTCAGAATAAACCCCTTCAGGTGTGTGTGTGTGTGTGTGTGTGTGTATGAGTGTGAGTGTGTGTGTGTGTGTGTGTGTGTGTGTGTGTGTTATCTCAGAATAAACCCCTTCAGGTGTGTGTGTGTGTGTGTGTGTGTGTGTGTTATCTCAGAATAAACCCCTTCAGGTGTGAGTGTGAGTGTGAGTGTGAGTGTGAGTGTGTGTGTGTGTGTGTGTGTGTGTGTGTGTGTGTGTGTGTGTGTGTGTTATCTCAGAATAAACCCCTTCAGGTGTGTGTGTGTGTGTGTGTGTGTGTGTGTGTGTTATCTTAGAATAAACCCCTTCAGGTGTGTGTGTGTTATCTCAGAATAAACCCCTTCAGGTGTGTGTGTGTGTGTGTGTGTGTGTGTGTGTGTGTGTGTGTGTGTGTGTGTGTGTGTGTGTGTGTGTGTGTTATCTTAGAATAAACCCCTTCAGGTTGATGGAGACCTGATCCTGATCACCCTGTCGGGTTTATTCTGAGATAACAAATGGCTGGATCTACATGATCCCTCACTTAAACTGATCTACTGTTTCAGCTGCTGCTTCTTCTTCTTCTTCTTCTTCTTCTTCATAGACCAACATTATAAAATACTGCGGCCCAAACCGTTCTAGTTGTGACCCTCAGACTCTGGTTTCTGTTTCTGTTCTATCCGATTCTACTGTTTTCATTAATCAGATAATCAAAACTACAAAAAATAGACTTTTTTTACAAAGAATTGACCCATAGACTTTCATTGAAGGGATGAATATTTTCAAACATGAACTCTTGCTGAGTGTTTAACCTCCATCCGTTCGCAACATGCTAATCATGCTAGAAACAGACAAAGCAACATGCTAAAGCAACATGCTAATCATGCTAGAAACAGACAAAGCAACATGCTAAAGCAACATGCTAATCATGACAAGAGACAAGACAAGCAACATGCACTTTGGATAAAAGAGTATGCCAAATGCACATGTAAATCTACGTATATGCATAAATGTAGTAAAATCTCCCTCTGCTGTTTTCGTGTGGCAGTCAAAGTGGCGTCGTTGACGGTTTTATTTTCGGCTCCACAAACTTTCATCATTGCATTCAAGGTCTGCATTTCTTTAGTTCATGCATTCCCTGGGAATGGATTCAGGAATGAAGCATCTGCGTGTGTGTTTGGAAGGATCTGACGTGCACCTGTGGAGGTTTCATGTGTGGTTACGGGTGAATCTCAGTCGGAGCGAGTGCAGGAGTGTGTGTGCGGAGCGGTTAGTCTGTGGGATCTGGGATCAGACGTCACACACACGTGCTGTAGATGTGAAACCGCAGCTCAATCCAGTACAGATGCTGTTCAGCCTCTTCAACATCACTGAGATCCAGGGTTTCAGGCCTTCAGCTTCTTCATCCATGTCTCCATCCTGAGTTTAATGCAGTCAAGATGTTGAGGACAACATTTTATTGCTATTAAGATTATCCTCTTCCACTGATATTTTAGCATTATTGAGATACTATTATAGTTTTAATTAATATTTTGAATTAGTTTTTTTTTTAAGTTTTTTTTTTAGTTTTTGCTTTTTATATATATTTTTTAAATTGATATATTTTTTTTAAATGTCTATTTAGTTAATTATAATAACCCTGAAAATTGAAATAACACATCAAATAAAATACAAATATTACTGATACTATTATAGTTTTATATTTTCAAATTGCTTAGTTTTGCTTTTTTGTTATATATTTATAAGAATATATATATATTTTTTAAATGTCTTTATAGATTTTATTAGTTTTATTTCAGTTTTAGTACATCAAGTAAAACTAAAAGAAAAAGAAAATGTTTAAAATAAGTCAGTTAAAGTTTATTTTACTTCAAGTAATACAAATATTTTTGGTGGTTTTAGTTTTAGTTAACTATTACATCCCTGAAAAGTGAAGTAATAAATGTATTAAAATTAAATATAAATATTACAGATACTACTAGATTTTTTATTAGCATTTAGATTTAATTTTTTCGTTTGAATTTTAGTTAGTTTTAGTCATTTTTGTTAGTTTTTGCTTTTTATAGTATTTTTGTAGTATTTTTTAAATGTCTATGTAGTACATTACAACCCATGAAAAATGAAATAACACAAAGTCAAATAAAATATAAATATTACTGATACTGATACTATTATAGTTTTTATTAACATTACATTTTTTTCATTTTAATTTAGTTTTAGTAATTTTTTTGTTTTTTTGCTTATGCTTTACATTTTTTTAAATATCTGTATAGTTTTATTCATTTTATTTCAGTTTTAGTTGTTTTAGTAATTTAGTACATCGTTAAACTAAAAGAAAATGAGAAATGTTTCTGTGCCAACTAGATGAAATGAAATAAGTTCAGATCAAGATGAAATTAAGTTAACGTTAATATCCCTGAAAAGTGAAATAATAAATAAAATAAAAGATTAAATATTAGATGGAAAACGTATCTACTAAGCAAAGTAAGTTTAAATTACTAACTGGTAATAAATGAGAACTAAAGCCAAAAATTAATCCTAATTTGTCATATTTAAAAATAAACTAATAAAAATGACAAAAACGTAAAAAAAAACCCCTAATATTGAATTTTTATTTATGTATTTTCTTTGAAGTAACACTTGAAATGCGTTTGATGGGTTTAGTTGTAGTGAACTCTAATAACCCGTTCCTGTGGGCGATGAAGACGTAGAGCTGATTGATGGAGTGTGTGTAAGATCTTCCTCGTTCTTCATCACAGCTGTGACCAATCGAGCAGAACATTTGCTCCTCTCTCAAAGCTTTGTACTTCATAAATCTTTCATTTATTACATATGGAAGACTTTCTAATGTCTTTGAGGGTTAAAGTCTCCAGCAGATGGGAGGTTCGGTGTCGTTATATCATAATTTTATTATGAGTTATTTTGAACAATTGCATATTCAATTAAACAATTTTATATTTTAAAGAATCGTGTGATAATGTCTATTTTTTTTTTTGGTCTAATCCAGTGAATTAAATACATTAAAAATAAAATATTGGATTATTTTCTCTTTTTATTTGGATCAAAAATTATTCAGACACTAGATATCATTTTTGATAAATTTTTATGTAAGTGAGGAGAGCAAAATAAAGTAAATATTATGACATATTATACCCAAATATTCTTTTATAATTTATTATATATATATAAAATAATTAATTTATAAAAACGTGGGAGCAGAAATGATTCGGACACTTTGAGCTGATCATGTTTTGCTGAAGTGTGTTTTCTTTAATTGCTAATGCTCTTTTTACACACAGACTGAACACAATGAAGCATTGCTTGGTGATTGGTTGAGCTAAACTGGTATTATCTAATTGTGTAGTTAAATTTAACAGCTGACAGATATTCAACATAATTCATGTGTGAGACAGTCTAACAGAAGGACGGACAAAACCAGTCAAATATCAGCTGAGTTCTGCTCAGATTTTATTACCGTTTTCTAAACTATAGTGAATAAACTGATAATGTGAGAAAGGTGTGTGAATACATTTTGGTTTGACTGTATGTGCACACTTTGAAATAAATATTTAGGTTGTTATTCAGTGTTATTTGAGTGTGTGTTGTTGTTTCTCGCAGGATCTCCTCTGAAGCCGCGGAAGGAGCTGGTGTTTTGGGAGCATCCGTCGGGAAAACTGGAGGTTCGCTGGTCGTCGCGGTTCAACGTCTCGGTGGAGCCGGTGCTTTACGTGTTGCAGCGGCGCTGGAACTTCGGCATCCACCCCAGCGAAGACGACGCCACCCAGTGGCTGGATGTGGCACAGGTCTGTCCTTTCACCACTAATGCACCAGTCATGCAAGTTTAAAGTGGTGGTATAATGCCCTTTTCACAAGATGCAAGTCTCTGATGTCCCCAGAGTGTGTGTGTGAAGTTTTAGCTCAAAATACCCCACAGATATTTTTATATAGCATGTTAAAATTGTAACTTTTTGAGGGTGAGTAAAAACATGCTGTTTTTTTTACTGTCCCTTTAAATGCAAATGAGCTGCTGCTCCCGGCACAGGGGGCGGAGCTACAACAGCTTGTGTGTGTGTGTGTGTGTGTGTGTCTCAGACAGCGCACAAATATTGAGTTCTCTTTCAAGTCTTGCGCTTGAATGGACAAATGATGTCAACATGTCCGTCTAGATGAGTATTGTATCAGTTATGCCTTAAGTGAACTTATACGGTCCAGAAAGACAACGCATGTGTATCAGTGTATTGAATCAGTGCATTATGTCTTAAAGGGACAGCAGCCTAATATTCCTGCTCTCTGTATTTTCAATGTTAATCAAACAACAAAAGACAAGAACTCACTCACAGCTCTGGATTGAATTAACTTTAATAAGGAATAATCTTAAATTTATACAGTCAAATATGCAATGTTATTTTACATTTGATTACTTTATTCAAATTCTGTACCTGAAAACTAGTGTTAGACCTTCCTGAAAAACCTGAAAAGCACTGTTTGTATTATTAGTATTTTTGCTCTATTGTATTTATTTGTGCTGTTGCTTGTAGTTTGATTATTTCTTCTTATTTTCTTTATTTTTATCTTTTTTTCCCGAAACCGTGAGCCTAAAACCGCGATACGAACCGAACCGTGAGCTATTGAACCGTTGCACTCCTTGCAGACACACACAGCGTTATGTATTATAAGCGAGATGCTTATGTTTGTGTGTTAAATACTCAATTGCGTACTTATGACACATAGCAAAACAGCTAAAAGTATTTCTAATATTTTGGACCTTTGTTGAATGTAGCCTATACTCTTACCTGTCGAGACATGCCTTCACACACACCTTTAAAAAGACAATTAATATTTAGTAATGTTATCGATTTGACTGCACTGATACTATTTGATGATATCTTGAATTGAGCTGAATAACGACACTATCGTCTGCTTTATCGCTGAAATTGAATTAATTTCATAACAGACTTTGCAACGTCGACAGTTGTTGAACTGAATTAGGCTGAGCTGAATAATGACACTATTATCCTCTGTATTGTAGAGCTTTATTAGTTCATAACTGTTGAATTTTTACTTTTGTGAAGCAATCTATTGCATAAAGTGCTATAGAAATAAATGTGACAACTTGAATAGATTTACTGAAAGACATGGGAAACTTTGCAGTGTCTCCCAATTGGATTTGCTTTTGATTCAAGGAGTCAAAATCACATTTTCAGAATGATTTACTGCAAAAAACTATTTTCTTAGTCCATATTCCTGTCTTGTTTTCCAGCACAAATATAAAAAAAATCCTAAATCAAGATACATTTACTGGAGAAGTAAAATTACTTGTCTTGTTTTCTGAAAAAATTATCAAAATGAAGTGAGTTTGTGCTTAAAACAAGAAAAAACATCTGCCAATGGGGTCAAAAAAATAAAATCTTTATTAAAAGTGAAAACAAGATTATTTTTCAGACTCCATTGGCAGATATTTGTTCATGTTTTAAGCAAAAACGCACCTAATTTTTTTAAATAAATTCAGAAAACAAGTCTTAATATCTTCAGCCATTTTGCTTCTTCTCCAGTAAATCTCGATTTAAGACACAAGACAGAAACACTGAGATAGAAAATATTTTTAAACAAAAGCATGTTAAATAAAGAGATGTCCACAAATATCTCGTTCTCTTTCGTGTTTTAAAATAGCTCCGATTCCAGACTCGTGTTCCGAGGCGCACGTCCGTGACCCCGTGACCCCTGTCCGTGACCTCTAACCCTCTGTGCCCTCAGGTTGCTGAAGAGCGGGTCGTGCTGAGCGACGTGAGGCCGGTCAGGTGGTACCAGTTTCGTGTGGCGTCGGTCAATGTTCACGGCACTCGCGGGTTCACGGCTCCCAGCAAACACTTCCGATCTTCCCGAGGTGAGTCTTCCCGGGTGGCCTCGGACAGCTGCGATCCCACGGGATTTACGGAGCCGGCAGGTGGAAGCCTTTCATCTTCTGCTCTTCTGCTCCAACGGCCCGTTTTAGACTAGAGTTTTACAACAGAGCTGACATTTAGGCCTGATTTAGAAGAGCTTAAATAAGCCCAATAACATGTCCTTTTTATTTGATTTAAAAAAAAAAAAAAAATTATTGTTAGCATGGGCGTTAAAATTCACTTCTCCCGTGATTCTGTTGGAAAAATGATAATTTACATCCAAAATCAGTTCATAAATGTGTTTTATTAGACGAGTGAAAACACTGCCTTGTAAAAACACGAGCCTCCATGTAGACCTGATTTAGAAAAGCTTCAATTAGACAAATAACGTGTCCTTTTTATTTGATAAAATAAAATATATATATATATCACGGGAGAAGTGAATTTTTTTAATATATATGTATATATATATATATATATATAATTCACTTCTCCTGTGATTTTAGGAAAAATTCTAATATACCTTCAAAATCGGTTCATAAATGCTGTTTATAGACGAGTGAAAACAATCCCTTGTAGAAATACCTCATAAAAGACTTTTTAATAAAACCTCATAAAACCCAATTTTGGGTCAAATATAGAGAAACCCAAATGTTGGGTTAAAAATGTAATTTAAACATTTAACCCAACGGCTGAGTTTGTCCATATTTGACCCAAAATTTGGGTTGAAACAACCCAGCATTTTTTAGAGTGTAGGAAATATGATCATTTACGTTCATAAATGCAGTTTATTAGACGAGTGCAAACACTGCCTTGTAGAAATACCTCATAAAAGACTTTATTAAAGGAATATTTCAAGAGTTTTACGACCGTCGTTCACAGAGCCTCCATTTAGGCCTGATGTGAAAAGCTTAAATGAGACGAATAACGTGTCCTTTTTATTTGTTTGCTTGGGCGTTAAAATTCACGTCTCCAGTGATTCTAGGAAAAATTATCATTTATATTCAAAATCAGTTCATAAATGCATTTTATTAGACGAGTGAAAACACTGCCTTGTAAAAAAAACGAGTTAAAATTCACTTCTCCCGTGATTCTATACACTCTAATAAATGCTGGATTGTTTTAACCCAATTTCGGGTCAAATATAGACAAACGCAAATTTTGGGTTAAAAATTTAATTTGAAAATGTAACCCAACGGCTGAGTTTGTCCATATTTGACCCAAAATTTGGGTTGAAACAACCCAGCGTTTTTTAGAGTGAAATATGATCATTTACATTCATAAATGCTGTTTATTAGACGAGTGCAAACACTGCCTTGTAGAAATATCTCATAAAAGACTTTATTAAAGGAATATTTCAAGAGTTTTATGACATCGTTCACAGAGCCTCCATTTATGAGACAAATATCATGTCCTTTTTATTTGTTTGCATGGGCGTTAAAATTAACTTTTCCCCGATTCTAGGAAAAATGATCATTCATATTCAAAATCGGTTCATAAATGCATTTTATTAGACGAGTTAAACCAATGCTTTGTAAAAAAACAAGTTAAAATTCACTTCTCCTGTGATTCTGGGTTGTTTTAACACCATTTTGGGTCAAATATGGACAAACCCAAACTGGACTGGACTGGACAGCTGGGTTAAAAATGTAATTTGAAAATGTAACCCATCGGCCGAGTTTGTCCATGTTTGACCCATTCCTTTAATAACTGACTCCTGTTGCTCTGTGGGTTTCTGTAACTCCGCTCTTACTGTTCATAAATGCTGTGGCAGTGAGACTGTTTATCGGTTTAAAAAAAACAGTAAAAATTGTGAAATATTATTACAATTTAAAACAGCTGTTTTCTATGTAAATATATGGTAGAGTGTAATTTATTCCTGTGATCAAAGCTGAATTTTACTCTGTGTGTTCATTCTTGTAAACATTTATTTTGCAAATTGCAATTCTGAGGTTATTTCTCATACGGCCGGGTAATTTCTTGTTATTTAAACATCATCTGGTGTGTGTGGCCTCACAGGATCATAATCCATCCGTGTTTATTCCAACTGTAATCACACGGACACACATCACACCGTAATTATGACCTACAAACTTATAAGTAGTGAGTTCCCAGCAGGATCTGGGGGCCTTGCCTTCTCATGTACAGTTTAACATCTTCAATCAGTGCTCTGTCCTGTCATCCGTCATGATTTATTCATCTATTTATTATTCATTCAGCGAGTATTGTAGAAAGAATGAGTTATTCGAATCACATTCAGTCAGAGCATCTCAGATCTGCTCAAAGAAAACTCACTGTGTTTAAACTTGTGTTGAGATTACAGATAAATTCACCTCTTCAAATATACATATATATTATTATAATATTAAATCCAAAATATAATTAGATTAAAAAAATATTAAACAGCCAAATTATTTCATTACCACAAAGACAAACATATCATTTATCTAATTATATTAATATATTATATTATATAATATAATAAAAAAATTATAACATTATATATGTAAAAAAATAAAACATACCATGAAGTGTAGTGTTGTTATTATCAACTAGAACTATTAAAAATAAGTTTTGTAAATCGAAATAAATCTGAAATATAAATATTAGATGGAAAAATTGACAATTTATTAAATATTAGATACAAATATATATAAGTAAATAAAATATAAATCAGCCAAATAATTCCATTTATCAAAAAGACAAAAATTTATAATTAATTAAAAGTAAATTAACACAATTTCTCAATTTACCTGCAGTTATTAGTTTAACTAAAACCAGAACTATTCAAAAATATTTTTTGTTCATTTAAATGAAACTTAAATAAAATATGAATGTTAGATTCAAAACTTTATTCAACTTTAATAAACTTTATTAACTTTATTAAATATTACAATTGAATTTTTTTTTGCCACTGACAACTAAAAGTCCTAGAATTCTTGCACATATTCTCAAGTGCAAACCTGCGTGTGTGTGTGTGTGTGTTTGTGTGTATGTGTGTGAGTGTGAGTATTTGTGTGTGTTTGTTCAGACCCGTCTCCTCCTCTGACCCCATCTAACAGAGCTCTGTGTGTGTGTGTGTGTGTGCGCGTGTTTTTGTGTGCGTGTTTTTGTGTGTGTGTGTGTGTGTGTGTGTGTTCAGACCCGTCTCCTCCTCCGACCCCATGTGTGTGTGTGTGCGCGTTTTTGTGTGTGTGTGTTCAAACCCATCTCCTCCTCCAACCCCATCTAACAGAGCTCTGTGTGTGTGTGTGTGTGTGTGTGTGTGTGTGTGTGTGTTTTTTGTGTGTTTGTGTGTGTGTGTTTGTGTGTGTGTGTGTGTGTTTTTTGTGTGTTTGTGTGTGTGTGTTTGTGTGTGTATGTGTGTGTTTAGACCCGTCTCCTCTTCCGACCCCATCTAACAGAGCTCTGTGTGTGTGTGTGTGTGTGTGTGTGTGTGTGTGTTTGTGTGTGTTTGTGTGTGTGTGTGTGTGTGTTTGTGTGTGTATGTGTGTGTGTTTAGACCTGTCTCCTCCTCCGACCCCATCTAATAGAGCTGTGTGTGTGTTTGTGTGTGTGTGTGTTTAGACCCGTCTCCTCCTCCGACCCCTGCGGGACTGAGAGCCTCAAACCTCACGCTGGGTCCCGACGGTCTGATGAAGGTTCGACTCGACTGGACTCTTCCGGCAGAATCCGATGTTCCTGTTCATCACTTCCGAGTCTTCTGGACCTGCAGCGTCCCGGGAAAATCCCCGGTGCCGTCCCGGAGAAAGAGGAGGAAGACCATCGACGGGGTAATGGAGGTTCTCTTTCATAGGTTCACTCAACGCTGCGTAGCTTAAGACGCAGTGGGAACGCCCTCTGGGTGTGCTGATTGTCTGAAGCCCATATAGAATCACAGCAATTCATTGGCTGATGGCGCGTCATATTACGTCGTCATATTATATTGGCGTGCGCGCCATCTGCTCCTCGGATTTCTCTGCCTTCATGAAGCGGCCATTCTAGCCCTTCGTTCTCGGTTTTCCTGGCCCAAATATTTTAGCATCAGCATTCTTCATCTGCACTTCAGCGACTGCAAATAGTGGAACTCAGTTCTCCTTGCGGTAAAGTGCCATGGAGTTTCGTCGTTGCCTGCCACCATGCGCTTGCTTTATTGCGAGTGAAGACCCTCACAGTAAGTGCGTTAAATGTTTGGGTTTTTCGCATGCGCGTGAGGCTGTTCTAGGTTTGTCAAAATGTACATTTTGTGACAATCCACTTCTCAAAACCCTCCGCTCTAGGCTCGTGGTTTTTGAGAAGGAGTCATCCGCCCCCCTCTCGTCGCGCTCCCGAGACCACTGAGGCCTCGCGGGGATTCACGAGCTGGGGTTCGGATGTAGAGCTCGATGGTATGGAGTACGAGCAGACGGGCCTCGCCCTTTCTCTCCCGAGCACACACGCGGCGTCCTGCCAGTCGAGTTTTCTCATGATTATTTATGCCCTAGCCCGGAAGCGCGTGAGACGGTTTCTTTCGGACTGGAGGATGTGATTTAAGCTGCAGCGTCCGACTCTGAGGATTTCGGCCTGTTTTAGTTGATGCCGTTCTTCCGCCTAGCGGCCAGGATGCGTGGCCTACACGGAGCTTATTGATGTGCTTTCGTGCGCTACAGAGAAGCTCGCTATTGACTGGGCCGACGAGCCCTGCGAGTCACAGTGGTCTAAACTCAATGAAAGATTTTTAAGTGGCCCTAGTTCTAGGCCGGAGCGGAGAAAGCTGCCCTTTTTCAGTGATCTGCATAATGAGATCTCCAGATCCTGGAAGCAGCCTTTTTCCGCACGTTTGATTAATGCGGCAGCCGCTGACTTCACCAACCTCGTTGGTTCTGTGGAGCAGGGCTATTCCGCCATCCCAGCGGTCGAGGACACGCTGGCTACTCACCTTTCTCCGTCGTCGGCCCCATCGTGGAAATCTCGCCCACTCCTTCCCTCTAAACCATACAGGACTACTTCCGCCCTTATCGGAAAGTCCTACATGGCAGCTGGTCAGGCAGGCATGGCCCTTCACACTATGGCCATCCTCCAAGCCTACCAGGCGGATGTTCTAAAGGAGATGGACGAGGGCACTGGCCTAACGCCGGAAGCTGTCAAGGAGCTTCGTAAGGCCACGGATCTGGCCTTAAGAGCCACCAAGCACACCGCGTGTGCTATAGGTCGGTCTATGGTGGGCATGGTTGCTGCAGTGCGCCACCTGTGGCAGAGATCCGTGACTAGGAGAAGGTTTTCCTCCTGGATGCCTCAGTTTCTCAGTCTGGACTGTTCAGGGAGGCGGTCAACACTGTGGTTGACAAGTTCAGGGCCGCAAAATCCCAGTCGGCCGCCTTCAGGCAATTTATGCCCAGGAGGGTTAGGGAGTCGTCTAACTCCTCCCCATCTCAACCCAGAGAACCTCCCTTTCACAGGAAGGAGATCACCACTAGGAGGAGTGACCCGGGCTTATGCTACTCTGAATAATGCCTGAACTTCGTATTTTGAGCACTTCTTGCGTTGTTGTTGTTTTTGCCTCTTCATGATGACTCGCTTAATTTAGTCCTAATTTGTAAGTCGCTTTGGATAAAAGCGTCTGCTAAATGACTAAATGTAAATGTAAATGTAAATGTGACCCAGCTCATCCCCCACCAGCTATGGTTTGGGGAGCCCGTGGTCGCCCACTTCCCCGCCAGCAACCTCATAGGCGTCTTGAGCTGAAGTGGTCTAACAAACCTTCCGCTCCAGCTCCCTCAAATCGCTCCTGACTCTCAGGTCAGAAAAAGCTTTCCCTGATTTTCGAGGTTGGGACAGACCGCGCAAGCGTTTCTGCCCACCTCTCACTTGCTCTCCTTATCCAACTCTGCCACTTTCGCCGCCCAGCGTGTTTCGAAGTGCAGTTTCTGTTCAACTTCGTTCAAACCTTCCGGCGCGGGAGGAAGGAGACGCGTTTAGCTTTCTCCCCTCGCCCCTGATGTGTTTGATACCTGCCGCTCGCATCCTCGGAGACAGTCAGTTTTCTTCAAGAACAGGCAGACCCTGCGATACCGATCCAGGCAGTGGTACCTCTCACTGCGTATCAGGACGCAAGGTGCTCTCCTTCACGGCCGACCACGCCGCCCCACAAGATTCAGCTCGACACCCTAACACAGGTATGTCCTTGGCATTGCAACACTCTGCTTCCTCTATCACATTTCTTTCAAGAATGGAGACGTCTGCCAGGGGTATCGCCTTGGATCCTCCGCACAGTTCGGCTTGGCTACACGCTTCAGTTCTGTCGCAACCCCCCTTGCTTCAACAGGGTTTTTCCGACTGTAGTCAACAGCGCCTCAGAGGCTTCTGTACTACAGCAGGAGATTTCGTCCCTACTCCTCAAGGGAGCGATAGAAGAGGTTCCTTCAAAGGAAGTCGAGCAAGGCTTCTTCAGCCGTTACTTCCTGGTCCCGAAGAAGGGCGGCGGTCTGCGACCTATACTAGACCTCCGCCGGATGAATTTCTCCCTTTACAAAGGGAAATTCAAGAGGTTGACACTGAAAGCTATCATATCTCAAATTCGTGCGGGGGACTGGTTCGTGACAGTAGACCTGAAGGATGCATATTTCCATATTCAAGTTGAACGGCGACACAGGAGGTTCTTTAGATTCGCCTTTGGAGGAAAGGCTTACCAGTACAGGGTCCTTCCCTTTGGTCTCGCTCTAGCGCCGAGGACGTGAATGAATGCTTCTCTTGCCCCGTTGCGGCTCCAGGGCATTCGTATACTCAACTACCTGGACGATTGGCTCCTTTTAGCTCGCTCCAGGGAATTGGTGACCCACCACAGGGACATTGTCCTTCGTCACATTCAGTCTCTCAGCTTGAGGTTAAAGAGTGTTCTCACCCCAGCTCAACGCACAGTTTTCTTAGGGGTTCGCCTGGATTCCCTTCTGATGTAGGCCCGTTTGGCTCCTGCCCGGATTTCCAGTCTCGTGACATGTTTGGCCCACTTCAGGGTCGGCCATCGTGTTTCTGTGGGCACTTGCCGCAGGCTTCTGGGTCTCATGGCCACAGCCTCCCCTGTGCTACCCCTAGGGTTGCTCCACATGAGACCTTTTCTGTGGTGGATGAAGCTCTCAGGGGCCTGGTCGACAGGACTGGCTCTTCGCCTGTTGAAGGTGTCGCACAGTTGCTCCCGCGCCCTTTCAGTCTGGCGGGACCCCCTCTTCCTTCAGAAAATGGTCAGCATGGGCGCTGTTTTCCATCGCCAAATGATTACGATGGATGCCTCTCTGACCGGCTGGGGCGCGGTTTTTGAGGGCAGGCCGGCATGCAGGGGCTGGACTGGGGAGACTCTCTCTTGGCACATAAGCAGCTTGGAGCTGAGAGCTGTTTCCCTGGCCCTTCTACACTTTCTCCCTTTTCTCGAAGGGCACCATGTCATTGTCAGAACAGACAATATAGCGGTAGTGTCCCATGTAAACCGGCAGGGGGGCTCACAGTCGCGCATCCTAGACAGGCATGCACGCCAACTCCTCCTGTGGGCTCAGGACAAGTTCCTTTCACTGAGGCCAGTCCATGTCCCCGGGATCTTGAACCTCGCAGCGGATTTTCTGTCGAGGCAGAACAGACGCAGCTACGCAGCGTCTCGTAAGAATTTTTTTAAATTTCAAGTAAATTTTTTGCAGTTTAGTGAATCAGTTCATTGAAACAAACAGTCCAAAAGAACCATTTGGCAGAAAAGAACTGGACTGGCCATCACAACTGTTTGACAAGTATTTTCAGACATAATTACTTGCTTTTATTTGGTTTTGCTTTTGAATATATATTTAGACATTATCAAAAACTGCATCGATTTGTAGATTGTACCCCCCAAAATTTGCTCTGTATTTCCCATTTATTTCCAGTGCTGATCCACTTAGCCTTTTCTAATCATGTCCACGATTGTTCTATGTTCATATAACTAGTCCCACAAAAGTCACCAAGTTTCTACTAAAGTAGAAACAGAAAAGTGTTTAAATAAAGCAGAAGCCTGTAGAACTGACCTGATGACACACTGAAGCTCAGTAAAGCTGTTGACTGTGAAACTCCCACAGTCTCCAAACAAACCCGACAGCGAGTGTGTTCATAATGTCCAGACACACGATCTGTCTGAGTTAGTGACCCGCTGATGCAGGAATGCCCAAACTAACCCGTTAATAACTGAACCGATCAAGCTCACGCTGATGCAGGAATGCAGTGATCAGCTGAGACGTGGAAACTCTCATCGCTTCACATGTGTTCCTAATAAACCAGATTATTGTGGCATTCATGCTCACGCTGAGCTCGGGATATGCTTCCATGATAAAGTCTTCACGTCAGAAACACACACTTACACTAAAGAGCAATGTCTGTTCGGAGATTATTCATTGTGTTATTATGTCATTTAGGATAGCAGGAGCCAAAACCCACATAAATAGAAGAAGTTAACACACAAAAATCACAGATCTGGACGGGCTTCAGTGATACGGCTGATGAACTGATGAACTGATGTAAACGAGTGTGTGTGTGAGTTTAACGAGTGAGTGTGTGAGTTTAATGAGTGAGTGTGTGAGTTTAATGATTGAGTACTTTACTGATGTAAACGAGTGTGTGTGTGTGAGTTTAACGAGTGTGTGTGTTTCAGGCCGAGAGCTCGATGGATCTGTGTTCAGTGATACGGCTGATGAACTGATGTAAACGAGTGTGTGTGTGAGTTTAACGAGTGAGTGTGTGAGTTTAATGAGTGAGTGTGTGAGTTTAATGAATGAGTACTTTACTGATGTAAACGAGTGTGTGTGTGAGTTTAACGAGTGTGTGTGTTTCAGGCCGAGAGCTCGATGGATCTGTGTTCAGTGATACGGCTGATGAACTGATGTAAAAACGAGTGTGTGTGTGAGTTTAATGAGTGTGTGTGTGAGTTTAACGAGTGTGTGTGTTCCAGGCCGAGAGCTCGATGGATCTGGACGGGCTTCAGTCGAACTGCAGTTACTCAGTGGAGGTCCAGGCCGTCTCGTACTGGGGTCAACACCGACTGAAGAGTGGAAAAGCCTTCGTTCACATCGACACTCAACAACACAATCAGTCAAGTACGACACAACTCGCCTTCATCATCATCATCATCATCATCATTGCAAAGATCTCTGGCCCTTTATGATTTATACCATAGTCTGTCTGAATACTCGACTCTGATTGGCTGGAAGGTGTGTAATAAAACCGATTAATGCACAGGTAGTTCCAAGTCAGTTTAATAATATATTTAATCTCTATAATGCCCTCGTGTCGTGCATTAAAATTGTTTAATGTACAGCTAGCTGTGGATTATCCCTTACATATGTATATATTTTTAATGTTATTGTTATCGGCCCGATAAGAGAATGTGGCCGATATATTAAAGCTGATAAATAATGTATTATTTCCTTCAGCCGAGACTCTTCAGATGTTCATCATGATGGTTCTGAATTGATTGAGATATGATTGGAATCACTTCAAAAAGGAAAATAGATGTCCGTCATATCGGCTTCATAACATTATAATGAGAACATCATCATAATTGTGTGTTTGGGACATGGATTTTAATGACGAGACTTTTGTTTTTGTAATCAGGCTCTCAAAAATGACATAAAAATGTGGATTTAGATTTATCGGCCAATATATCGGTTATCGGCTTTCAACTATAAAGAATTATCGGTATCGGACACATTTTTTATATCTGTGCATCCCCAAGGATGAATCATATTTTCATATTTAATCACTTTCATATACATGTGTATACATGTGTTTCATATATATGTCCACCAATATAACAGTTCATACGAATCGATTGAACTGATTCACAGAAATGAGTATGTTTCATTAGTATGCACCGACTGTTTTCATATTCTTGAGTAATGCTGGATCCATGTTAAGATTTGACTGTTTAATGTTGATTTAGAGGCAGTTTCTAAAGTGAGGAAAGTGTTGGTGAAGAAACCCTCGAGCGCTCTGGGAGTCGGCACACCGTATTACAAAGACGGACAACTACAGGTGCGCATCTACTGGAAGAAGAGAACAGGTAACACACACAACATCTACACAACATCTACACAACATCTACACAACATTAGAACACCGTATTACAAAGACGGACAACTACAGGTGCGCATCTACTGGAAGAAGAGAACAGGTAACACACACAACATCTACACAACATCTACACAACATCTACACAACATCAGCACACCGTATTACAAAGACGGACAACTACAGGTGCGCATCTACTGGAAGAAGAGAACAGGTAACACACACAATATCTACACAACACCTACACAACATCTACACAACATCAGCACACCGTATTACAAAGACGGACAACTACAGGTGCGCATCTACTGGAAGAAGAGAACAGGTAACACACACAACATCTACACAACACCTACACAACATCTACACAACATCAGCACACCGTATTACAAAGACGGACAACTACAGGTGCGCATCTACTGGAAGAAGAGAACAGGTAACACACACAATATCTACACAACACCTACACAACATCTACACAACATCAGCACACCGTATTACAAAGACGGACAACTACAGGTGCGCATCTACTGGAAGAAGAGAACAGGTAACACACACAATATCTACACAACACCTACACAACATCTACACAACATCAGCACACCGTATTACAAAGACGGACAACTACAGGTGCGCATCTACTGGAAGAAGAGAACAGGTAACACACACAACATCTACACAACACCTACACAACATCTACACAACATCTACACAACATCAGCACACCGTATTACAAAGACGGACAACTACAGGTGCGCATCTACTGGAAGAAGAGAACAGGTAACACACACAACATCTACACAACACCTACACAACATCTACACAACACCTACACAACATCTACACAACATCTACACAACATCAGCACACCGTATTACAAAGACGGACAACTACAGGTGCGCATCTACTGGAAGAAGAGAACAGGTAACACACACAACATCTACACAACACCTACACAACACCTACACAACATCAGCACACCGTATTACAAAGACGGACAACTACAGGTGCGCATCTACTGGAAGAAGAGAACAGGTAACACACACAATATCTACACAACACCTACACAACATCTACACAACATCAGCACACCGTATTACAAAGACGGACAACTACAGGTGCGCATCTACTGGAAGAAGAGAACAGGTAACACACACAATATCTACACAACACCTACACAACATCTACACAACATCAGCACACCGTATTACAAAGACGGACAACTACAGGTGCGCATCTACTGGAAGAAGAGAACAGGTAACACACACAACATCTACACAACACCTACACAACATCTACACAACATCTACACAACATCAGCACACCGTATTACAAAGACGGACAACTACAGGTGCGCATCTACTGGAAGAAGAGAACAGGTAACACACACAACATCTACACAACACCTACACAACATCTACACAACACCTACACAACATCTACACAACATCTACACAACATCAGCACACCGTATTACAAAGACGGACAACTACAGGTGCGCATCTACTGGAAGAAGAGAACAGGTAACACACACAACATCTACACAACACCTACACAACACCTACACAACACCTACACAACACCTACACAACATCTACACAACATCTACACAACATCAGCACACCGTATTACAAAGACGGACAACTACAGGTGCGCATCTACTGGAAGAACAGAACAGGTAACACACACAACATCTACACAACACCTACACAACATCTACACAACACCTACACAACATCTACACAACATCAGCACACCGTATTACAAACACAGACAACTACAGGTGCGCATCTACTGGAAGAAGACAACAGGTAACACTCAAAACATCTACACAACATCTACACAACATCTACGACTCTGGATTTTCAGCACAGGGGGACTTTAAATTAAAATTCATGCAAAAAACATGATTCACACGTGAGAAGCCAATTTCACATGCATGAAACCAAATTCACGTGGACACAAATTTGTTTTACGTGCGTGAAATAAATATATATTCACAAAAGGCAATTCACATGCACAAAATAAAATTATATATTCATAAAATACATTTCACAAATGCAAAACACAATTCATAGATACACAACTGTGCACAAAAACTTTCTAATGTTTAAAATGTACGAATGAACGAACCGATCAACTGCACATACTCTGCGCAGCCATGAACTTACGTGGTCGAAAGCTGATGACGTAACATGAAGGTAGACACGCCCTCACGTGATGATGATTGGTCGATTGATAAGCTTAAATCTGATTGGCTAATGAGTACGACTGATCTGTGTAGGAGGAGAGCGCTGCCAGGAAAGTCTCAAACACACACACACACACACACATACAAATCCAAGGCGATCCACACGTGAATGACGATTTGCACTTTCACATTCAAGGATAAACTCGTACATTTTAAACATTCAAAGGTTTTTGTGCATATACGAATTGTGTGAGATGTATTTTATGAATATATAATTTTATTTCACGCACTTGAATTGTTTTTTTGTGTACGTAAATGTGGTTTCATGCATGTGAAATTGGCTACGCCTGTGTGAATCCTGTTTTTTGCATAAATGATTGAGACTGATCTGGCTCCGTAGGCTGTGATGCTTTACTGAGGATGACGAGGATGTTTGTGCTGTGTGTCAGTCTGAGCGAGTAATGAGATTCTGAGGTGGGGTGTGTTTCTTGCTGACTCGTTCTGTGCCTCAGCGTTTTTATTCTGCCAGCCTCAAAGCATCAGGTCAGCCTGAACTAATCTCACTTCTGCTTTAAACTTCTAAAGAACAGCTCGTCACAACTTGGGGGATGTGCAGATATACATGTTTGAGCTAACTGGTAGTTTTTCTGAATGACTAGTTGATAAAACAGCATGACAAAATATCTTGAAACTATAAAAAAGGTCATTTATTATTTCATTTATTTTCTATTTTTTTTATTTAGTCTAATTTAGAAATATGACTTCTTGATAGAGTTGAACATTTCATAGATCAAACTAGAAATTTTTGAATTATTTCATTTATTTTCAATTTTTTTATTTAGTCTAATTTAGAAAAATGACTTCTTGATAGAGTTGAACATTTCATAGATCAAACTAGAAAATGTACAATAATTGTATTTATTATTTATTATAACTTATTGTAAAAAATACAAAAAATGTAAAATTGTAAAATAAACAAAATATCTTAACTAGAAAAATTTAGAATATTTTTTTGTATTTGTATTTATTTACATTTTAAATGTAGTCTAATTTAGAAAAATAACTAGTAGATAAAACAGCAAGAAAAAAAATTATTATAGCACAGACTACAAAATTTAGAATAATTTAAATATTATTATTAATTTACAATTTTATTTAGTCAAATAAAAAAAGACAAATTGATAAAACAGCGAGATTCAGGATGAAAAATATCTTAAACTTTATAGCAAAAAACTACAAAATTTTGAATATTTTTTTATTATTATTATTATTTAGTTTTGAACTTAGTCAACTTTAGAAAAAAATTCTAGTTGATAAAATACCGAGATACAGGAGGAAAAATCTCTATAGCAAAAAAAATGTAGATTAATATAATTAATTAATTTTTATTTATTTATTTATTATTTATTTATTTTATTTAGTACAATTTAGAAAAATCACTAATTGATAAAACTGAGATGCAAAATGAAAAAATGTCTTTTATAGCAAAAAAAAGAGAAAAAGTTTGAATAAAGTAATGACTAGTTGATAAAACAGAGAGATTCATATATATCTTAAACTTTTTAAAGTATTTCCTGCACAGGATTGTGGGATACCAACAGAAGACAGGGAGTGGAAGGATCATTCCTCCTGTTCTCGTTCGCAGCACTTCTTTACTCTCCTGTGTTTCCTCCTCCTCCATCTGCGATTCCTCTTCTCTGCATCCAGAAACGTTCTGAGCTTCATGTTGTCGGTTTCTTCAAAGGCTCCTTTAATCTCCCTCTGAAGAGCCGAGCCAGTCTAACTCAATTATTAATCTGAAATGTATCATTTCACGTCCAAACGGCACCGTTGATGAATAATAAACTGGAGGCGTTGCATAAACACTGTTGATTAGTGCAGTGAGCCTTTACTGTTCTGAGGAACCCAATCAACCGATGCCAGAAACACTCGCAGGAACTTCATGATGATGATAAACGCCTGATATTAACTTACAGCAGTTCTGCCAACAAAATAAAGTCTTTTGTTGTTCATGCAACTCCTGCATACAGAAACGGCCCTCATGTTTTAATGCTCTTTAATGTCACTGATGTCTAAACGCGGTGTCGTTGGATTAGTCTCGTGACTCGCTCGCTTTGCGATACGCTTGAATCGTCACTGAAGTCTCCATGTGTCACTTTTTGCATATCAAATCAAATCAACTTTTAGTTATGAAGCACATTTAAAATCAGACTTGGTTGGTCTAAAGTGCTGTACAGGAAAGAAAAAATAAAAGTTACGGTAGATTAAAAGCACAAGAGAAAAGATGCATTTGTTCATGTATTAAATGGGTTTATTCTAGACGTTCTACTAACTGTGAGTAACTGCATGTCAACTAACTCTCATTAGAGTATTAGTCGACTGTTCGGGTTAGTAGAGTAAGTTTACATGAATTTGCAATTTGCAAGTTTATAGTCGGTAGAATTTTTGTTTGGAGCATCAAAATAAAGTGTTATCAGATATTAAGCATCAGTCGACTAACACTCTAATGACTGATAGTTACTAACAGTAGAACGGCTAAAGTGGACTATATGTGTTTATATGTGAGTGTGTCTGAGAGTGTGTGTGTGAGTGTGTGTGTGTGTGTGTGTTTGTCTAAGAGTGTGTGTGTGTCTGAGAGTGTTTTTGTCTAAGAGTGTGTGTGTTTGTGAGTGTGTGTGTTTTGTGAGGGTGTGTGTCTGAGATTGTGTGTGTTTGTTAGTGTTTGTCTGAGAGTGTGTGTGTGTGTCTGAGAGTGTGTGTGTATGTGTGTGTGTGTGTGTGTGTGTGTGTGTGTGAGATCTCTAACCCATGTTGATGTTCTATCTCCAGATGAGTTGGTGAACCGTTATCATGTTCAGTGGAAGCATGAATACTGCAACCACAACCAGAGCCGAGCGCCGGAGAAATCAGTCACTCAGGTGTGTGTGTGTGTGACCTCCATCTTTCCTGCACCACACACTAAAACTCCATTGTGTTCATGTGTATTTCTGATCCACAACAGCATCAGCCAAGAGTTTTCTGAACAAGCCTCTTGCCCTTCATAAACGCAGCCTCTTACGGGACCAAAGACTCATTTCTCTTCATTACTGGAAGCAAATTAGCGCGTGTTGTTTCAGATGATGTGGTCAAAATGTGGTCCAGTGCCTAATAAAACACATGTATTAAAATGACATTTCCAGGAAGTAGGATTGAATTCATCAAACCCCCCCCCCCACCCAACCCCCCCGGCCCCACCGGAGCCGTAACCTGCGTCCCGAAGCCTGTTTCAGCTCCACTCCTACAGATCACGCAATCTTGACTGAAATCTGGCCTCTAACAGCGGCACAACGCTTTCAGATTGAAAAACTACATTTAGACCTTTTACAAAGAAAATGTAATTGTTGTTTGCCCATGCAAATGTGGCTAGAGTGTTATGCTTGTTTGGAGAAAATGTGTCACTACAATGCTAGAGTGTTCTGTGTGGTTGCCAGGGCGTTGCTATGGGGTTGCCTAAGGCGTTGCTATGCAGTTAGGTTCTAAGGTCTTCTGGGTGGTCACCAGGACTTTCCTATGGGGTTGCTGAGGTGTTCTAGTTGGTTGCTAGGGTGTTGCTATGCAGTTTTAAAGGTGTTCTGGGTGGTTCCCGAGATGTTGCTATTGGGTTGCTATGCAGTTAGGTTCTAAGGTCTTCTTGGTGGTCACCAGGACTGTCCTATGGGGTTGCTGAGGTGTTCTAGTTGGTTGCTAGGGTATTGCTATACAGTTTCTAAGGTGTTCTGTGTGGTTCCCAGGACATTGCTATGGGGTTGCTAAGGCGTTGCTATGCAGTTAGGTTCTAAGGTCTTCTGTGTGGTCACCAGGACTGTCCTATGGGGTTGCTGAGGTGTTCTTGGTGGTTGCTAGGGTGTTGCTATGCAGTTTCTAAGATGTTCGGGGTGATTATCTAAGGGTGTTTTGTGGCTCGCACTGTAGAGCGTGGCAATAGCAATGCCTGGGTCATGGGTTTGACCCTAGGGAGGGAATGCATGTAAACCTTGAAGGCAACGTAAGGCACTTTGGACAAAAGAACCTGCCAAATGCATGTAATGTATTTAATTTGTAGGCATTAGTATGGCCTGTTTTTTTAGAGTGGTTGCTAAATGGCCAAGTCACTCCAACAATTCAATTCAATTCACATTTATTTCACAATACACATCATTTCAAAGCAGCTTTACAGAAAGTGCATGAGTCCACATTACAGTTTACAGTGATCTGTGATCAGAGGAAACTGTGTAAGTTATGCATTTCAGAAATGTACATTTACAAAATCACAGTTAGCGAAACAATGTGATAATTTAATGCAGAAACAATGAGCTCATTGAAGTAATGAATAGTTGTTTGTTAACAAATGATTATGACATTTAGAAAGATGTATCATCATCATAGCAGAGACTTCTGCATGAACAAACACACGTTTTCTTCATTACTCAAGTCACCAGGTCAGTGGAGGATTGTCTCTCTTTAATAAATGTGCTTCTCTTTTGCAGGAGAATTACATTAATCTTCCCAACCTGCTGTTCTCCTGCATGTACACGGTCACCGTCCACACACTCAGTGCTAAGCAGCGCTCCTCCGACGAGAGCGTGGGCTTCCTCACGCCGTCCTGTGAGATCATCAGGAGCAAGAGCCCGAAGCCCATCGCCTGTCCCGAGGAGCACGAGTCCTTCTACAGGACCGGTGCGCATTCTAGCGTTCGTCATACAGTTCATGCATTCAGCCTGAAATATGACATGATTGATTACAGTGGGATGAAAATCCAGGTTTATTCGGGAGCAACAGTTTGCAGACGCTGTGCTTTTGGTGTTGAATGTGCCATTTTTCTAGTGCATATTTAATTTACTTGGTTGGTATCAAGCCGTGTTATTTTAGTACAATTTATATAGTGTTAAAAGTTTTGATAATATTTAGAATTTGCTTTAATTTTTTTTTTTTTTTTTTTTTTTTTAGTCAAATAAATAGTAACTTTAAAGAAAATATTGATTAATATACTGGTAAAGTTCATATTAATATTTGTAAATATTTTTTTGTAATGTATTTTCTGTTTTTATTTAAATTTGACTTGTTTTTTTGTGGGATTTTTTTTTAATAAAAAAGTAACTTTTTAATTAAACTTTTTAAATATTTTATTTTATTGAACCTTTATTATTATTATTATATATATATATATATATTTTTTTTTACTTGGTTAGTACTAAGTAGTGTTATTTTAGTATTATTGATATACTGTATATAAACCTTCTACAGGACCGGTGGGAATTTTATCACTAATTAGGAAGTGTTTGTGTTCATACAGTTCATGCATTCAGCCTGAAATATGACATGAGTGATTACAGTGGGATGAAAATCCAGGTTTATTCGGGAGCAACAGTTTGCAGACGTGTTGCTTTTTTTTAAAACTTCATTTTGGTCTTTAGTATGCCGTTGTTCTGGTGCATCTTTAGTTTACTTTTAATATTTTCAGGTTTTTAATAATTTAATATAAATAAAAAAATAAAATAAACTTTTTTTAATATAGATTAATATACTTTTGTAGTTTTTATTAATATTTTGAATTAGTTTTTATTTTGATATTTTCAGTTTTTATTTTATTTGTACTTTTTTCTAAAAGTTATTTCTAATTAAACTTTTTTTTTTTAGTAAAAGTTTTTTAATAGTTTTTTAATTTAACTTTTTTTTTTACTTACTAAGTTTTTACTTTTTAGTTAGTACTAAGTAGTGCTATTTTAGTATTATTGATATGCTATTCAAGGTTTTATTAATATTTTAGTTGAAGTTTATTATGTTAAATTTAGTAATTTTAATAAAAGTAATACTTTTTTATATTTTATTCCATTTAACATTTATTTTTAATTATTTTATTTTAATTTTATCATTGATATACTTTTATAGTTTTTAGTCATATTTTTTAATTAATTTTTGTTGTGGTATTTTTTTGGTTTTAATTTAATTTTAGTAAAAACAAATAGTAGCTTTATTTTATTTTAAAATTTTGGTTAACTTTAATTTAGTTATTTTATTTTTTTACTTGATTAGTAATAAGTAGTGTTATTTTAGTTTTATTGACATACTGTTCAAACCTTTATTAATATATTTTTTTATATTTTCAGTTTTTTATATTTTAGTAAATTCATAGATTTTAGTAAAAGATTTGTTTTTTAATATTTTAAGCCATTTAACATGTATTTATTTTATAATTGATATGGTACTATAGTTTGTATTCATTTTCTTTTCTGTTTTCATTTTTATTTTAGTTTAATTTTGTCATTATGTCATTTCTTATGTTTTTTTTTCTGAATGTCTAATCATTTTTAACTATTTATTAATTATTATTTCAGTTTTAGTTTTAGTTATTTTAGTACTTCAACGTGCACTAAACAAAAATGAGAAATGTTTTAGTTTTAGTTTTAGTTAACAACAATAACCCCGACACAAGAGCCTAAAACAGAACTCTTAATAACTTTCATTCAGTGACTAGTTTTTACTTTATTCATAATTTTGCATTCTCTGCAGTTTTCATTTCTTCAGTGTGGTGTGTGTGTTATTTCTTCAGTGTGGTGTGTGTGTTATTTCTTCAGTTTGGTGTGTGTGTTATTTCTTCAGTTTGGTGTGTGTGTTATTTCTTCAGTGTGGTGTGTGTGTTATTTCTTCAGTTTGGTGTGTGTGTTATTTCTTCAGTGTGGTGTGTGTGTTATTTCTTCAGTTTGGTGTGTGTGTTATTTCTTCAGTGTGGTGTGTGTGTGTTGTGATCTCCTCAGCTTCTTCTGTCCTCATGATGTATGTGATGTTTTCCTGAAACCCTGCAGTGCCGTCGAAGGTTTTGGCGAAGCCTGAGAATCTGACAGCGACCTTCACTTTCCACGACGGGAACGTGACGGGTCACTTCCGCTGGAGGAGGTCGCGACCCAAGTCTCATCAGCCAATCACAGGCTTCCAGGTCACATGGGCTGCGTTTTCCACGGAGAGCCTCGTCTCCCAGTCTCAGATCCTGCCACCTGTAAGTCCTCTCCACACACACCGCTCTCCCGTGAAAGCTCACACACACACATAAATTACATGTTCTTGGCCGATGATTTCATACAAGAGTGTTTCTCATGGAAAATTGGATACATTTTGGAGTCCAAGAGTGTGAAATATGATAAACACAGCGCTGGCAGATCTGCTGATGAGTCGAGGCTGCTGTTTAATAACCTCTTAATAACCAGATCTCATATCATATCTGGAGGATTTAGACTGAGTAATGCACTGAATGTTCACAGTATATTTGTATAATAAAGTAAAACTAATGTAAGTATTATTTAAGAATAATGTAATTTAATAAGTGTATTTAATATTCAAACTTGATATTTTTAAAAAGCTGCATATATATATATATATATATATATATATATATATATGATTTAATGTTAATATAATTAATAAGTTAAATATTTTTAAAAAGCTGAAAAAGATACTCTCTATATATATTAATTAATTAATATATAAATGTTTTTATATATAATATTTGTATTAATTTGTATTAAACCAGATCTTCTCCATCACTAACAGTGAACAGACAGTGCTCATATAACACACTCACGTTATGTTATTAATATTCATGTCCTTCTGCTGAAGCTTTAATTGACTGAAATGCATCAAACTGATCCCGTCCGGTTTTCATCCGTGTGACTCCCAGAATATTGAGGGCGGTTTGAAGCGCGACCTCATTATCAGATTGGATTGATTTATGAATGATGTGGATTCTGTGATGTTTATTCTTCACGACGAGTAAATCTGAAGAGCTTCCGGCGAGCTCATAATAACCGGACGACACCTCGAGTCAAAGTCTGGTGTTGAGGAACTCTACGGGAGCTTCATTCGTGTGCAGTCGTTCCCGTACACCGCTGTAACTCGTTTATTCACTATCACAGTATGATGCGTCGTTGAAGAAATCAACTATAGTCACGACTGTTTCCCGAAACCGTATTGTTGCGAATTGGTCATTCAACCACGTTAGTTAATGATGTCACGCACGTTAAACAATGTTGTCATTATCAGCCTAATAAAAATATTTTTTATTATAAAAATAATAAATATAGCCGTTATAGACGCGCTCACATACAGTAAATCAGATATTGGCCCGATGTACGATATTAGTACGATACATCGTTGAAGAAATCCACTAGCTCATCACGACTGTTTCCAGAAACCGTATTGTCGCGAATTGGTCGTTCAAACACGTTAGTAATAATGTCACACACGTATGGAGTAATAACTACCAGATGAGATGGAATTAACGCTAGATGTTTTGCTATAAATTACAGACATGCATCTGAGGAATATTTCTAATTTTTCTCAGTTGTTTTGCTTTATTTCCAGATTCACTCATAGACTCGTTCTTACACTAGAGCTCGTTCACACATGCGCACTCTTCAGAAACTACACTTTACATCTCTCGACAAACTCGTAAATGACATTTGTATGTATTCTAAATAAATAAAACAGATTGCACTGAATGTCAGCTTGATTATTCTGCTCAGGATCAGGATTTATTGAGTCCACATGTCATGAAAACATAAACTCTTCTTCTGACCACAGCTCGAGATCTGTCATTTGTATTTAATATATATATTTTTAAATGCGTTGCAAGTTGTATTTTGGATATATCTGTAATTTGAGTTTAAAAAAATCCTAAAGATATTGTTTGATAAGTGATTGTAGTCCTTGAAAACCAAAAAAAGTAGTGCTTGAAAAGTCCTTGAAAGTCCTGGAATTTATCTTTACGAACGCTGTTTATAAATAAAGTTTGATTGATTCTTTCATGTGTAGTCGTCCAGATAAACGAAGGATCTGATGTGTTTCAGAGTCAGAACCTCCTGGTGGTGTCGAACCTGCGCCCGGGCACGTTCTACAGGGTGGATGTGCGTGTGATCACCTCGACTGGAGAAGGACCCGCGACCAGGAGAGTGTTTCTGACGCCCCGCCGGCCACCGGCTCCGCAACGTAAGAACAAACACGTCTGGAGTTTAAATGGGACCTGTCTTGCTTTTCCTTCATGTAATGATGCAGTTTGAGCATTAAAAAGGGAGTTAAAACGCCTCCGTTGTAATCTTGAGTTTCTTCCGGGAACGAACACGCCACAATATTCCTCATGTGTGACCCTGATCACAAACCCAGTCACATGACGCACGGGTATATCTGTGGCGATATCCAACAATACATTGTATGGGTCAAAATTATGGATTTTTCTTTTATGCCAAAAATCAGGAGGATATTAAGTAAAGATCATGTTCCATGAAGATATTTAGTAAATTTCCAACTGTAAATATATAAAACATGTATTTTTGTGAGTGAGTGCAGCACAATCGCCAACATAAATGAACAACTTTAAAGGAGATTTTCTCAATGTTTTGATTTTTTTGCACCCTCAGATCTTCAATAGTTGTATCTCGGCCAAATATTGTCCTATCATAACAAACCACACATTATTTCAGATGATGTATAACTCTCATGTGACTGGTTTTGTGGTCCAGGGACACATTCAACCCTTCCGCACGTACGATCACAGCGGTGTGACTGGAGCGTCAGTGCATCACGTGATCAATCGCGTTTCAGTGCTTGTCATATATCACAACTATTCAGTGCTTTCAACCACATAAGGTTTATTTTAGGTTTCAGACATTTAAATTCACAAGAAAACCAATACATTTAGAGTTTGTAAAACACACACTGATATCTATGGAAGCGGCAATAATAATCCTTTCCATTATAATTAGACGACATGTTTTATTCATATCAGACACACACTGTGTAAGTAGCTTTAAAGTTTACTCTATTCGTCTCCCAGTTCACCGGCCACTTGCTTCTATGTATTTCGGGAGAAGAGGATGAATCCACGTGTTGTAAATCCAACAGATCCGATTCTCTGAAACAAACTAGCATGGCGGCACCCGTCGCACATATAGCTCAACTAACGCCATCGTTATAAAGGTGTTTAAACAACAAAACACGTCCACTTGCACATATTTGACAGCCGGAATATCAGATCATTCATGCTATAGCTAACAAATTTGTGAATATTTTATTTAAAAAAAGAAAAAGGAAATAAAAGCAGATTATCATTCATTCAGCGCTGTTGTGGTTGCGGTGTGTCACGTGACAAGCGATGACGCGTCACCATGGAAACAATAAAGTGATGCGTTGTAAATAACGGTCGCCTTGAAAAAGTCAGCGGTCAGCGAGAATATTTTAAACTTACGTGTGAAAAGGTTAAATAATTAATATGCAGAATAAAGGGGCGGGGCCTGGTTGTGTGAGTCAGTAGTGTGTTAAACTGCCGGTTATGGTAAGGGGCGGGACATTTCCCAATCACACTCGAAGCGCTCGACCAATCACAACACACTGATCCAGCCGACCAATCAGAGCAGAGTAGACCAATCCCAACAGACCGGGCCGTCTGACCAATCAGAGCAGAGCAGGCTCTCAGAAAGGCGGGGTTTAGTGATACTGAATCTTTGAACGAACCGTTTTCAGACTCTTTGAGCAATGAGGTGATGTGCAATGGATATTATGATAAAAGTGAAGTATTTTTGACCTTGGATGCATGGAAATCTATTGTAGGAGACTCCAAAACTAAATTAGGAAGCTTTTAAAATAGCACAAATGGGGTGCTTTAAGTGAGTTAAATCCTTTTTTTCATATGAATCCTTTGCATTCATGACATTTAGGATGCAGAGATGTTTTGACATGTAACCAAGATGTGTGTTTGTTCCTCACAGAAGCACAACTTCATCAGCATCACCATCAGAAGTCTTCAGTGGAGAAACACTGAAACGGTCAGAACACGAAACACAGCGTGCAGCTAATCGCAGTTTCCTTCAGACGCCCCGAACGCTAGCCTTCATTCTCTCTCTCAAGATCCACAGCTTTCCATTGCAACAACACTGATGAAGAAATCACCCCAAACTCTCGTGCTGTAGAACACCGTCTCATGTGTGCGTTCACACTCAAGTTAACAGCGATGTTGTGTTCCTAGGGATTTGTCCCGACTCTATGAAATCGAGTTAAATTGAAATGGAAGAATGGGCTGTGGAGAAACGTTTGTGTGTAATCAAAGAAAGTTCATGGTTATCTGAGATCAGATCAGATGATGCATGTCAGTATTTCCCAAACTCGTATCTTTATTCAGCTCTTTTCCATTTCCAAGCATCACAGATCGTTTGCGTGATTAAATAATGACTGGATTTTTGGTTGAACTGTTCCTTTAATAGGGTGTGAAATCCATCTTTGATGCCTTTTATTATTACGTTAGCAATTTTCCATTACAGATTAACAGAGAGTGTTTTGTTTATTAATGAAATGATTACTTATGTGTGTTTTTTTTTGATGGAATGATGTAAACTATATATGTTCTCGGCTGTAGAGATATTTGTTGCAGCAGTCAGTGAATGTTAATGTTGATATTTATTTATGTGTGTATTGCAACAGTTAATTTGTATGTGTGTATTTTTTCCCCATGTATTAGCAAGTCAGTGTTTTATAAAATACAACTTCTTGTAAAGACATCATGTAAAAAAAAAAAGAAAAAAGGAATTGTACATATAGTCATATGTTCCATTATTTCCATAGAACCTGTACATACTTTTAAGTAATAAAATAGTTCCTCTACTCCTTCAGCTCATCTGTAGTCCTGTGTAACACATTTGCTGTCAGTGACGTAACGTTACCTCAGATCTGTGGGAAAAAAAGAAAGAAATGCATCACTGACTGAAATAAATACATATCAAACAGAAATAAGTACTGCTTGACTTCATTTAACTAATAATTCAATCATAAATGTGTACAATTAAAATAAGTAATCTTAAAATAAAAACAATAGAAATAAAAACAACAAAAAATAAATGATTTAATTGTTTTCGCATGCCATGTGACCATTAACGGACATGATGTCAGGGGCACTTATTTTTATATGTCATATTTTACGTCAGGGTTTTAGAATCGCTGTTTTAACTATTGATGTTTGAACCATTTATTTATTATTTTTTAATATGGTGTCACAATAATATGTTCACGAATTGCAAGCGTTTCGTTTTAGACGCAAGTTTTTTTTATTAGTCGTAATTAGTGTAATTCTGACGTGTTCATCGCTGGGGATTTTAAGGTAAGGTTGGCGATTTTTCCATAAACACTTTTTGTTATTCTGGTTGAAACTCTCTTCACATCCTGATAGCAATCAATAATAGAAGTGGTTTTAATATTAAAACATGCATATATCTTTTGAAGTCTCAGGACCAAAAAAATGTCAATAGTGTCGGTCCAAAATGCAAAGATATGATGTCCTACAACATGGCTGTCTGTCAACATGGCAGACATCACACACATCATCAGCGCGTTTCATACGTTTATGCAGAGTTGTAGACACTAGACAGACAGTCACTGAACACAGCAAACAAACAGCAGGCGTTTCTCCTGAACCAAAACAAACAGTTATAGGCTATGTGTGGCGTACCGTAAATACAAGATTCAACCCGTGACTTTATGTTCACGTCCTCACACTCGGATTTATGCGTTTCTCTGTCAACACAGATAAATCTGCAGAAGTCAGGCGGTACAACTAGAGCTCTGTAAGTTGTTTACCTTGGTAAAGTTATGTGCTTTGAGACATGAGGTAATTTAATCAATCTGCCTACTTACAGTACGCCCTTAAAATATGTACTCTATTTGTGAAGAAAAAGGAGTAGGCAAGCTTTGGGACAAACTACTTCATCTTTAATGGTCCGCATGCCCTTTAAACGGCCCTGACAATCATCTTCTCACTGTTATAATCCTGTGACCTTCTGTCCCTGCTCTCCTCCATCAGTGATGTTCTTTCGCTGTGTTTATGTGCAGCAGGTCTATATGTCACAATCATTAGTTCCTGACGGTCCGTGTGAGTTAATCCACTGGAGTCCATCCGATGTCAAGTCTCCTTCATTTATACAGCGCTTTAACAATATAGCTCGTTTCACAGCAGCTTTACAGTGATAACAGGAGATTACAGTAACAGAGATTGTTTTGTCTTTACAGCAGCTCTAGAATAAAGTTATTGTCCAGATAAAGTTAGTTTTGACTGATTCACTTCCGTCGCAACGATCATTAGTTATTAACGTAGCGGCCGCTAACACGACACCGTTCTAACAGAAAACCTTGGCTTTAGGGCCCTATTTTAAAGGTCCTGTTTTTCCTGTGTTTTTGAAGCTTTGATTGTGTTTACAGTGTGCAATATAACGTGTTCATGTTTCGCGTGTAAAAAAAACACAGTATTTTTCATACAATTGACTTATCTGTATACCGCTGTTTTCACTGTCCTAAGAACGGGCTGATGACTTCCTTGTTCTATGAAGTCCCTCCTTCAGAAATACGTTGTGCCAGCGGTTCCTGTGTTGTGATTCGACAGCAGCTTAGCGCACGTTGCCCAGAAAGGTCACGCCTCTTACCATAATGTGGAGATGCATGCGCATTGATCTCGTACAGCGTCCCTGGGAAGGCCAAACAAAGGTGATTTGACTCCGGGATGAAAATAACAGCGTCTCGACGACATGGCGACAAACACACTCTACAAACGCAACTCTTCCTCTTCTCCGTGGGAGCGCAACAAGACCACGCCCCCTTTTTTTGTGTATTCCTGTGGGCGGAGGTTAGTCAAAAAACTGTTCTAGTGACGTCATTAAAGCAGGAAGTAGAGGGATGTAGTCCAAACCGGCCGTTCGATGTAGGCTTTGAAAGGGGACTTCTGTTAAATAAAATATCTCGCTTGGCATTGAACTTTGAGCTTTATAATTTTACAGGTATTATTTATGCTCTAACAGCAACATTACACACTAACTAAAGTTTGAAAAATGGGATCACGAAGAACAGGACCTTTAATGATCTGAAACGCAAGTAATTTTGTGGGTGCAAATCTAAAATGTGTTGGTCTGAAGCAGCTTCATTACTCATAGGTGTGGTTTGGGCGTAACGTGAAATAAACCAATCAGAGCGTCATCTCACATTCCCTTTAAGAGCAGGCGCGCTTGTTCCATGGCGGATTGCTATTATAACGGCGGATTTGCCAGGAGCGGTTCACAGCCGAGGAGACCGACGTTCTCGTCAGGGCCGTAAAACACAGAGAAGTGACATTGGGGATGGAGAAACACACACATATTAGCTTCGGTTAAACAGGCGTATAATAATTTGGGTAAATGTGTAAGCTAGATTTATGCCTATTTTTTCACATCTTCATGGACACCACAATGATTTCCCGCGTGTGTTAATATTGTTCCTTGTAATAATGTATGATTTTCTAAAAATGTGAACTGCTGCGTCAGTGTGTAGATGAGAGAAGCAAAGTGTATGTGTTGTGCACACGCTACATTATAGCCAAGCATGCGCCCTTAAAATAGCATCTGAATAACATGTGCAACGCGTCACTGACTTTAGACGAGGTTTCTCCTGGTCAGTGGCGGAATTGTTTTCTGAAACTGCAAACTAGCACCAGGGAACGTTTGCGCCGGAACACGCCTGCTCTTTTCACTGAACCGCCCCCGGGAGCGCAAGTTCATTCCCTAATTTACCGACGAGCGTCTGTGGAGGGAAAAGTCCGCAGTGCGTCGGGTGAGAAATAGGAATGATACATGCGTCGCTGTACAAAGTCAGTTGCGCTGGGTGCGAGATAGGGCCCTTAATGTGTTCACGACACCGTTCTAACAGAAAACCCTTAATGCGCTCCGGCTCATTTGCACAACAACAGTGTTTAGTGGTTTGAGAACGCAAACCTTGAAATAGGTTCTAAGGTGCAAGCGTTAAAACGTTATCATCTCCGCGTAATCTTCAAAAACGCAAACCTGTGAGAACGCTTACGGCGTGCACATGCGTGTTACGTGTTTAGTCTATATGCACGTTTGAATATATATATATGCACAGGCGTGTAGTGTTTCTTTACAAGTTGACATCACCAAATTACTCGTCTGCCCTTAAAAATTCATAAAAAGTCCAGCTCTGGTTTCTTTCTCTCAGGGTCAAAACCAGAACCTTTTATTCAGCCCTGCTTTCAATCAAATGCTTTTCTGATGCCCTTCAAGCCTTCTTAACAACAACAAAGGACAGTGGCAATCAACGGTCATGAACCTCTGAAAACATGCAGAGAGAGAAAATCTAATGATAATTCTTTCCGTTGCGTATGATCTATGATTCCCATGCAGACGTGTTCTGATGCGCAGGGTTTTCCTCATTCCTCATTGCATGATGTGAGTGTTTCGGATTCCTCCTGTTTTGATCCTGACAGCATCTCACGTGTCTCGTCTTCTCCTCTGAAGCCGTTCTGGAGATTAACGCAGTCTCTCACGAGACCTTCACGGCACGCATGTGATTCACATTCTTCTCTGCGCTGCTCAAAGGCCCCCTGAAATCTAAATGTGCGGTTTTTTAGCTGTTTATTTAGTTATTTCTGTTCATTTAAATGTTTAGTGTTTTGAATTTTTTGTTTCATCATCAATCCCATTTTAAACCATCTCTAAATCAACCAATTCGAAACATTTTCATTTCTATATTGACACTTCTTTTCGAAATGGATCAGTAAATGAACGAACCGCATGTCGACGTTCCCACACTTATAAATAAAGGTTCTTTATTGGCATCGAGAGATCCATGAAGAACCTTTAGCTTTAGATTATTAATGTTCTTCACACACACACACACACACACACACACACACACACACACACACACACACACACACACACACACACACACACACACACAAAACGGTTATTTTACTGAAAGGTTCTTCCAGGAACCAGCAATGGCATCACTTCGAAATCCCAGTTTTTGAAGCTTTATTTCCAGGAGCGTATTGGCGAATCCTTCTCTTTCCCGTCGTGTCCCTCATTATATCCCAGACTGGCAGGAGAGCTCGTGACCGAGTGCTCGGGGCTCTGGGTGTTTCTGCTTAAACTCTGCGAACATGAAAGACTGTTTCGTCTACATGTAATGAAGAACAGAGAACATGTGCCATGCCACAAACCATGCGTAGGTAGACAACACCACGATCAGGGGAAGATTACCCTGGTGAACGGGGTAAAAAAGGAACTAATACTGCAGAAATCAACTTACACAGCTGGTTGATTACATTAAGAATTGCAAACACCTTTTTGTATTACAAGTTTTCTGAAATGTTGGTGTTGTTCAGTGTTTTTTAGACTGAAAAAACAATGTTTTTAATTGTTTAAAATCTCTACTTTATCGGAACGATACGAAACTCTGTGACTTTTGTGGCAGTCGTGATGTTACCACAAATAAAAATTGTGGACTTGATTCGAAAAAGCAAAATGGTCGTTAAAAAGTAGTCACAATTGTATTGTTCGAGGTCAGAAATGAGAGCCATAGGAAATGAATGAGAAATATGAAGAATATGAAAAAAGAGCGCAATTTTTGGGGAATACAGTCTAGAAAATGTGAAAGGGCGACACTAAAATATCAAGAGTGCAAAAACCTTGACAAAAAAGAGTCTTTGATATACATCCAAATCCACAACCTAATAAAAGTAAATTATGATTCCTAAAAACAACTACAGAATTTAGTGGCATTACAGATGTTTTATTATTTTACACTAATCTACCCTTCAAAAATTGGATTTTAAAGGCATTGTCTCTATTTTAACATTAAATACAGCTTTAATTGAAAAATAATATTTTTCAATGGGAAAAGATTGCTCATAATTATTGCATAAAAATGAATTAGTAACATAAGATCTTCTCAAAATACATGATAACAAAAAAATAAATAATAATAATATTACATTGATTTTACTTCAAATTAAAAAGGTTTTTTGACCGCGAACACTGAACAACACAAATTCCCAAATGAAGTATCCCAAAATTAGCTATATGCAAATGAGGAATTATATAATTCAATATGCACTAATTTGCATACATTTCCAGAAGCGAAATCTTAAATGTTGTATACAGCCAGGTTTAAAATTCTTCAAACTCACTGCTTTTATAGGTGTGGACTGACATTTAAATCTACATGTATGCAAGTAGATTAAGTGCCATCAAATAAACACTTAAAACGTGTATTTTGGATGTTTTATTTCCACTAGTCTGAAAGAAGACATGTTAAAGGGCGACACTAAAATATCAAGAGTGCAAAATATACACATTTAAACCTTGTGAAAATGTCTAAATGTATCCAAATCCACAACCTAATAAAAGTAAATTATGATGTCTAAAAACAACTATAGTATCTTAGGATGCTTTACTTTTTTTTTTTTTTTACAGTAATCTACCTTCAAAATTTGAATTTTAAAGGCATTGTCTCTGTGTTAACATGAAATACAGCTTTAATTGAAAAATAATAATTTTCAATGGGAAAAAATATCAAAATTATTGCATAAATATTAATTTGTCACACATTTCTATCAAAATACATAATAAAAAAAAAAATAGAAAATTACTGGAAAAAAAAATTACATTGATTTTTACAAAAAATTTGTGTTTGGTCACTTTTGACTGTGAACAACACAAGTGTGAATCCCAAACTGAGCAATCAGGTTAACTATGCAAATGAGGAATCATCTAATTTATATCTAATACATTTCTAGAAGCAAAATCTGAATGTTGGATACAGCCAGGTTCAGAAATCACTGCTTTTATATGAGTTGAAATTTAAATCTACATGTATCCATAAAATAAACACTTAAAACGTATATTTTGGATGTTTTATTAACAGCCCAGAATCTCACAATTGAGCAGTGTGAGAAAAAACAGTGTTTTTGCCTTAAAACAAACTTATTCCACTTGTCATTTATTCCACTTTTGCGGTTGCTGTTTATTCGATGTGTTGTGCATTCATCTCAAACTGCTGTGGGATTGCAGGTGTTTGAGTATAAAGCACACACACACACACACACACACACACTGCTGTGTGTTTAAGGCCGGCCAGAAAGGCGTTATTCTCTGAAGTATCGTTTGAGAAGTATGAAATATATACATGATGAAACACTCCTAATGACTTTAACAGCATCACTCATAATGTCATCGCCGCAGCTGTAGTGCAGATATTCATATTCATCACCAGCCGTAATTATTTACTCGATGAAAAATACCTTCCTGGCAACACGAAACCCGGAGACAGACTCCACTGAGCTGTGAGTCAAAGCGTGAAGGGGTTTGTGAAACAAATCAGACTCGCTGACAGTAAGAGTCGCTCGGAGATTAACCGGGAGAAGCGACACACACTTCAGATATAGCCGAAGTCATCTGTTATCTGACGTGTGTTTTCTCATGACCTGTAGCTGTCAGATATCCGTCTTCACTGGCCAGAACAATTGATTTCTTTTCTGATTATTAATAGTAATAAATATGGAAACTTATTTCCGCCACGCGATAGAAAACTCTTTTTAATCTCACCATTCTGACTTTTTTCTCGAATTTTTCATAATTGCAAGAATAAACTCCGAATTGTGAGATTAAAAAAGGCAAAGACAAAAGGCGAAATTGCGAGATTTGTAACATAATTTTAACATTTAAACTCGCAATTGTGAGGAAAAAAACCCTGAATTGTGAGATTTAAAAAATTGCAATTTAGTTTTTTGATATAATTTTTTTGTGGCAGAAACAATAAATACAGAACTGAAATTGTAAACTAAAAATTCAAAGAAAAAAAGGCAAAATTGCGAGATTTAAAACTTGCGATTTTGAAACATAAACTCGCAAATTGCAAGAAAAAAAGTCATAATTGTGAGATTTAAAAAAATTGCAATTATTTTGTTTAATATTTTTTTATTCCATGGCGGAAACAATAAAAACAGAATTTGTAAAAGTTGTAAAATCAGAATTTAAAGACTAAAGGAAAAATGTTGAGATTTATAATATAATTTTTAACATATAAACTCGCGATTGTGAGAAAAAAACATGAATTGAGAATTGACAGATAAAAAAAGTATGTTTTTTGTACAATAAAAACAGAATTGCAAGTTGTAAACTAAAGATTTCAAGAAAAAAGGGCAAAATTGCGAGATTTAAAAAAATTTCAAGTATTTGTTTTATATTATTATTGCGTGGCAGAAACAATAAATACAGAAGTGAAGTTGTAAAGAATTCCAAGAAAAAAAGGCAAAATTGTGAGATTTATAAAACTTGCGATTTTGAAACATAAACTCGCTTTTTTGCGAGAAAAAAAAGTCAGAATTGTGTGTAAAATAATCGCAATTATTTTTACATATTTTTTATTCCATGCGGAAACAATAAAAACAGAATTGAAGTTTTCCCAGACAAAAGGCAAAATTTAGAATATAATTTTGACATAAACGTGAGAAGTCAGAATTATGAGATAAGACACAGTTTGTTTATTTATTTTTGATTCCATGACGGAAACAAGCTTCCATAACTCAATTTTATGTATTGAACATTGGTGTTTTTTAATCATATTGCTTTTGCCACTGTTTTAAAAAGCAATAAGCAGCTTGCGTCTGTAGGTTACAGTGATTTTACCGCGGTTAATCTCTCAGCCTCCAGTGGCTCGTTGCTGTAATTAGCACCTTCTTTCTGTGTGTGTGTTTCTCTACTCTGTCACACTGGAGATTCCTAGAAAGGCTGTTGTATGGTGACTCTGGGTCTTTGGGGTCATTTGAGGCAAATCAAAACAGCTTACATTTGATGCAGCCTTTTGAACCCTCCAGGGCAAAGGTCAGAGGTCAAGAAGGCCTCCACTGAAATCCCTGCTTGTGTTTGAAGAGCGTCTCCTGAGACGCCATTATCCGAATCTCTTCATCCGAGGAAAAACATCCTCTCGCATTTGAAATTACTGCAGATATGTAAACTGTTCACGCTTGTTAGAGGCCAGAAAAGTTCTCTCAAAAAAATAAGTTTGATCATTTATCAACTCATGTTGTTCTTAAAAAGAAGCAGAATATCCCAGATTTTGCTGTGCATGCAATGAAAGTAAGTATCCTTATATGACTCTTTGTTTTATTTGTTATAATAACGCAATGAAACATGACAGATTGAGACATACTTTATGGCCAGCCTGTCAAAGAAAGAAATGATGAACGCATGTATAACCAAATATAAAAAATGTATTATGTTGTCGTTATTGTTTGCTTTTTCCTCTTAGCTTTTAGTTTTTCTTTGCCTTTTTTGGCACATCATTTTGTCAGATTAATACCTTAACCAAGTTTAGTGTTTCGTTCTTCCCTCATATTTAAAAGATTAAAAAAAATCAAATATTTTCCTCATATTGTGATGGTTTAATTGAACGTGTATGGTCATTAAAAACAAATATCCCCTCCAGACATCACTTTATGCCACTACTATATTTACACAAAAAAAAACCCTGACAAAATGACTTAACACCATAAATGCAAACCGCAGCTGAAACACTCTCATACACATCTCCTTTTGTTCCCCACAGAAGAAAGTAAGTCTTTGGAAACTGATGCAAAATATCAGTAATAAACTGTAAGTTGCTGTAATGTGGCTGTTTCTCCTCCATCAAAAACGAGTGTCTCAGAGCGTCAAACGAAACTCAGTAAACGCTGTCGTGTTCTCTAGCGTTCGGATGCTGGTGTTCGGGAACACACTCGTGTGTGTGAGACGCTTCTGGAAGGAATTACAGCAAATCATTCTGATGACACACTTATTTTAGTTAGATATTTTTTTCTTCCCAAATCCTGGGTTGAGCCTTTTGGGTACATTTTTTGGGTTATTTTTTCAGTGTTTGTGTAACCCAGATCCTGGGTCAGTCGTAACAACCCAGTGTTTGGGTAGTTTTTGTGTAACCCAGATCCTGGGTCAGACGTAACAACCCAGTGTTTGGGTAGTTTTTGTGTTACCCAGATCCTGGGTCAGTCGTAACAACCCAGTGTTTGAGTAGTTTTTGTGTAACCCAGATCCTGGGTCAGTCGTAACAACCCAGTGTTTGGGTAGTTTTTGTGTTACCCAGAACCTGAGTCAGATGTAACAACCCAGTGTTTGAGTAGTTTTTGTGTAACCCAGATCCTGGGTCAGTCGTAACAACCCAGTGTTTGGGTAGTTTTTGTGTTACCTAGATCCTGGGGCAGTCATAACAACCCAGTGTTTGGGTAGTTTTTGTGTTACCCAGATCCTGAGTCAGATGTAACAACCCAGTGTTTGAGTAGTTTTTGTGTAACCCAGATCCTGGGTCAGTCGTAACAACCCAGTGTTTGGGTAGTTTTTGTGTTACCCAGATCCTGGGTCAGACGTAACAACCCAGTGTTTGGGTAGTTTTTGTGTTACCCAGATCCTGGGTCAGTCGTAACAACCCAGTGTTTGGGTAGTTTTTGTGTCACCCAGATCCTGGGTCAGACGTAACAACCCAGTGTTTGAGTAGTTTTTGTGTTACCCAGATCCTGGGTCAGACACAACAACCCAGTGTTTGAGTAGTTTTTGTGTAACCCAGATCCTGGGTCAGTCGTAACAACCCAGTGTTTGAGTAGTTTTTGTGTAACCCAGATCCTGGGTCAGTCGTAACAACCCAGTGTTTGGGTAGTTTTTGTGTTACCCAGAACCTGAGTCAGATGTAACAACCCAGTGTTTGAGTAGTTTTTGTGTAACCCAGATCCTGGGTCAGTCGTAACAACCCAGTGTTTGGGTAGTTTTTGTGTTACCTAGATCCTGGGGCAGTCATAACAACCCAGTGTTTGGGTAGTTTTTGTGTTACCCAGATCCTGAGTCAGATGTAACAACCCAGTGTTTGAGTAGTTTTTGTGTAACCCAGATCCTGGGTCAGTCGTAACAACCCAGTGTTTGGGTAGTTTTTGTGTTACCCAGATCCTGGGTCAGACGTAACAACCCAGTGTTTGGGTAGTTTTTGTGTTACCCAGATCCTGGGTCAGTCGTAACAACCCAGTGTTTGGGTAGTTTTTGTGTCACCCAGATCCTGGGTCAGACGTAACAACCCAGTGTTTGAGTAGTTTTTGTGTTACCCAGATCCTGGGTCAGACACAACAACCCAGTGTTTGAGTAGTTTTTGTGTAACCCAGATCCTGGGTCAGACGTAACAACCCAGTGTTAGGGTAGTTTTTGTGTAATCCAGATCCTGGGTCAGACGTAACAACCCAGTGTTTGAGTAGTTTTTGTGTTACCCAGATCCTGGGTCAGACGTAACAACCCAGTGTTTGAGTAGTTTTTGTGTTACTCAGATCCTGGGTCAGACGTAACAACCCAGTGTTTGGGTAGTTTTTGTGTTACTCAGATCCTGGGTCAGACGTAACAACCCAGTGTTTGGGTAGTTTTTGTGTTACCCAGATCCTGGGTCAGACGTAACAACCCAGTGTTTGAGTAGTTTTTGTGTTACTCAGATCCTGGGTCAGACGTAACAACCCAGTGTTAGGGTAGTTTTTGTGTTACTCAGATCCTGGGTCAGACGTAACAACCCAGTGTTTGAGTAGTTTTTGTGTTACCCAGATCCTGGGTCAGACGTAACAACCCAGTGTTTGAGTAGTTTTTGTGTTACCCAGATCCTGGGTCAGACGTAACAACCCAGTGTTTGAGTAGTTTTTGTGTAACCCAGATCCTGGGTCAGATGTAACAACCCAGTGTTTGAGTAGTTTTTGTGTAACCCAGATCCTGGGTCAGACGTAACAACCCAGTGTTTGGGTAGTTTTTGTGTTACCCAGATCCTGGGTCAGACGTAACAACCCAGTGTTTGAGTAGTTTTTGTGTAACCCAGATCCTGGGTCAGACGTAACAACCCAGTGTTTGAGTAGTTTTTGTGTAACCCAGATCCTGGGTCAGACGTAACAACCCAGTGTTTGGGTAGTTTTTGTGTTACTCAGATCCTGGGTCAGACGTAACAACCCAGTGTTTGGGTAGTTTTTGTGTTACCCAGATCCTGGGTCAGACGTAACAACCCAGTGTTTGAGTAGTTTTTGTGTAACCCAGTTCCTGGGTCAGACGTAACAACCCAGTGTTTGGGTAGTTTTTGTGTTACTCAGATCCTGGGTCAGACGTAACAACCCAGTGTTTGAGTAGTTTTTGTGTAACCCAGATCCTGGGTCAGACGTAACAACCCAGTGTTTGAGTAGTTTTTGTGTTACCCAGATCCTGGGTCAGTCGTAACAACCCAGTGTTTGGGTAGTTTTTGTGTTACCCAGATCCTGGGTCAGACGTAACAACCCAGTGTTCGAGTATTTTTTACGGTTGAAACGGGACAACAGGGACTGGTCCATTACATTTGAATTACTTCTAAATGTTTAATTTTTACTTCTAATATTTGTTAAACGAGCTTAAATGTATGCAATATGCACTATGTAAAATATACTATACTGTAAAATGATAGAAAAAAAAGGAATTATCATGCAAACCAGTGGTTGTGTGGAGTATTAAAAAAAAAAGTTTAGATGATTTAAGTTAATCTGTAAACAATAATTCATGTATGAAGTAAAAAAAAAAAAAAAAGCTACTATAGTAAAAATGAATCAACCCATTATGCTGGGTTAAATTACCCAACATGTGTTCTGTCCTGTAGTTACCCAGCTCTTGGGTTGAATCTGGGTTGTCCAGTTTTTTTTTTTTAAGGTGTTGATGGAAACTATTGTATAATTGTAAAGCCGTGGAGTGGTTCTTCAGTTCTTCACTTGTTAGGATGTTAGGAACCCATCCAGAAGAATCGGCTCGTATCGAGTTG
>JAJAQA010000009.1:42463851-42563851 GCA_021464565.1 Rutilus rutilus | reverse complement strand
GCTTCAGCTTGTCCACATGTTTGACTGTTTTAACTGCAGTTTTCCCTGAGATATCTGAAAATAAGTCAGTGTGATTGTTTTGTCAGATGCACTAGTAGTGTTTTTGCATGTTTGTAAAGCTACTTACATGTCATTAGAGAACTAAGGCCTAATCCTGGCTTAATTTAAGCCCTGTCTGTGAAACCAGGCCTACATTTATTATTATTATTATTATTATTATTATTTATTTTATTAATTAATTTTGTTTCACTCTTTATAATTTTATTTTTTATTTATTTAATTCTATTTTTATTGTTCTATATTTATTTAATTTATTAAACTTGTATTATTTTATTTTATATTATATTTTGTTATTTTTATTTTATTTAACCTTTTATTATTTTATATTTTTATTTAATCTTATTTTATTCTTGTATTTTTATTTATTTAATCATTTTATACATTTTTTATTATTATATTTTATATTTTATTTTATTGTTTTATTTTTTATTTATTTTGTTATTTTATTGAATTTTCATTATTTTATTTTATATTATTATTTTTATATTTATATTATTTGAATATTTTATTATATTTTACTTTATTTGATTATTTTATTGAATTTTTTATTTTATTAAGCTTTTATTATATTTTATATATTTATATTATTTTTCAATTTTGATTTAATTTACTTTTATTGTTTTATTATATTTTATTTGTATTTTATTTGAAGGCATTCTGCATGTGAAATGGCGAGTGGTCCGTATATATCCGTGGATTATGGACAGTCCAGACACAGGCACGAGGACCGGCTGATATTGTCCATCCATGAGTTACAAACGATGAACAAAATGGCGTTTCTCTCGTTCACATGAGAGAACTGGACCGTGACAGATCTTGTATCGACTCATGACCAATAAAACAATAGGTTTTACTACCATAACTTTCCTCTGGCTTCTATATCAAACATGTTGGATGAATGTCGATGACATTCTCGACGTCATTTCTCACTATAAGCTCCATTTACGTTTGTTAGCACATCGAGTTTCTTCTCCGTGAGTCGAGGTTCATCCGTATCTGTTCAGGACATGAACTGAAGCAGATATGGTGTGGCTCCAGACCTCCAGTCGCTCTGAACTCTGGAGATTATGTTTCAGATGTGCCGGTTTCACACAGATAGTGAGGATACATCTCTTCATTCACAGCTGAACATGATAATGTATTTTCTGATCCTCACACTGAATTACTCAGCGCTAACACTTCACAGATGCCGGAGAATCATGTCGGTACGGGAGGTCTCAGAGAAACACTGAGAAACATCCAGAAAATGTGACATTTGTCAGATCCTTCATTGGTCTAAACCAGCCAACATGATGCATTTCTCTTTAATGACCACAGAAGTCTGATTAAACCATCAAAACATGAGGGAAATATGATATATTTTTTAGAATATGAGAGAAGAACAAAACAGTAACTTTGGTTATGGTATTTACAGTACCTGTCAATTTTTTTTACTATATTTTTGAAAGTCTTTTCTGCTCACTAAGGCTGTATTTATTCATTAATAAATACAGTAAAAATTATGAAATATTATGCCAGTCTAAATCATCTGTTTTCTATGTGAATATATAGTAAAATGTAATTTATTCCTGTGATCAAAGCATCATTACTCCAGTCTTCAGTGTCACATGATCCTTCACAAATCATTCTGATGTAAAATAATATATATTTTAAAATGTTTAGAACTTTCTATTCAGGAGTAAATTACACTTCACTGTATATTCACATAGAAAACAGCAGTTTTACATTGGAATAATATTTCACAATTTTTACTGTATTTTTAATCAAATAAATGCAGTCTTGTTGAGCAGAAGAGACTCTTTCAGTAACGCTAAACATTTGTAATGTTTCCAATCTTTTAAGAGGTAAAGTATCTGACTAAATTATTTGGAAAAAAACAGATACAGATTTTATTTTTACTATGACCAAAAAAAAAAAAAATAGCATAGAAAAACAAAAATCTGACAGAAAAAAGCAGCTATATTTCCGTCCGCCTGTTTTTAAGTGAACTTTGGGATATCGCATAACATTTATTTGCATAAATTCTAGAAATGCGCATGAAACCGTATGCGCTCGGTTGAGGCGGATTCATTTTGATCCGATAAGAAGAAGACGTGCGCTTACACTACGATAGAAACACATTTATTTACTAAAGCCCGATTGCAGAAACTTACATTTTTATTTCTGATATTTTGTGCCGATTTCTTAGTGCCGGGTTTGAACGAATGAGATGGAAACGCTGCTTTATTCACAAATGTGTTTATGCCATATTCCAATTTTGTGCATAAGTTAAATTCACAACTGTGGATGGAAACACAGCAAGTCTACAACACAATCAGTGATTCATATTTCATTGGTTCTCTCTTGTTTTTGCATGTGTTCATAATTTATTTGAGTGACATCCTGGACAAAAATGATGATGTTGCACAATTTGTCATGTTTCATTGTGTTGTTATCACTAATAAAACAATCGACTCCATGCACAACTACACTATACGACTTCAAAATCTTTAATGATATCTGAATAAAGGCCATTCTGCATTAACAATGCCATTTTTATCCTACTATTTTTGGTAGTGAATAAATCATATGCCTATTTATAATCACTATTCTCACTATAATAACTATAATGCATTTTATAATCACTATAATCTCACTCTTTCTTTGCAGTTTAGATGGATTTTCCCCATGGACACAATAATAGTAGGTGTCCTACACATGCACATGCAATTCCATTCAGTGCTTAACCTATTATTTCCCACTGAACTCGACAGAAAACATTAAAAATGCATTATCTAATTCTTTCTACATATGCATCTCAGTGTGTGTAATGTGTAAGTTCACTGGTGTGAGCAGGAAAGTTCATCTAAACGAACGACTCCCTTCTTTCTTATGATTTCTATTCCATGTGATTAAGCCTTCAACACAAACTCCAGGCGTCGTTCTGAAACACGAGAGCCGAGTGACTGAAGTGGTCGTTAGTGTCATTAATCAGCCGGATGATGTGACACACGCTGTAGAAAAGCACATCCATCAGGGTCGAAACCAGTGAAACCAGTGAAACCAGCGCCCGCTCCTCATCAAACTCAACCAGCGTGTGAAGAGTTAACTAAACAAGTCAATTATGAACAGCATTTATCTCAATATTTATTTTGCTACAAAAATACATGCATGATCATTTCTTTATTTATGAAGTGCAATGAAACACAACAGACCAATATGCAGTTAAATGATAAAAAAAAGATATATAAAGAGAGCAAGAGTCGTTTTTGTCACATTGTATCATTAAATGTTGTTTGTTATAAAAAAACAGGAAACAATAATGTTTCATTTGTTATTCATTTGTTATTAGTTAACATGAACTTACAATAAAAAATACTTTTAAAGCATGTAAAATGCATTTTTAAGGTCTAAAGTCATATCTGTTAATATTAGTAAATGCACTGTGAACATGTAGATGAACAAACATTGATAAATGCTGTAAGAATATATTTAGACTGTTAGTTACTGCAAGTGTTCAGCTGTTTTTACAAGACAAAAGTTTCACAGCTTTAAATCAAAGATTATTGGAGCACGTTTAAAAAAAAAACATATATACATTTCAAAATTACATGTTTGATTTAATGTGTTTATTATGGAAGTTTAAAAAGTTTTTAAAAAAGTTAATTGCGACTTTTTATCTCGTAATTCTGACTCTTTTTTTTTTTTACACAATTGTAAAAATATTTCTCAGAATTGGACTTTTGGACAGAATTGCGAGATAAAAAGTCTCAAATACCTTCTTTTTTTTTGGCAGAAACAAGCTTCCATAGTTTCTGTGTAGTTATTTGTGAAATGTATATCACTTTTTTAATGTTTAGAACTTTTTGTTCAGAAATAAATTACACTTTACTATCACACAGAAAACAGCTGATTTACACTGGAATAATATTTCAAAATTTTTACTGTATTTTTAATCGAATAAATGCAGCTTTGTTGAGCAGAAGAGACTCTTTTTTTGAAACATTTAACATTTGTAATGTTTCCAACCTTTTAAGGTAAAGTATCTGACAGAATTATTTGGAAAAAAGTACAGATACAGATTTTATTTTTACTATGACAAAAAAAAAAAAACAGTACAGAAAAACAAAAATCTGACAGAAAAAAGCATACAGTTAAAAAATTGACTTGCAATTTCAGTAAAAATCACATTTTTTCAGTGCATCGTCATCACTTTTAGTTTTAATGTGACCATAACTGAGTTTTTGTCTGTAAATGTGTGACTGGAGGAGCACGACCTCCATCAGGACCCGTTCCTCGCTCATACTGAGTTTCAGATCGATGTCTAATTGTATTAACAACACAGACATGTACAGGTTTCCACATGGCTGGAATAATCCCGAACATGCCCAGGGCAACATCTCCTCATGTCCGACATCTCGGATCCGGATCCGGTAATTGAAGCGACGGCTTGATTGATGTTTAAAGGAAGTTCCTCTTCCGATCTGAAATATTCATGTTTCATGCCTACAGGAGGCTCAGATGAAGCTGTGTTTTCCCCTCAGACATTTCCCTGTTCTCTTTTCCTCCTGGATCCAGAAATCATTGTTAATGTTCATTTTGTCTACGAACCAAAACCGGCTGATGGATCGCAGTGAACTGGACACGGGTACTAGACTGCACTCACAGCTCCTCACATCAGAGTTTTACACAGACTAATCCACAACACAACACTAATCTGAGTCTGATATATGTCGTGTAAAACTGTTGGCATGATCTCATGAGTCTCTGCGTTCACTGCTGGACTGGACTGTCCGTATTTTTGTGTCTTGTGTGTTTCAGTGCTTATTTATTTTCATCTTTACCTATTTTATTTATTACTTATTTATTAGAAAATAATTATATATATACACTAAAAAATGCTGGGTTGTTTTAACCCAATTTGGGTCAAATATGGACAAACCCAAACGTTGGGTTAAAAATGTAATTAAAAAATTTAACCCAACGACTGGGTTTGTCCATATTTGACCCAAAGTCGGGTTAAAACAACCCAGCAGTTTTAATTAAATATATAAATATACTGTATAATATAATATAATATCTCATTTATATTATATCTAATTAATATATGTGACCCTGATCACGTCACCAGTCTCGAGTCGCACGGGTATATCTGTGGCGATAGCCAACAATACATTGTATGGGTCAAAATTATCCATTTTTCTTTTTTGCCAAAAATCATGAGGATATTAAGTAAAGATCATGTTCCATGAAGATATTTAGTAAATTTCCTACCGTAAATATATAAAACATGTATTTGTGTGAGTGAATGCAGCACAATCGTGAACATAAATGATCAACTTTAAAGGAGATTTTCTCAATGTTTGGATTTTTCCGCATCCTCAGATTCCAGATTTTAATATTGTATCTCGACCAAATATGTTCATATCCTAACAAGCCATGCATTAATGCTTATTTATTCAGCTTTCAGATGATGTATAAATCTTAATTTAAAAAAATTGTCCCATGTGACCCCCCCCCCCCCCCCCCCCCCCATCTTCCCTTTAGAGTTTGCATTGAAAATGAAGATTTATGGTTTTTGATCTCTGGTATGTTTCTTCCATTCCCAACAACGGCTCTTTGGCAGATGTGGAGGGATTGGCGTCAGAGCTGTTCCAGCTGTTTAAGTCCACACAGATGTCAGGCTTCTCCTCGCTCCAAACCCCGATCTCTCACCCAGAGAAGACAAACTCGTTTTCTGTTGTTAGTGGAGAACGGCACAGAAGATCTGGCGTCGTGCAGTTTAGAGCTTGTACTGATTATAAAACAAAGCCGATTTATTTGTCCGTCACCTACAAGAGAGTCTTAACACACAGCGGAGAAACACACACTGAAATAAACCCCTGAACCATGTGACGTGTTCATGTGTGAACCGAAGAGCCGGCCTTTAGCAGCATCTGAAGTCTGTTGTCTTAAGCTCTGGTAGAACTTTATTTGATCTGGACTTGTGAGTCTTCATCGGATGAAAATCAGGCGCTTTGTGGGAGACATTGTGTCATATTTATTTTCAACACTGAATTTACATGTTATTTTAGAGCCGAGTATAGCTAGAACTGTGTATATACATATTATATCATATACATTTTACATTTTACATCTCATTTGTTAACATTAGTTAATGCGTTAGCTAACATGAACTGACAGTGAACAATTGTTTTTTTTAAATAAATGTTTGATAGTTCATTGTTTGTGCAAGTTTACAGTGCATTAACTGATGTTTACAATTACATTTAGTGTTCAATAAAACTGACTGACATGTATGCGCATGAATCACTGTCACACAAGCTCAGAGCAATACTGTAAGTTATTGCATGATAACTAGCAACTAGCAGAACAATAATGCATCACAATAGTCTCACTTTTAGTAATGTCTTTTAACTATTATAGTATTTCGAAGGGCAAAAACATGAACTTTAACTATCGGCTTTACTTCTTCAAGTCAGCTGTCACTGTAGCGCGAGGCCATTAGCATATAGCATTAGCTTCTTAGCCTGAGCTAACTGGATCGTGTCGAGCTAGGGGGCGTGGTTTCAGTGACTAGGCTCCTTAGCTCCACCCACGCCCCGCCTCTTTGCCCATTTTCGGTTATCCGGGAGTGACGCGCTGCCAAGATGGCGACGGCCGGCTCCGCCCACTTTGGGCTTCAAAAACGCTCTTCAGAAACCGACGGGTGACGTCATGGACACTATTACAGTCTACGCATGTGACCTATCAGCATCATTCACAAATCCTCTCCCGTGGCCTCATGGGATACTAAACTGTCCATCATCCGGGTACTTTTTGCCTACTCTTTTACGAGTACTGTGAATTCAGACATACTTCTTTTGTCACACACTGTTTTTGTGTGATTTCAGATGCAGGTGTGTGTTTCCCGACAGCGTTAACCAACTATAGTTCTGTCGTTATCATCATAGTTCGACGAGTGAAACCATCGTTCTAACAGAACATTCACAAACAGCATCGCAGAGTAGCGATGCACCGATATGACATTTTTGGCTGATACCGATAACCGATAATTCTTTATATTTGAAAGCCGATAACCGATATATTGGTCGATAAATCTAAATCCAAATTTTTATATATTTTTTGAGAGCCTGATTATGAAAACAAAAGTCTCATCATTAAAAGCCACGTCCCAAACACACAATTATGATGTTCTCATTATTAGTTTATGTAGCCGATATGACGGACTTGCGCTGCACATGTTGCACTGAACTGTATTTTCCTTTTTTGAAGTGATTCCAATCATATTTCAAGCAATTCAAAATGATAAATCATGATAAACGGTGCGCATCTGAAGTGTCTCAGCTGAAGGAAATAATACACATTATTTATCGGCCAAATTGTATTATCGGGCCGATACCGATATGGTGGCCGGTATATCGTGCATCCCTATCGCAGAGTTGTGTGTGTGTGTAGCGACAGATCTCGAGCTGTGGTCAGAAGAAGAGTTTATGTTTTCATGACATGTGGACTCAATAAATCCTGATCTTGAGCAGAATAATCAAGCTGACATTCAGTGCAATCTGTTTTATTTATTTAGAATACATACGAATGTCATTTACGAGTTTGTCGAGAGATGTAAAGTGTAGTTTCTGAAGAGTGCGCATGTGTGAACGAGCTCTAGTGTAAGAACGAGTCTATGAGTGAATCTGGAAATAAAGCAAAACAACTGAGAAAAACGAGACAGTCCTCAGATGCATGTCTGTAATTTATAGCAAAACATTTAGCGTTAATTCCATCTCAGACAGAGTCATTAAAAGAAGTTTTTACTCCATACGTGTGTGACATCATTAACTAACTTGTTTGAACGACTGATTTGCGACAGTACGGTTTCTGGAAACAGTCGTGAAGAGCTAGTGGATTTCTTCAACGATGTATCGTACTGTGATAGTGAAGAAGCGAGTTACATCATTGTTCGGTTTGTTGTGGGTGTGTCTTGGATGAAGGCACGCCCACTGATGGTTTGATTGACAGGAGTGTGTCAGCCAATCAGAAGACGTTAGCCCTGATCACGAGCAGATGCGACGGGTCTCTCATGATCCTCTCAAATGTCTGCTTTTCTTTCCTACAGTAATTGAATTTCCTCTCTCTCATCCTCTGTGTTTTCTGCAACTGTTTCTGAGCATCTCTAGTTCCCTCAACACCTTTAGAAACATCTGACTTTGTTTGTTGTAAAAGTCTCTTAAAAAAAAAAAAAAAAGGATTTTCTTACGTTTTATGTTCACCTTTTTAAAACTGGAATGCCCTGAATGAGCTGTTGTGCGTATGTATATATCAAACAAAATACCATAAAACCTGTAAAATAGAATTTAAAATAGCTGTGAATATAGTAAACTATAATTTAACTGTTTTCAACATTAATAATAATCATAAATGTTTCTTGATCATCAAATCATCATATTAGAGTGATTTCTGGAGGATCATGTGACACTGAAGACTGGAGTAATGATGCTGAACATTCAGCTTTGATCACAGGAATAAATTACACTTTACTGTATATTCACATAGAAAACAGCTGATTTACACTGGAATAATATTTCAAAATTTTGACTGTATTTTTAATCAAATAAATGCAGCCTAGGTGAGCAGATTTCAGAAACTTTAATATAAACTGCTCCAGAACACACAAGTCTATCCTGAACTGAGATTTCAAGCTTCATGCTGTTGGGTTTTCCTGAGTATTTTCCTCGGGGAATAACGGGAATGATGAAGAACTCCAGATATTTTTAGACCTGCTGTGGCCGTTTGTGCGTGAAGTATTGAACACTTAATCATCGTCTCAGTTCTGGAAGCTTCAGCGCTGACTGAGTGACACGCTTAAAGTGACAGAGACACACACTCTCTCTAAACATGATAAGTGTAACTCAGAAACACTCCACAGAAGCTGATCTGGCACGCTCCGCATCTGGAGAAATAATCACTCATTTACGAGAGCATTTACGAGAGCCTTTTAGTCTGATATTTAAACAACGCAGAGCAGAAACAGACTGGCTTAGGACACTTCATCATGAACTTTACCTTTAGATTTCTCTAAAGACGCTTTGAATTCATTTGTTTAGGTTTATTGTGTGTTTTTTTCATGCCATTTATTTTGCTTTGAAAATATGTTATTGTTTATGCATGTCCAATCAAGTAATCTTTTCAAATGATGCAAAAAGTGCGGGAATATTACATTTTTCTGACTCCATTGGCAGATATTTGTTCTTGTTTTAACCATAAACTCATTTTGATCATTTTTTTGCATGCAACACTTAATATCTTCAGTCATTTTGCTTCTTAAATGTACTTTGATTTATTGATTTGATGCATCCGTGATTTGAGATATTTGTGCAGGAAAACAAGACAGAAACATCTCTTTTTTTTTGCAGAGTATGAAATGCTGGAGTTAAAACCGGTCAGTGATCGTACAGTATATGCAGTCTCATGGGTTTGCAACTTTCTCATCCGAACACAAAGAATGAAGTCTGTATACTTTCAGAAACTTGATTAAAGGGCTGGTTGATTATGATTTGACTTTTCTAACTGTAGTTAGTGTGTAATGTTGCTGTTTGAGCATAAACAACATCTGCAAAGTTACAACGCTCAAAGTTCAGAGCAAAGGGAGATATTTGCTTTTAAAGAAATCACTTTTTAAGGACTACAACAAACGGCTGGTAGAGACTACACAAGCTTCCTCCTGGGTTAGTGACATCACCAACCCTAGAATTTACATAAACCCCGCCCCCAGGAACACGATTTACAGATTATCATGACAGAATATGCTAATCAATGACTAGAAGATAACTACACATCAGCTGCATAAACTCATCAACTATCCATTCAGAAATGTTGTATTCTACATGTTGTCACTTCTTCTAGAGTCTCTCCATCTTTGTCCGACTCCGGTTTGAACATAAAAGGCTAAAAGTGTTTCCAGTGCATGTGTGTGTGAGGTAAAAGGGCACAAGCTGTTGAAGCTCCGCCCCCTGTGCCGGGAGCAGCAGCTCATTTGCATTTAAAGGAACACACACAAAAACGGTGTGTTTTTGCTCACCCTCAAAAAGTGACAATTTTAACATGATATATAAAAATATCTGTGGGGTATTTTGAGCTAAAACTTCACACACACACTCTGGGGACATCAGAGACTTATCTTGTGAAAAGGTCATTATACCACCCCTTTAAGTTTGGTTAATCATGAGACACTTTGCAAGTGCCATAAGTGTGTGTGAGATGCAGTGAAATGTCCAGCTGAACTTTAGAGTCTATTTAACATCGTCCTTCCAGTGAATCGTTTTTCCATGCGTTTCAGTCCAGATGATCAACTATTGTCTTATCTAGACAGAAGGACTTTCGCTGTTAGTCACAATCACACAGATCAAGTGTTGGAGTTGTGCTTGATTCTCACCAGCACGTTTTTATGTTTCCCGCTGAGCCTGTAAAGAAGCCGCTGGGAATGTCGTGGAAAGGAACATGTGTGGATATAACATTCCCAGATGAACGACTCCAGCTTTAAGAGACAAATGTGTTCGGTTGCTGCTGCCAATTCCTTGCGAATAGCTGTTGATATCAATACACTTTATGAAATATAAAATGAGTTTCTGGAGGAAAACTGACAGGGGGAATAAAAAAACATCCAATAAAAAGCTTTCCTGGAACCTGACTCGGAAGTGCTCGTAAAAAATGTAGTTGTTTTTGTGAACGTTTAGAGATTTGGTGATTTTCTTAACACGTTGTTATTTTCTTCATTATGTGAAAGCTTTATTATTTTAAAAGAATGTTTATTTCTCTTTCTGGGAATGAACATGTTCCACAGAACGTCCAGATTCTGCTTTAATGAATCATCTTTACAATTAAATCCATTATTTTACTACTTACACATTTTCTTCCTAACACATTGCACTTATTTTACATTTATTGTTTGTGTGAAAGAACAAGAACAAGAGGGTTCTGGTTTGGTTCGGTGTTATTTTAGCATCATTGAGATATCAATTGTTTTGAATATTTTGGTTCAAGTTTTAGTATTTATTTTCCTGTGTTTTGCAAATTTTCTTTGTGGTTTTTTAATGTCTATATTATTTTCATTATTTTTTATTTCAGTTTTAGTTATTTTAGTACATAAACAAGCATAATGAGAAATGTTTCCTTGCCAACTAGTTGAAAAAATAGTTTTTTTTAAACATTTGATAAAAAAAATAAAATAAAAAAAACACATTAGTAACCTGATATGGTTCGTATTCATGGGATATTAAGTGTTATTATTGTTTTTGTTATTATTATTGTATTATTATATAGCTTTTATTATTGGTTTGAATTAGTTCTTATTTTATTTTTTTCCATTTTAATTTTAGTTAAAGTTTTAGTAATTTTGTGGTGTGTTTTTGTCATTTTAATTTTTTTTAAATGTTGTTTATTTCAGTTCTTTTTGAATATGTCTATACAATATAGTTTTAGTTATAGTTATTTTAGTACATCAAGTTAAACTAAATGAAAATATATATATAAAAAAATATTTTTCATATCCAGTAGAGTAATTTTTCCAAATTATGTAATAAATGAGAAATTTTCCTTTGGCAACTAGCATATATATATATATATATATATATATATATATATATATATATATATATATATTTAAATGATAAAATATATAAATGATATAAATAAATAAATCAATATATTATATAAATATTTTTTATTTATTTATTTATATTTATATATTTTTTGTTTGCTATAATAACCCTGATCTGGTTCCGGGTCTCATCTAAACATCTTAAGGAGTTTTTGTCCTGCATTGATGAATCATTCATGTCTTTAGGACTCTTAGTATACTACTTAGTGTTTGAGTCTGTTCAAATCATTAATCACAAGTGTATTAGCACTAGCATACTAACTAATTAACACAAATGAAATGTCCTCATCATGGATTTAATACCAAGCTCAGTTTTGGACCTGCGTGAACTCAACCTTTCAGTGAAGGTCACTGACTCCCACATTCACTGAATTCCTCATATTTATGTGACTTGGTCGTTTACTGTCCCCGATCACACTCCACACACTCCACACACTTCACACACTCCACTCTGACATTTACAACACCTGAGGACGCTGTGATGGTTCTAGCAGGCTTCATCTGTACGATCCTCTGCTCTCACGGATTAAACCCGCCAGAACTTCACAAAACCCCGGATATAGGACCGGTTTGGCAACAGCAAGGCATCATGGGAAACATATTGTAAAAGAGTTCAGTGTGAGTTCTGAAGGTGCCTCGTCCCCCTGGCGCTTCGGTTTATATGGAGGATATTGATTCAGGAATCAGGGAAAGCATGACATCGGTTCCTCTTAGTTTCACTTCAGCAGTGCAGTGTGAGTTAAAGACGGCATGAAATGAACGTGGCCTTTAATCCGTGTATATTAACTCTGTGCTCAACGACAGTCAAACCACAATTTATTCAGAAACTTTCAACATTATCACAGTTTATTCACTATAGTTTAGAAAATGGTAATAAAATATGAGCAGAACTCAGTTGATATTTGACTGGTTTTGTCCATCCTTCTGTTAGACTGTCTCACACATGAATTATGTTGAATATCTGTCAGCTGTTAAATTTAACTACACAATTAGATAATACCAGTTTAGGTCAACCAATCACCAAGCAATGCTTCATTTTGTTCAGTCTGTGTGTAAAAAGGTCGCATTAGCAATTAAAGAAAAAACACTTCAGCAAAACATGGTCAGGTCAAAGTGTCGGAATCATTTTTGGTCCACCATTTGTATAAATTATATATAAACTATAGTATGTATCAGTGTTGTAGTCGAGTCATTAACTGTCGAGTCCGAGTCGAGTCTCAAGTCCCCAGTGTTCGAGTCCGAGTCACCAAAGAAGAGTCCGAGTCGAGTCGAGTCTCGAGTCCCCAGTGTTCGAGTCCGAGTCACCAAAGAAGAGTCCGAGTCGAGTCGAGTCTCAAGTCCCCAGTGTTCGAGTCTGAGTCACCAAAGAAGAGTCCGAGTCGAGTCGAGTCTCAAGTCCCCAGTGTTCGAGTCTGAGTCACCAAAGAAGAGTCCGAGTCGAGTCGAGTCTCGAGTCCCCAGTGTTAGAGTCCGAGTCACCAAAGAAGAGTCCGAGTCGAGTCGAGTCACCAAAGAAGAGCCTGAGTCGAGTCGAGTCTCGAGTCCCCAGTGTTCGAGTCCGAGTCACCAAAGAAGAGTCCGAGTCGAGTCGAGTCTCGAGTCCCCAGTGTTCGAGTCCGAGTCACCAAAGAAGAGTCCGAGTCGAGTCATCAAAGAAGAGTCCGAGTCGAGTCATCAAAGAAGAGTCCGAGTCGAGTCATCAAAGAAGAGTCCGAGTCGAGTCATCAAAGAAGAGTCCGAGTCGAGTCCGAGTCACCAAAGAAGAGTCCGAGTCGAGTCTCGAGTCCCCAGTGTTCGAGTCCGAGTCACCAAAGAAGAGTCCGAGTCGAGTCATCAAAGAAGAGTCCGAGTCGAGTCGAGTCACCAAAGAAGAGTCCGAGTCGAGTCGAGTCTCGAGTCCCCAGTGTTCGAGTCCGAGTCCAAGTCCGAGTCACCAAAGAAGAGCCTGAGTCGAGTCGAGTCTCGAGTCCCCAGTGTTCGAGTCCGAGTCTGAGTCCGAGTCACCAAAGAAGAGTCCGAGTCGAGTCAAGTCACCAAAGAAGAGCCTGAGTCGAGGCCGAGTCGAGTCGAGTCTCCAAAGAAGAGCCCGAGTCGAGTACGAGTCGAGTCTAGTCACCATTACCTGAGTTCGAGTCCGAGTCGAGTCTCGAGTCCCCAGTGTTCGAGTCACCAAAGAAGAGTCAGAGTCGAGTCCGAGTCGAGTCGAGTCACCAAAGAAGAGCCCGAGTCGAGTCTGAGTCAAGTCGAGTCACCAAAGAAGAGTCTCATGAGTCGAGTCACCAAAGAAGAGCCCGAGTCGAGTACGAGTCTAGTCACCATTACCTGAGATCGAGTCCGAGTCGAGTCTCGAGTCCCCAGTGTTCAAGTCCGAGTCCAAGTCCGAGTCACCAAAGAAGAGTCCGAGTCGAGTCACCAAAGAAGAGCCCGAGTCGAGTACGAGTCGAGTCTAGTCACCATTACCTGAGATCGAGTCCGAGTCGAGTCTCGAGTCCCCAGTGTTCGAGTCCGAGTCCAAGTCCGAGTCACCAAAGAAGAGCCCGAGTCGAGTCTGAGTCAAGTCGAGTCACCAAAGAAGAGTCTCATGAGTCGAGTCACCAAAGAAGAGTCTCGTGAGTCGAGTCACCAAAGAAGAGTCGGAGTCGAGTCACCAAAGAAGAGTCCGAGTCGAGTACGAGTCGAGTCTAGTCACCATTACCTGAGTTCGAGTCCGAGTCGAGTCTCGAGTCCCCAGTGTTCGAGTCCGAGTCCAAGTCCGAGTCACCAAAGAAGAGTCCGAGTCGAGTCAGAGTCAAGTCGAGTCACCAAAGAAGAGCCCGAGTCGAGTTGAGTCACCAAAGAAGAGCCCGAGTCGAGTACGAGTCACCAAAGAGCCCGAGTCAAATACGAGTCACCATTACCTGAGTTCGAGTCCGAGTCGAGTCTCGTTTCCCCAGTTTTCGAGTCCGAGTCCGAGTCGAGTCACCAAAGAAGAGCCTGAGTCGAGTCGAGTCGAGTCACCAAAGACATCGACAGGACATCAAAGACAGGACATCGCACAAGATTTGTGTCAACACAGAAAACATTTCATCACTAGATAGGTTTTTTCGTTTATTGAAATTGTGGTTATTGTCAGCTGAGTGTGCGGAACACTTTTCAGAGAAGATAAGGCAAACGTTTTTTTTAGTTTTTTTTTTAGCACAATTCACACCCCGCTGTAATTCAGCAGAACAAATCTCTGAATGCTCCACGTGAAACTTCGGTCTTCCGACCTTTTACTATCGTGTCAATTGATTTTGATTAATATCAAGGGAGAAGGAGCAAGGCAGCGCTCGTGGTGTTGGAAGACGGTGAGGGTGCGCGCGGCTGGGGCTTTCTCTCTGCTCGTTCTTATATGCAGGAAAAAAAGAGATCCCGGCCGGTCTTGGAGCCTAAAACAGGAAAAGTGTAAAATCTTATATCAAATTTTAAAACCTATTTAGTCAGAAACTCCATCCAACGTCATTCATTTGATGAGTGCTCAAGTCCGATTTTATATATCCTCGAGTCCGAGTCCAAGCACGAGTCATCAGTCCGCGAGTCCAAGTCAAGTCACGAGTCCAGAGAATAGAGTCTCGAGTCGGATTCGAGTCTGAGTCCAGGACTCAAGTACTCCATCACTGGTATGTATACACCCGCCTATGACGTCTCGTCACACTGATTCTGTACGTGCTTCATGACGCGGTCACACAGAGGCGTTCCCACAGCGTCCCGACGCAGCGTCTCGTTCCTCTTCAGGGTCACATCCGGAACCGGAGACGTTTTCTGGCCAACGATCATGTTCATTAGCTTACTTTATTCATTCCCAAATAAGAAAATGATGCTTATGTGATATAAAACATGACTGTTTTATAATATTTGAGGTATGTATCTGAGATCCTGTAAGTTCAGCCAAGAGTGTATATCTGTTTTTTTTTCACGTTTTCACAATCATTATTAATGTGAGGGATGATTCATGAAAACCTCATGGAAGAAATTACAGTGTGACAGCAGAAGAAATGAGCTTGTTTTGTTCTGCTGTTGTCATGCATGTGTAAATACATCAGTTAAAGCTGCACTGGCTTGTCTTGAACTTTTCTCCAGTTTTGTCAGTGTGTCGATCGCTCATCATCACATTAGCATGTTTGTTGTGGCTCTCACACTTTACGCCAGTGAGAGATCATGACCTGAACAAACACACTTACTCCATAATCTATGAACCTTGTAAAGCCTTCTGGATCATATTCGATGCGCAAAATGCGTCTAAATGATCAAAACTTTGTTTGCACACAATCTCTCCAGTCCTCCTGTGTCTGGCTGATAGTTTACACTGTTTTATCATTATTTATTACTGTAACGTCCTCTTTCAGCTCATGCTTCACGTGTCTTTAAATCAGATTTTTATCTAGTAAACGTAAGAATAACTCTGATATTGTTAGCAATATTTCAACTGAACTGAGGTTTACTTGATCATCCATCATTTATCATACAAATCATGAGTATCAAATATGATCATCAGGCTTTGAGGAAGATTTATTTGTTCGTCTCTCAATCATCATTATATTGCATTGCATTATAAGTTTTAAAACTTCAGAGCTTTGATCATAAAACTAAGCTTTAAATATACTAAGACATATTATTGGCAGTTATTGATATTCATATGCATTTGATGTCAGTATCTGCTATACTGTTATAAAATCTCATTTATTGACATTAAAAGCATCAGAATTGCATAGAAATATCAGCATCTGTAGATTTGGCTCATGTCACTCCTTGTGGGATTTTATTCACTTGACGGTGAAAATGGAGCATCTGATCACTAACTGGAAGTGCATGTGAGTTTTTGATAAACCAGTTGGTTTTTCCTCATCCTGCACGTTCAGTTCGAGACATAATCCCGTATTTTGTGGCGTTATCAGGAGAACTGAGTGACATTTGATCCTCGACACGACCTCGTTCCACTCGAGGTCGACTGAAACCCTGCAGATATTACAGCTCTCGACTAATTGTGTATTAGTTTCCATTAATAACAGGAGGCCGTCTCCTCTGACCTGCACATCTGACCCCAAAACTCATTTAGAGTTTCATTTCAATTATGAGCGACTGATCAATGCATCAAGAGACTCGGAAGTACCATGATGGAAGTTTTGAACTAATTAAAGGAACGTTCATTGCCAAAGAGAAAACAGAGCAGCTTTATAAACTTTTTATTTCGCTTTGGTAAAACATTTAGTCATTGTCGACAGATCCTTAATTTTACACCATATAGGCCTACTATTTTATTTTATTTTATTTTATTTTATTTTATTTTATTTTATTTTATTTTATTTTATTTTATTTTATTTTATTTTATTTTATTTGTTGAACTTTGTTGAACAAGATACAAAATAACATTTTAATTGATTAAATAGTAAATAATTTATTAAATATATTTGTATTATTTTAATTTTAATAATTAAATAATTCATAATTAAATAATTTATAATTAAATAATTAAAAAATATATATATATATTTTTTTTTATCCAATTATTTTAATGTTAAACGACCACCAAATTGGTCCAACAGTCTGTACACTGGCTTATTTAATTTAATTTAATTTAATTTAATTAAAAAAAAATTATTTATTTAATTTTATTAATTAATTTATTAAATAAATATTAACAAGATAAATACAGGACATTTGATTTAAAAAAAAATTATTACATGTATTTATTAAATATTAAATACTTTTATTTAATATAATTAAATAATATTAATATTACTATTAAATAATATTAATGAATAATTTTAAATACAAAAAGTTGTAAGAATTTTAGCTTTGAAAAACAGCTCTGCTCATTCTCAGGTGTGTGTAACCTGGCTCAGGTGTGTTTGCATCAGTCACATGACCTCGGTGAACGCTGCAGGTGCGTGTCATGCGTTTCTGTCCTTCACGCCACTTAAAGAAGACTCACTCGGGTGAAGAACGTCAAGGTTTCTTCATTGGTCCATGGACTCGCTCATGCCGACAGCATCGGCTCAGCTGTTAGTGCATCCAGATGTGCAGTTGTCAAGCCCATCATTTCTTCTCGTTCGCCCCAAACAAATGTCTTGCACATGTGCTGAACATCTTTGTCCCAGCAGCGGCGTTCGACACACTTGACACTGCACGTTTTCTCTTCTCATTTAGAGCGAAGCAGAACACACATGTCAGTTTGATTTATTGGCATAGCTCTATGATGACTACAAAGAAGACCTTTCATTTCTCAGAGTCAGTCGATCACATCCAAACATGCAGTCACTAAGCAGCCGTTGGCCAGATACACCTTTAAAGACAAACGCAGAAACATGATCTCTCATTCTCACCCCTAATGTCTTTCCTCTGTCAGCGAGATCTGGATGTGTGTTTGTTTCTCTGCTCGTCCGAGAGGCTTCAGTCTCTGGCTTTAGGAATGGGAAGATGCTGCTCATGCATTGGCTCGGATCATCTATTTTTGATACCTGAGCACATTAGAAAGTGATTTGTTTGCATGAAATATGATCTCATTAATGCAATTTCTCTGAGGTCAGTGCAGAAACCCAGGAGTCACACATGTCCATCTTAGCTTCATGAAACTGAGGCTTAAAAACCATGATTATGACATTAAAAAGGCAGAATTATGGCATACAAAGTCATAATTATGAAATGAAAAGTCAAAATTATTACTTAAAAGACATAATTATGACATTAAAAGGAGAAGTTATGACATACTAAATCCAAATTATGACATAAAAAAAGCAAAATTATGACAAAGTCATAATTATAAGATAAAAAGTCAAAATTATGACTTAAAAGGCATAATTATGACATTAAAAGTCAATATTATGACAAAAGCTGAAATTTCGACTTAAAAAATCATAATTGACATAAAAAAGGCGAAATTATGACATACTAAATCGAAATGATGACATTAACAAGTATAATTATAACTTAAATACCATAATTATGTCATTAAAAAGGCAAAATTATGACATACAAAGTCATAATTATGAAATGAAAAGTCAGAATTATTACTTAAAAGGCATAATTATGTCAGTAAAAGTCGATATTATGACCAAAGTTGAAAGTCCGACTTCATAATTGACATAAAAAGGCGAAATTATGACATTAAAAAGTATAATAATTATGACATACTAAATCGAAATTATGCTATTAAAAAGTAATAATTGACATTAAAAGTCATAATTATGACAAAATCGAAATTATAACACAAAATAATGAAATTCTGACTTAAAAAGTCATATGACAAGTTGAAATTATGACATAAAAAGGAGACTGTGATTTGTTGTCATGAATGCATTTCTCTGAAGTCAGTTCAGAAACCCAGGAGTCACAGATTCATGAAGCTGCCCATAATCTCAGATAAACCCGGATCGATCTTGGCTCCGTGTGTTCGGGCTCCAGTTCATGACTGAATGATCCAAATGCAATAATTCACAAAAAAATCCCTTAAATTCATCTGGAGTGCTCCTGGGCGAAAATGGCTGGATTTGTCATATAGCTTTGAAAGATACTAACATGAACTAACCATGAGCAATACATTTATTACTGTATTTATTAATCTTTGTTAATGTTAGTTAATAAAAATCCAGCTGTTCATTGTTTGTTCATGTTAGTTCACAGTGCATTAACTAATGTTAACAAATACAACCTTTGATTTTAATAATGTATTAGTAAATGTTGAAATTAATATTAACTAAGATTAATAAATGCTGTAGAACTATTGTTCATTATTAGTTCATGTTAACTAAGCTAGTTAACTAATGTTAACTAATGAACCTTATTGTACAAATGTTACCGATATCTGTAGGTAAATATTGCTGTTTATTAATGTGCATTGCTATATTAGTGTATATAAATGACAATGATTAATGTCCATCTGACTGGGAAAAAAATAACTTTGAAGGCATTTCAGGGCAGATTCATAAATATGTGGAGACTGGATATGCTGGATATGGTCTAATGATGATAAATATTGAGCTCAGACTTTCAGGATCTGTTCTTCAGCCAATCTCTCCATTATCAGACTGGCTTCATCCCAGTGTCTCTCTCTGTCTAATCTCTCTCACACACACACACACACACACACACACACACACACACACACACACACACACACACACACACACACACACACACACACACACACACACACACACACACACACACACACACACACACAGATCAGCACCAGCTCAGCTCTCTCATGTGTGGAAGTTTGTCTCTGCCATGGAATAAAAACATAACAAGGTTAACTGTGACTTTTTATCTCACAAATCTTTGACTTTTTTTGCCTTTTTTTTCTCTCTCAGATTTGCAAGTTTATATCTGGCTTCCGTCTCATCTTAATAAACCAAAAACTGTGACCATATAAGAAGAAGAAAAAAAAATCATTTATAATCTCATAATCTGAATTATGAGATTAAAAGACAAAATTATGACCTACTAAATCATAATTATAAGATGAAGTCAAAATTATTACTTAAAAAGTCATAGTTATGACATTAATCAAAATTCTGACATACTAAGTCGGAATACTGATTTTAAAAGTCATAATTGACATAAAAAGTCAAAATTATTAGTAAATTGACAATGAAAAAGAAAAATTCTGACAAAAAAGGCAGAAATTCTGACTAAAAAGTAAAAAAAAGTACTTTTCTGAAAAGTAAAAAATTACCAAAAGTGTGACATTGATTTAAAAAGTCATAATTATGACAAAATGTAAAAAGAAGTCCTAATTATGAGATGAAAAGTCAAAGTTATTACTTAAAAAGTCATAATTATGACATTAATACTCGATTTTACGACACAAATTTTAAATTCTGTATTAAAAAGTCATAATTGACAAAGTCAAAATTAAGACATACTAAATTGAAATTATGACAATAAAAAGTTTAAATTATAACACAAAAGGAATGAAGTAACGACTTAAAAAGTTATATGACAAAAGTTGAAATTATGATATAATTCGAAATTGTGACTTAAAAATCATAATCAGGACATTAAAAAGGCGAAATTATGACATACTAAGTCATAATTATGAGATGAAAAGTCAAAATGATTACTTAAAAGTCGATATTATGACAAATGTTTTATTCTGACTTAAGTCATAATTGACATAAAAAGTCGAAATTATGACATTAAAAGTAATTATTATGACATAAAGAGTCATCATTGTGACAAAATCGAAATTATGAGAAAACAATGAAATTCTGACTTAAAAAGTCATTTGACAAGTTGAAATTATGACATAAGAAGAAGACGTATTGTCATAATTTTGTCATTGTCATTGTCACTAAATTTATCATAATTTCGAGGTTAGTGGTTTTATGTGCTTTTGACGCATCCGGTGTAGACAAGAACGTCATGATAGTATGCGTTGTTTGCTGTTTAAAGAGTTTGCACATCTTTTTAATCACTGATACGTCCTCATGCATGACACACACTCTTCAAATGTTTGTCTTCAATATCCAGCTGGTGTGACTGAAGGACTCGAGACATTTCCCCTCTGCAACTCTTTTAAAGGACGGATGTGGACTGTGGTTATAATAAAGCTCTTGTGCTGTAATTGGAAGTAAAGCGTTTCATTATTTCACTATATTGTCTCGAGCAAACAAAATGACTTGGTTTTATTGAAGGGCGCTCGAATATACACCCCCCTCCGAGTGCTATCCTGGCCAAGTGGAGCAGAAAGAAGCAATTGTGCACTTTTATTGAACTGTAATGGACTGATTCATCGTATAGTCGGGTTTCTCTGGAATACCTTCATGATGGAAACGTGCCAAAGCGTGTCTCAGCTCCGCATAAAAATAAATGAGAAGCGCCGGAGCCAGAGAAGCAAAGCCAAAGGATATTGTTCCAGTCCAGGTCCTGGCCTCTCGAAGGCAATTTAAATAACTGGATGTGACAATCAAGAGCTTTTCTATAGAGAAGATGGAGACGCCACCCGCTGCAGTAGCTAAACTGTCAATTGAAAAATGACAATTTGAGTTGAAAGTTTGGTTTAGCCCTTTCGAGAAGAACAAATTGGTATTTTTCATTAGGAGACGTCGAGGAAAGATGTAATCGATCTGAAACCTGTGATCCATAACGGGCCTAACCTTCTCTGAGTTTAATAGTTCTGTTGTTAATGTTCTTTTGTGGGACAGACGGGGTATTTCATCTTATTAAAGTTTAAATGTACATAGGAACTTCTTTCCCAAAACAAGACATGAAGGAGAGTGGGGCCAGTTGTCACTGATTTTTAAGGGTAGGTTTATTAATTTTAAGTCAATTTCGATAGACGCTTATTTCCTCAACGGATAAAAAAAAAAAAAACTTACAATTCTGACTTTTTTTTCCTTGCAATTCTTTTGTCCAAACCCCCCCGGAGAAGTTAGAATACAGAATGGCGAGATGTAAACTCAGAATTCTGAGACAATATTCAGATTTGCGAGAAAAAATTCAGAATTGCGAGATGTAAACTCAGAATTACAAGACAAAATACAGAATTGCAAGATGTAAATTCAGAATTACAAGACAAAATACAGAATTGTCAGATGTAAACTCAGAATTACAAGACAAAATACAGAATTGCGAGATGTAAACTCAGAATTACAAGACAAAATACAGAATTGTCAGATGTAAACTCAAAATTACAAGACAAAATACAGAATGGCGAGATGTAAACTCAGAATTACAAGACAAAATACAGAATGGCGAGATGTAAACTCAGAATTACAAGACAAAATACAGAATGGCGAGATGTAAACTCAGACAAAATACAGAATTGCGAGATGTAAATTCAGAATTACAAGACAAAATACAGAATTGCGAGATGTAAACTCAGAATTACAAGACAAATACAGAATTGTCAGATGTAAACTCAGAATTACAAGACAAAATTCAGAACTGCGAGATGTAAACTCAGAATTACAAGACAAAATTCAGAACTGCGAGATGTAAACTCAGAATTACAAGACAAAATACAGAACTGCGAGGTGTAAACTCAGAATTACAAGACAAAATACAGAATTGCAAGATGTAAACTCAGAATTACAAGACAAAATACAGAATTGTCAGATGTAAATTCAGAATTACAAGACAAAATTCAGAACTGCGAGATGTAAACTCAGAATTACAAGACAAAATACAGAACTGCGAGATGTAAACTCAGAATTACAAGACAAAATACAGAATTGCAAGATGTAAACTCAGAATTACAAGACAAAATACAGAACGGCGAGATGTAAACTCAGAATTACAAGACAAAATACAGAATTGTCAGATGTAAACTCAGAATTACAAGACAAAATTCAGAACTGCGAGATGTAAATTCAGAATTACAAGACAAAATACAGAATTGCGAGATGTAAACTCAGAATTACAAGACAAAATACAGAATTGTCAGATGTAAACTCAGAATTACAAGACAAAATACAGAATTGCGAGATGTAAATTCAGAATTACAAGACAAAATACAGAATTGCGAGATGTAAACTCAGAATTACAAGACAAAATACAGAATTGTCAGATGTAAACTCAGAATTACAAGACAAAATTCAGAACTGCGAGATGTAAATTCAGAATTACAAGACAAAATACAGAATTGCGAGATGTAAACTCAGAATTACAAGACAAAATACAGAATTGTCAGATGTAAACTCAGAATTACAAGACAAAATTCAGAACTGCGAGATGTAAATTCAGAATTACAAGACAAAATACAGAATTGCGAGATGTAAACTCAGAATTACAAGACAAAATACAGAATTGTCAGATGTAAACTCAGAATTACAAGACAAAATTCAGAATTGCGAGATGTAAACTCAGAATTACAAGACAAAATACAGAATTGCAAGATGTAAACTCAGAATTACAAGACAAAATACAGAATTGTCAGATGTAAACTCAGAATTACAAGACAAAATTCAGAATTGCGAGATGTAAACTCAGAATTACAAGACAAAATACAGAATTGCAAGATGTAAACTCAGAATTACAAGACAAAATACAGAATTGCGAGATGTAAACTCAGAATTACAAGACAAAATACAGAATTGTAAGATGTAAACTTTACAGAAAAGATTCTGAATTGTGAGAAAAAAGTTGCAATTAACTTATTTTTTTAAAATTCCGTGTCAGAAACAAGCTTCCATAAATTTCTGCACAGACACAAACTTTAAAGTCTAGATTACAAAAAGCTGAACATTTTCACCATTACAGCTCAGGGGTAAAAGAAAGAACGACGTAGCTCATCCAACACTTGGTGTGTTTTCAGTTTCTGGGATCAGATGAAGACAAGATCTGTGTGTGTCTCCAGGATCTCCAGCTGAGGAGAAACATCTCAGCGTTTCAGTGGCGTGACATTAACCACTTCACGAGGTCAAGAAGTAGCCTGTGTTATTGCTCACCTTCTCAGACTCCTGCAGATAACTCAATATAGGAATATTCCAGTAGTCTCTCTCCAGGGAAATCTGATAGGCTTTATCCAGAGTATATTTTGTCTTGTGGAACATGAGAGGCATTTCTGCTTCCTCGTGTGAAAAAAGTAGCTTGAGTGCTTTTTTATTCTCATCAACTCTTACTTTTGAATGAAAAAAAAAGCGTTGTTAAACTTTTAATGTTTGTATAATGAACATTTTATTTGGTTTCCCAGATAACAAAAAGAACATTTTGCTTGCATTCCCATTAAAAACGTTATTCTGGAATGTTCTCAGAATGTTCTTGGTTATGAGAAAACGCTTTGCAAAAATATGTCAACTGTTTCTCTTATGACATTAAATGGAGCTTGGAACTTTAAAATCTCACGCTTCTCCGATGTTTCTCCTGAATAAAAACCCGGTAATCTCACATATGCGTCTCAACAAGGTCTAAAACTGAGATTATTATTTGCTAATACACAATTATCTGCAATCAAAGTCTCAATATTGATTCAGATGTTTTTATTATAAATGCATAGTTGTGTGAGCATGAAGCTATAATAGAACACATCCAAAAACAAACAATTAAAATAGTTTGGTAATCACTGTCAGCAAATTCAAAAGACTTTCAAATATGTATTCAGTGTTGGCAGATCTTCCTCTCAGTCTGAATGTGTGTGTGTGTGTGTGTGTGTTTTAGTGTCTGAAGTGTGTTAGACACGCGAACACTGACCTCTAGTGATCAGGAGAGAACAGTAACTCTTCTCATGCTTTGATCCAAGTCTGATTCTTCTTAATGAATCGTTTCGGACAATGAACCGGATCAATAAAATCGATTCAGCACGAACGAATCGTTTGATTCACTCAAAAGTGTTCCCAGAAGTCCAAGCGCAGCTCCCTATTTGAAGGTAAATATTTAGTTAAATATGCTTTTTTTCATTACTTTTGTCCACTTAACCCAGCCTAAGTGTGTTCACTGACTTGTTTGGATGGTTGTAGAAGACTTTTGGGCACTTGACAGCCGGTCAATCTGTGACATCATTTTAGATGGTTTAAGATTGTCTGTCTTTTGGTTAGTTTAGTGAATCATGTCCTTCAAACTTATTTTTTTTTACATGTGCAATTTTATATAGTTAATTCATTTCAAATGCTTTAATTTACCACTGTGTGACAACATGCCCCTGTGTATAGTGTCAATGTGATTACCATATCTTTTATCAGCTCTGGAAATGTTTAGGTATGTGTTTGTAGTCTTATAGTTTGTGTCTGTGGAAGAAATTGGCTTAAAAAGATGAAACTATCCTAAAAACAAATGTTCATTTGAGGAAAAAATTGTGCCTGTTTTTCCCTACAGTGTTTTTCTATATTGTTGTTGTCGTCTCAAATATATGGATCGGAAGCATTTCTGCATCATAAGAAAAAAAATGCTTTTGTTAATTATGACATAAAAAAAACTCACAGTTATGACATTCTTATGTCATAATTTGTGCTTTTTTCATAATTATTAGATAAAAAGTATAAATTATTACATTGAAAAATCATAATTGACATATACTAAGTCATAATTATGAGATAAAAAGTCAAAATTATGACACAGAAGTGAAAATATTGCATAATTTATAAATTTGGTCAATTATGAGATAAAAGCTGAAATTATAAAAAGAAAAAATTGTGATTGACACTAAAAAAGACAAAGACATTATGACATAAAAGTCAAAATATTACATAGTCATGATTTTAACTTTTTATGTCATAATTAAGATAAAAAGTAAAAATTATGACATAGTAATTTTGGAATTAAAAAGTAGAACTTAGATAAAAAGTAAAAATATGACTTATGAAAATATGAAAATAATTCTTTCATAATTTAAAATGTATGTCATAATTTCAATTTTAAACGTCAATTTTGACTCTAAGCTTATGCCTTGGTATATAATATTTTGACTTTTTATGTCATAATTTTGCCTTTTTATCTCATAATTATGAGTGAGTATGTCAGTTACAATTTTACTATGTCATAATTATGATTCATAATTCATGATTTTGTTTCTTATGTGGCAGAAAGGGCCTTCCATTCACACATGATGTTAAGCATCCATTGTTTTATGGTGATCAGAAGGAGAAGTGCTGTCCTAAATCCCTGAGATCCGCATCTGGCTCTTGGGTGGTCTGAGACTGAGCTGTAAATACCACACTGGGCCTCATTTACTCTAGTACTGTGTTTTTAAAGCATGTATATTTTATGGTTTGAGGTTTTAAGGAGTTCTGATGCTAAAGTGTCGCTGGCTTCATGAAGTGTGTCTATAAATCTGAAAGGTTAAAACGAGGAGAACGTCGAACCGACTGCCAAGTAAACCGGTGATGAATGTTCACTGAGTGACGTTTTTATAGTCTTATTAAAGTTCATGTCTATCCTTTCATGATTTCAATAAATAATACACAAGCTGGAGAGAAATCCATGCCAGTGTTAGTTTAGTCTAATCTGTTGTGTGTGGACGATTCCCTGAAGATTGTGTGTTTAGAACAACAGCCGATAAAACATGGAGCCTAAAGAGTGTTTACTGAGACCCGAGTCACTGTTACTGTTCACGACGGATTCTTACAAACCCCAGATTATGAATATTCCTCGTGATTATGATTCAAACGCTGATGAAACCCCACAGAACACTACCGGTCAAGTTTTTCATGTTTTTTTTGTTTTTTTTTTATATGTCTCTTCTGCTCACCAAAGCTGCATTTATTTAATGAAAAATACAGTAAAAATTGTGAAATATTATTATAATGTAAATCATCTGTTCTCTATGTGAATATATAGTAAAGTGTCATTTATTCCTGTGATCAAAGCTGAATGTTCAGCATCATTACTCCAGTCTTCAGTGTCACATGATCCTTCAGAAATCACTCTAATATGAGGATTTGATGCTCAAGAAACATTTATGATTATTATCAGTGTTGAAAACGGTTTCATATTTTTGTGGAAACTGTAATATATAAAGTTCAAAAGAACAGCATTTATTTGAAATAGAATCTTTTGTAACATTATAAATGTCTTACTGTAACTTTTCAATTATTATTTAATAATAATAATAAAGTCTGAACGGTACTGTATCACAGTTTCCTCAAAAATATGAAGCAGCACAACTGTTTTAAACATTGATTATGATAAGAAATATTTCCTGATCATAAATCCTCATATTAGAGTGATTTGTGAAGGATCATGTGACACTGAAGACTGGAGTAATGATGCTGAACATTCAGAATAAATTACACTTTACTGTATATTCACATAGAGAACAGCTGATTTACATTATAATAATATTTCATAATTTTGTTGGTGAGCAGAAGAGACTCTTTACGAAAACATTTGAAATTCTTAATTATTCCAAACATGTTCTCAGATTTGAGTTGGGAAAGTTTCGGCTCTGAATGGATCAGTGGATATTTTTTAACAGGCCAGTTTGTGCTGAAGGTCAGACAGTCTTCTGAAGTCGACGTGAGTGATCATATCTCTCATATCTCTCATATCTCTCATATCTCTCATATCTCTCATATCTGGCTCATACGGGTTCGGTTGTGGCACAGAAAGCACACAGAACCGGCACAGATGTGAAGAATGGATCAGAGAACTCGGTTCTTCTCCTCTCAGGTCTCTCTTCATCCGTTCTGCCGCGTTCACAGGCTTTAAACGAACAATTCACCAACAAATGCAACCAAAAAATAATGCTTAGGTAAAATATTGTTAATTATGACAAAAAGTCACTGATAAGTCATAATTTGAGTTTTTTTTTTTTTTTTTATTGTGAGATAAAAGTATAAATTATTACATTGAAAAATCATAATTGACATACTAAGTCATTATGAGATAAAAAGTTGAAATTATGACATAAAAGTCAATACTGCATAATTTTGACATTTGGTCAATTATGAGATAAAAGCTGCAATTATAAAAAAAATTTGTGATTGACATACTAAAAATAGTATTTAAAAATTATGACATAAAAGTCTAAATATTACATAGTCAAAATTTTGACTTTTTATGTTATAATTATGACAAAAAGTAAAAACTATGAAGGTCATAATTATGGCATACTTAGTCATTATGTGGTCTAAATAGTCGTACTTATGAGATAAAGTCGAGATATTACATACTTATTCATAATTTTTACTTTTAATATCATAATTAAGATAAAAAGTAAAAAAAAACGAGCATTTTGATCATCATTTACTCCTGTATATGTTCTCATAATGCTTTATTTCATCAAACACAGAAGATGATGTTTGGCAGAATGTCTGAGCTTATGATTCATTCACCACGGTTGAGTAAATAATGACAGAATTATTTCTTTCACAGTCTTGATGGAGCATGTCTACAGCAGTTTGTATTTGCTGCTTATATAACTCTGTATTTATATTGTCTACTTTGCTGATTTTTGTTTGTGACAAGTTGAATTTGGTATGCATTATGTCAAAGTCTGAATATTGAAGCATAATAGAGAGAAAATACTCTCTGCAATATAATCTCGGCTTGTTGCTTGACCTGCAGGAGTGTGTTGCTTGACATTTCATTTTTCTTCCTCCATTTCTTTATTTGTATGTTTTTTTGTTTGTTTTTTTGCACAAAATGTACTTATATTGTAGCATATTTCATTTCTATGTATACATGAGATGCATATAAAAACAAGACATTAGTGGTGTGGATTTGGCAGTGACTCTTTCTGTGAGTTTCATCGTTACACCAGTAGGAGGCGCCGAGTCACTGTCTTTATATGTGATTTATTGAATCATTCACCGAACCAGTTTGTTCTAAAACATTGATTTATTTAAAAAGGAAACACGTGACTGCCTTTATAGTTATTGAATCATTCACTTAACCGATTTGTTCTATAACTGATTCATTCAGAAAGGAAACACATGATGACTGAAACTTTCACTGAACCAGTTCGTTCTAAAACATTGTCTGTGTTCCAAATTTATAGATTCATTCTATTGAGTCACTGATTCAACAAATGACTCGACCGAAAGAGTCACTTATTGAATCAGTGACTCAATGGATTTCTTCAAACACATTGATTCATTCAGAAACGAGTTGTTTTTCATATTTCTCAATACTTAGGTTATTTTTCTAAACTCTTCACAGGGTTTGCAACTTTCAGCTCGGATGATCAAATAATCATCAAAATATTGTACGATTAGTGTATTTATAAAAAACATTTATTTCATAAGTAAACACATACGTACACAAGTTGACAAATCCTGGCATTTTACAAGCTGTACTGCACCTCAAAATATTATAATATATATATATATATATATATATATATATATGTATAGGCCTATAGCGGCTACATGGAATAAAAATGAATTCATCACCCTGATACGCCATTTAAAATGAACTAGTGAGCCAAATAAGTGTGTAAAAATATACAGTTGCTTTAATAATAATCTTTGTTGATGATAGAAAAATGAATTGACACGCCAACCATTTAATTCTTTTCTAGAAAAACATTTGAATAAATCACATTTGGTGAGGAAAATCAACTTGATTCCAGCAGAATATGAACGTATCAAACTGTGAGAATATTCCTGATGTCTCGGTTTTCTTCAACACGTTGTTTATTAATGGTCTTTTTATATTGTTATCAGTCGTGTTTGTGACGTTGGTAAATTTGCTCCGACATTAAAGTCAGCATGAAACGTTAGTTGCGATCATCTTCTCTCATCTATTGTGCCGTATATCCCAGTGAAACGCTCCCAGAACAAGAACAGATGTGGGCGGGGCTTGATTGTGTCTATGGGAGTTGATTGGATGGTTGTGGTTTGCTATTGGCTGATCTCATGTGAGTGACAGGTTGCCCCGCCCACTTCATCAGAGAAGAGAAGAGATGCTGCAAGAGGAACTTATTCTGATTCAACATTAAATATAATAAACACTGCAATCTTTCTCTGGCCAGCAGAGGATGCTGAATCTCTACAGACTCACGCTGACTCTCAGTAAAACACTGAAATAAACATTTAAAGTTTAATGGGCAAAACAAGGCTTTCCTCCATTACCTGCCAGTCATTTTTCACCAGGTTTGTACTAATGCAGTAAAACAGTGATATTAAAATACCAAATTCAATATACACCTTATATCAATATATAATGCATACTATATAATCTGAACACAGAACTTATGTTTTGTTTTTCAGCTTGTGAGATGTGATATTGACAGGCCTGTGCTGCGGTTTTATGGATGTTATTCAGTCACGTGACTGAAAACTATGAATTACAAATGATTTTCTGAAACCCACAGCTGCAAACACTCCACAGATACACACTCGCTCGTTTCAGATCATTACAGTGCATGTGGCAGCTCTTTATTAATATTCATCAAATCTTACAGTTTTATTGCTTCTGTTAAAGTCAATCATCACTTGTAGTGCTCATGTTAATAAAAAAAAGTTAATAAAAAAAATTAAAAAGGTAATTCGACTTTTTATCTCAGAATTGGGTGATATAAAGTCGCAAAGTTATAATGTTAGAATTGCGTGATATAAACTCTCAGTTGTGTGTTATAGAGATATAAACACAATTGCGTGTTATAAAGTAATAATTGTGAGATATAAATTTGCAATTCTGAGAAAAAATGTGTTTATTTCTTGCAATTGTGAGTTTATATCTCTCAATTCTGACTTTATAACACGCATTTGTGTTTATATCTCAAAATTCAGACTATTTCTCACAATTGTGACTTCATATCACAGAATTCTGACTTTTTGTCTCACAATTCTGAGAAGTAAAGCAAAGCAATCCCTCAGTTGTGGGATAAAAATTCGCAATTATCTTTTAAAATGTTTTATTCTGTGTTTTTATTCTATACAAGCTTCCATAGTCTTTACACTGCAATTACTGTAAGCATTTACACAGAACTAAAGAATAAAACCTGTGGAAGCTTGTAATAAAGAAAATAACTTAATTGCTACTTTTTATCACAATTCTGACTTTATTTCTCAGAATTGTGAGATATAAACTCATAATTGCAAGAAAAAAAAGTCAGATTTGTGAGATAAAATGTGTCAATAACCTTCACGGAAACATTTTAAAGCACAGTTTTTGGCAGTGCTCTAGATCTAAATGCAAACGTATTGAACTGCTGACGTGAAGAATGTGTCGGGTGCTTTAACGGTTCTCCACATATGACAAGCCTTTTACCTTTTCCTGACGTTCAGTTGTTAAAACCTGAAAGCTGTGCAGATGGGAATTGTGCAGTCGATAAATCGTTCTCTCTGCCGTGGTGTTTTTGCTGAGTTTGCTGCCACTTTCCTCAGAGAACTCGCTCAAAGCTCAGAGACACGCGTGTCCATGTCCGACGTCCAGCAAACAGCCGTGCTTTAGGTGGCGTTTTAGAGACCGACAAAGGGCCAGATGCATTTATGTCTACATGTTGGTCATTTCATGACTGGTTATCATAACTGTCATCATTTCATGCCATTCTTGCAATTCCAAACTAATTTGAAACAAATATTTTCAAATGCATTTTGTGAAAAAGAACATTGCAATCTCTAACACAAAGATTCCTAAAATTATGTTGACCACTTAGAGGTCAAATATTTACTTGATCTCACCTCTTAATATTTTTTTAATAATTTAACGACACATCTGGGTGATACTAGGGTTTTCTGGGTGGTTGCTAGGGTGATAATGGAGTTTTCTTGGTGGTTTTAGTTCTTGGTGGTTGCTAAGGCATTGCTAGGGTGAAACAATGGTGTTCTGGGTGGTTGCTTGGGTGATAATTGAGTTTTCCGGGTGGTTTTAGTTCTGGGTGGTTACTAGGGTGTTGCTAGGATGAAACAATGGTGTTCTGGGTGGTTGCTAGGGTGATAATGGAGTTTTCTGGGTGGTTTTAGTTCTGGGTGGTTACTATGGTGTTGCTAGGATGAAACTATGGTGTTCTGGGTGGTTGCTAGGGTGATAATGGAGTTTTCTTGGTGGTTTTAGTTCTTGGGGGTTGCTAAGGCATTGCTAGGGTGAAATTATGGTGTTCTGGGTGGTTGCTAGGGTGATAATGGGGTGTTCTGGGTGGTTACTAGGATAATGCTAGGGTGGTTTGGGTGGTTGCTAGGACATTGCTAGGGTGATACTGGGGTGTTCTGGGTGGTATTAGTTCTGGGTAGTTGCTAGGATGATACTGGGTTGTTTTGGCTGGTTGCTAGGGTGTTGTTAGGATGATATAGGGTATTCTTGGTGGTTGCTAGGGCATTGCTTGCGTGATAGTAGGGTGTTTTGGGTGGTTGCTAGGGTGATGCTGGTGTGTTCTGGGTGGTTGCTAGGGCATTGCTTGGGTGATGAATTAACTTTATGTTAACATCAGTACTTTTGATGGCATTTTAGAGACGAACAAAGGGCCAGCTGCATTTATGTCTACGCTTTAGTCATTTTGTGACTTGTTATCATAACTGTCATCATTTCATGCCATTCTTGCAATTCCATTCTAAATGCATGTTGTGAATAAGGACATTGCATTCTCTAACACAAAGATTCCCGTAATGATGTCAGCCAAACCACTTAGAGGCCAAATATTTACTCTGAGACTTTTAAATTAATATTTTTTGCAGGTAAGCATTAAATATTTCATCAATCTTTAAATGTATTATTATGATAACACTTTACAGTAAAGTCTCATTCATTAACATTGTTTAATGCATTAACTAACATGAACTACCAATGAGCAATATGTTTTTACAGCATTTAATAATTCTTAAATCAAGACACATTTTCTGGGGAAGCAAAACTGAAGAAAAAATTATTAAAATTAAATGTTTCTGCTCAAAACAATAACAAATAACTGCCAGTGGAGTCAGAAAATAATCTTCTTTTCCTTTTTAATAAAGAATATTTTTCTGACCCCATTGGAAGATACTCGTTCTTGTTCGAAGCACAAACTCACTTCTTTAATCTTCATTCATTTTGCTTCTCCAGTAAATGTATCTTGATTTAAGAATGTTTAGATATTTGTGCTGGAAAACGAGACAGAAATACATAATTCTTTGCAGTGTAACGTGGTTGTATTATTTCTTCCCGGAGAAATAAACCTCTTCATTTATTTTAAATTCACGATTATGAAGCGCTTTTTGAGATGATCAGCTTTTGCTCGGATGAAAAAGCCTGAACACAGGTGAGCTTTGATTGATGTGTTGAATATTGCTTAAGACTATTTGTACATTTTCAGCATATTTTTCACATACAGGAGAGATTTATCAACCTTCCTCCAGTCTAAGCTATAGTTCCTTTTAATCAATCATACGTGTCTAAGCGCTCCTGGATTTGTGGTGAGTGATGTGGGTTTAAGGGTCTGTTTCTCTCAAGCAAAGGCCTCTAATCAATCTGAGATCAAAATAAAGCAGCATGTTTCGGGTGTTAATCAAACGTCTGGCGCTCGGATTGATTTGATATAAACCAACCGTTTGAACTTCAGTGTTCAGACCAGTAAGAGTTTCACTCGAAGAGTAGATGTGCTGAAGAACATTTAGCCCTGTAACAGTACAACATTATTATGCAATATTAAAGGGGTGGTATAATGCCCTTTTCACAAGATGTAAATAAGTCTCTTATGTCTCCAGAGTGTGTGTGTGAAGTTTTAGCTCTAAATACCTCACAGATATTTTTATATAGCATGTTAAAATTGTCATTTTTTGGGGGTGAGCAAAAACGCATAGTTTTGTGTCTGTTCCTTTAAATGCAAATGAGTTGCTGCTCCCGGCACAGGGGGCGGAGCTACAACAGCTTGTGTCCTTTTACCTCACACACACATGCACTGAACATTTCAAAAACATTTAGCCTTTTATGTTCAAACCGGAGTCAAAGATGGAGAGACTCAAGAAGAAGTGACAACATGTAGAATACAACATTTCTGAATGGTTAGTTGATGAGTTTATGCAGCTGATGTGTAGTTATCTTCTAGTCATTGATTAGCATATTCTGTCTTGATAATCTATAAATCGTATTCCCGGGGTGGGGTTTATGTAAATTTGAGGGTTAATGATGTCACTAACCCGGGAGGAAGCTTGTGTAGTCTCTACCAGCCGTTTGTTGTAGTCCTTAAATAGTGATTTCTTTAAAAGCAAATATCTCCCTTTGCTTTGAACTTTGAGCGTCGTAACTTTGCAGGTGTTGTTTCTGCTCAAACAGCAACATTACACACTAACTAAAGTTAGAAAAGTCAAATCATAATCAACCAGCCCTTTAATGTAACGAACTGCTCCGAGACACGAAGGTTGAGGATCCAAATGCAGTGTTTTAATGAAAGGGTAAATCCACAATCGTAGTAAAAGGTCAGAGCACAGTCAATCCAGTCAATCCAGTCAAACAAGCAAATCCAGAGGGTGCGACAGGAATGGGAAAATCAGGACACAGGCCGAAATCAAAAACCAGGAACATGGAAAACAGTGGAAATGCAGTGTTACACGTTCAAGACTTTGCAGGGAATGAACGAGTGTACATGGTTTAAATAGGCTGAGACTGAGTTGGTAATGAAACACAGGTGGATGCAGTCAGGGATGAGTCCGGGCAGAGAGTTGTGGGATATGTAGTTTGTGAGGGAATGACTGTAGTCCGGGGTGGAGCGCCCTCTGGTGGGAATGACGGGCACTCTCACTGATTATCATGACAATTCATTTTAATTTACTGATGTGTATCCATGAGGATGTTTTTCACAGCAAGAGCTCAAATTGGTACAAAACTTGTGCAGTTTTTTAACGTTTTAATATTTTATCCAGTGCTCTGTAAAAACATTTCTTTTTGTGAGTATGTTTGTTTTAAGAGAAACTACTATTTCACTTTTTCTACTTTCAAATATCACGTATAATTCAATGTGTTTCTTGCTGTTTCTTTGTAATTCTTTGTAAAGTTTACTAGCACTTTCTGAGTGTAAATTGTTTCAAATTTTTTTTTCAGTGTAGAAATGTAAAACATTATTTTTGCAAAGCCAGTTTTTTAATGATTTTTTGGGTAGTTGAAATGTGGTTGCTTGGTGGTTGCTAGGGTGAAACTAGGGTGCTAGGGTGTTGCTAGGATGATATAGGGTATTCTTGGTGGTTGCTAGGGTGTTGCTGGGTGTTCTGGGTGGTTGCTATGATGATACTATGGTGTTCTGGGTGGTTGCTATGGTGATGCTAGTATGATACTAGGGTGTTTTAGGTGGTTGCTAGGGTGATAATGGGGTTTTCCTGGTGTTTTTTAGTTCTGGGTGGTTGCTAAGGCATTACTAGGGTGGTACTGGGGTGTTCTGGATGGTTGCTAGGGTATTGCTAGTGTGATACTGTGGTGTTCTGGGTGGTATTAGTTTTGGGTGGTTGCTAGGATGAAACTAGGGTGTTCTGGGTGGTTGCTAGGCTGATACTGTTCTGGGTGGTTTTTTGTTTCGAGTGGTTGCTAGATTGATACTAGAGTGTTCTGGGTGGTTGCTCGGGTGATACTGGGGTGTTCTGGGTGGTTGCTAGGATGATTCTAGGGGGCTTGGGGGGTTGCTGGGGTGTTCTGGGTGGTTTTAGTTCTGGGGGGTTGATAGGATGATACTAGGGTGTTCTGGGTGGTTGCTATGGTGTTGCTAGGATGATATAGGGTATTCTTGGTGGTTGCTAGGGTGTTGCTGGGTGTTCTGGGTGATTGCTAGGGTGGTAGTGTAGAGTTCTGGGTGGTTGCTAGGATGAAACTAGTGTGTTCTGGGTGGTTGCTAGGGTGATACTGTTCTGGGTGGTTTTAGTTTGGAGTGGTTGCTAGATTGATACTAGAGTGTTCTGGGTGGTTGCTCGGGTGATACTGGGGTGTTCTGGCTGGTTGCTAGGGTGTTGCTATGATGATTCTAGGGTGTTTTGGGTGGTTGCTAGGGTGATACTGGGGAGTTCTGGGTGTTTTTTGTTCTGGGGGTTGATAGGATGACACTAGGGTGTTCTGGGTGGTTGCTATGGTGTTGCTAGGATGATATAGGGTATTATTGGTGGTTGCCAGGGCATTGCTTGGGTGATACTAGGGTGTTCTGGGTGGTTGCTAGGGTGTTGCTATGATTTTTCAAATTGTAAATAAAACAAAAATGATTGAAATATGTTTTACAATAAAATAATCAGTCTTCAAAATTTCCCATTTAGTTTAAAGTGTTACTTGCAGTTTCTTTGGAATTGTTTGTAAAATTAACTTGCAATTTCTGAGTGGAAAAAGTAAATCGTATACCAGTTTTTTCAGTGTTTAGACATGAATGTTATGTGTTGTAATGACACAGGTCAATGCATGTAAGGAGACTGTTGTATACTTATAATGAAACACATGCACACTGGTAAAGCTCTGATCAAACTAATAGCTGTGGAACATCCTGGAAACCCAGAATTGAACAACCCATTTCCTCTTAATCTCATTTCTACTCTTTGACCAAGTTGCAGTGTAAGTGGTATTTGGGGCGCAGTCGTGTTTAAAGTGCTCTGGGCTTTTACGTTTTAAGTGCATAAAGCATTTCATTGTTTGACAGATGATGAAACAACAGACAAGGAAAAATCATACAAATACTCATATGATAGATTTACATTGTCTGACATGAAGAAAATCCAAATCCTACCATAGATATATATGAAGATTGATTAAATATTTATGAGCGTGTTTCATTGACAAACAAGTCAATCACCGGTCTGCTGGTTTCTAAAGGAGCAGAAGCTCGATCCACGTCAGACCGCAGAGGCTGTTCAGAATGTTTATGAGTGGAATTATGAAGATGATGATGGTGATGAAGCACAGCTGAATGATTAAATGCACTGTAAAAAAAAAATACGGTAGGGAGCTGCGGTTGCCAGAAAGTTTTAGGTTTTACAGATTGAGCGATAGTTCGCCAAAAAAACACACAAATTCTGTCATCATTTACTCATGCTCATGCTGTTCCAAACCCATAATACTTTAATTCATCTTCGGAACACAAATTAAGATATTTTTTTATGAAATGTGCTGAATTGAGAATGAGAATGAATCTCATTGGTTCTTGCTGAAGCTCAAACTGGTGGAGTTATGTGGAGTCAATGGAGGGACAGAAATCCCCTTTAAAATATCTTCGTTTGTTTTCCGAAGATGAACGAAAAGTCTTATAGGTTTGGAACGACATGAGCGTGAGTAATTAATGACAGAATTGTCCTTTTTGGGTGAACTGTCCCTTTAAATGTACAGTACAAGAAACTTTTCATCAATTAGAATAATGTTAAAATACCAAATTACTAATCTGTTTTTTTTTTACCTTTACAATACTAACAACCTCCTCTATAACAGATGGTAAAGAGAAAAGTACACCACTACAATTAGCTTAATAACCCCCTAACCAATTAACAGGCTATGATTTACCGTTAAAATGACGATAATGTTTTACAGTGTGCAATTCCAGCATGTTTATTGAGTTTGGGTCTGAACGAGGGCTGGATGGAGAGAGATTGCTTTAGCTTTATTGCTTTTTGTCTTTTGCTTTACTCATCATTCTGGTAAAATACAAATTGTGGGGTTTAAAGTCTTTTAATGAAGAATAGTAAAAGAAAGTCCATCAATATTAAAGTTTTAACAATGTTGCTTTCAGCATGTTTTATGCACTAATTCTTTGGTCCTTGTTTCCATTTAATAAAATGTGACTTCATGCTGACAGAAACGTGATCATAAAAACTCTCACAGTCGTCGTCGTCGTCTTATTCTCCAATCCTTTACCTCCTTTAAAATTAATTTGCTCTGTTCTTCAAATAATGACTAATGACTGCCTTGAAATATTCCACACATGCATTAGTGTCAGAGATTGCTATTATTATAATCATGCAAATGAGAACATACTCAGATTCATTTGCAAGATGTCAAGGCGCTAGTTTCCTCACATTTAATTAGATTTTGGAGTTAACGTGAGCAGCCCTGAGAGGTTATGATAGCAGTCAATTAACAGCTCTGCTTTTCAGCCATTCGTCGGGAAAAGTTGCTAAAAATATTACCAGCCCACAACTGTGTTTGTTTGCTGAGCGAGTCGAGAGCTTTCTGTACATTATACTGTTTTGTTCAGTTTTAGCCACTACAGATTGCACTTGAGCTTTTAACACGTTGACTCGTCTTCAAGAGTTGTCTAACAGGCCTTTTTATGGCAAGCTTGAACACGCTTCTTCATTAACAGCAACTTTCACAACTTAAGATCAAAATCCAAAAGTTGAAAATTGGAATAAATACAATCTGGGGGAAGAAATCTAATTGTCTGTTAAAAATGGCAATTGCACATCAAATATGATTTTAAAAATCCAGGTTTGCTGTGTTTGTTTGCCGGGCTGCAGAATTCAGCCAACGTTTTGTGATTATATATCAGAATGACTTTATAATAACAACAACAACAATAATAAATATAGCCACGAGCAGCGATGACGGGCCCAAGCCCTGGTGCCACCGTCACCTCAGTATAACTACAGGGTGCACAACGGGCAATATGCATTTAAAGCCAGTAAGTCATTTGAATGCGCTACATTTACTGTAGTCAGCTGGTGCCACTATTACCGTGAACGACAACAACCGCATCCATGAGATCATATAAATAAACTGCATGTGACAGGATGTCATTGTACAGTTTCAAGCAATTATGAATGTATCGTTTGCATCTCGAAATTGTGGACTTCCAGAGGTATTTGTTAAGGTCATTTTATATTTTTGCTAACCGAATAAATAAACTAATTATATAAAACTATATTGTCAGGGCACTACAAATGAACTGGTTATATGCCTTTATTTAGCTATTCGAATTGATAAGGTAAACGATAAGGCTTAAGAAATGTCTCAAGTGCAGACAGCAATGAATGGGTTAAACTCTAAACCAGCAAGAGTGTAAAACAGACTCTACTGAGAATAGGTAGTTCTATTCTACTAAAATAGGTTTTACTGTAATATGTACAGTAAGATACTGTAAAATGTGTATACAGTATGTTACTGTAAACAGCAAAGGATTATGGGAAAATATATGGTCACTACTGTAATTCTTCTTTACTGTAAATCCATTTACAGTAGTGAACTTCCCCGTGAAAAACCAACAAATGGCAAGAGAGATTTCTTTTCAAGTTTTTTTTTTTTACTGTATGGTTGAAGTGGCGGTTAATGCATGGACAAAAGATGCACCGGTAACTCACCAAAAAGCATCAACATCAGCATCAGCATCAACATCAGCATCAACATCAGCTTCAGCATCAGTATCAGTATCAGTATCAGTATCAGCATCAGCATCAGCATCAGTATCAGCATCAGCTTCAGCATCAGCATCAGCATCAACATCAGCTTCAGCATCAGCATCAGCTTCAGCATCAGCATCAGCATCAGCATCAGCTTCAGTATCAGCATCAGCTTCAGCATCAGCTTCAGTATCAGCATCAACATCAACATCAGCTTCAGCATCAGCATCAGCTTCAGTATCAGCATCAGCATCAGCTTCAGCATCAACATCAGCATCAGCTTCAGCATCAACATCAGCTTCAGCATCAACATCAGCTTCAGCATCAGCATCAGCATCAGCTTCAGTATCAGCATCAGCTTCAGCATCAACATCAGCTTCAGCATCAGCATCAGCATCAGCATCAGCTTCAGTATCAGCATCAGCTTCAGCATCAACATCAGCTTCAGCATCAGCATCAGCTTCAGTATCAGCTTCAGTATCAGTATCAGCATCAGCATCAGCATCAACATCAGCTCTAGCTTCAGCATCCGCATCAGCATCAGCTTCAGTATCAGCATCAGCTTCAGCTTCAGCATCAACATCAGCTTCAGCATCAGCTTCAGTATCAGCTTCAGTATCAGCATCAGTATCAGTATCAGCTTCAGCATCAACATCAGCTTCAGCATCAGCATCAGCTTCAGTATCAGCATCAGCTTCAGCATCAGCATCAACATCAGCTTCAGCATCAGCATCAGCTTCAGTATCAGCTTCAGTATCAGCATCAGCATCAACATCAGCATCAACATCAGCTTCAGTATCAGCATCAGCTTCAGTATCAGCATCAGCATCAGTATCAGCTTCAGCATCAGTATCAGCATCAGCATCAGCTTCAGTATCAGTATCAGCATCAGCATCAGCTTCAGTATCAGCTTCAGTATCAGCATCAGCTTCAGCTTCAGCATCAGCATCAGCATCAGCTTCAGTATCAGTATCAGCTTCAGTATCAGCATCAGCATCAGCATCAGTATCAGTATCAGCTTCAGCTTCAGCATCAGCTTCAGTATCAGTATCAGCATCAGCGTCAACGTCAGTGTCAGCATCAGCATCAGTATCAGCATCAGCATCAGCATCAGCATCAGCATCAGTATCAGCATCAGCATCAACATCAGCATCAGCTGCAGTATCAGCTTCAGTATCAGCATCAGCTTCAGTATCAGTATCAGCATCAACATCAGCATCAGCATCAACATCAACATCAACATCAACATCAGCTTCAGTATCAGCTTCAGTATCAGTATCAGTATCAACATCAACATCAACATCAACATCAACATCACCATCACCATCACCATCAGCTTCAGTATCAGCTTCAGTATCAGTATCAGTATCAGCATCAACATCAGCATCAGCATCAGCATCAGCATCAACATCAACATCAACATCAGCTTCAGTATCAGCTTCAGTATCAGCATCAGCATCAGCATCAGCTTCAGTATCAGCTTCAGTATCAGCATCAGTATCAGCATCAGCATCAGCATCAACATCAGCATCAACATCAGCTTCAGTATCAGCATCAGCTTCAGTATCAGCATCAGCATCAGCATCAGCTTCAGTATCAGCTTCAGTATCAGCATCAGCATCAGCTTCAGTATCAGCATCAGCTTCAGTATCAGCATCAGCTTCAGTATCAGTATCAGCATCAGCATCAGCATCAGCTTCAGTATCAGCTTCAGTATCAGCATCAGCATCAGCTTCAGCATCAGCTTCAGTATCAGTATCAGCATCAGCATCAGCATCAGCATCAGTATCAGTATCAGCTTCAGTATCAGTATCAGCATCAGCGTCAGTGTCAGCATCAGCATCAGCATCAGTATCAGCATCAGCATCAGCATCAGTATCAGTCTCAGCATCAGCATCAACATCAGCATCAGCTGCAGTATCAGTCTCAGCATCAGCATCAACATCAGCATCAGCATCAGTATCAGTCTCAGCATCAGCATCAACATCAGCATCAGCTGCAGTATCAGCTTCAGTATCAGCATCAGCTTCAGTATCAGCATCAACATCAGCATCAGCTTCAGCATCAGCTTCAGTATCAGCATCAGCTTCAGTATCAGCATCAACATCAGCATCAACATCAGCATCAGCTTCAGCATCAGCTTCAGTATCAGCATCAACATCAGCATCAGCATCAACATCAACATCAACATCAACATCAGCATCAGCATCAGTATCAGTATCAGTCTCAGCATCAGCATCAACATCAGCTGCAGTATCAGTCTCAGCATCAGCATCAACATCAGCATCAGCATCAGTATCAGTCTCAGCATCAGCATCAACATCAGCATCAGCTTCAGTATCAGCATCAGCATCAGCTTCAGTATCAGCATCAACATCAGCATCAGCTTCAGCATCAGCATCAGCTTCAGTATCAGCATCAGCATCAGCTTCAGTATCAGCATCAACATCAGCATCAACATCAGCATCAGCTTCAGCATCAGCTTCAGTATCAGCATCAGCTTCAGTATCAGCATCAACATCAGCATCAGCTTCAGCATCAGCATCAGCTTCAGTATCAGCATCAGCATCAGCTTCAGTATCAGCATCAACATCAGCATCAACATCAGCATCAGCATCAGCTTCAGCATCAACATCAGCATCAGCATCAGCATCAACATCAGCATCAGTATCAACATCAGCATCAGCTTCACTCTGTCTCACTCATTCTAGTGCATTCAATTCTTATTTACAGGTTTATATGCACTTGAGCTGTTGCTGGAAAACTCTTTGTGTCTTCATGTTGTGTTTTGCTTGGGTCTGTTGTGAAGGTGACATTGAGGTAACTATGAATGATTCATATGGCAGAGGATGCTTTATGAATGTCAAACACGTTTTCCTCAGGCTTTACAAGGCCAGACCGGGCCGGCGTCTAATTGATACACACAGTGTGTCCCACTGAGGCAGCAGAGCATGAACACACACACACACACACACACACACACACACACACACACACACACACACACACACACGCACACTCACGCACACTATGACACACATACACACACACACACACACACACACACACACACACACACACACACACACACACACACACACACAGACACACACAGACACACACACACACACACACACACACACACACACACACACACACACACACGCAAGAGGAATATTTATGTTTGCACTAGTGACACACCAATATATTTTGGCCAAGCTGAATAATTAATCTGCAGTATTTGAATAGTTTGAGGTTATCGATATCAGCGATATCTGAGCCTTTATTCATCAATAAAAAAAAAACATTTAAAAAAAGGGAATTTAAATTTGTTAACAGATTTGTAAGCTGTTATCAAATCATCAGCATTATACAGATTCAGAAAGAAATTAGCAAAAATTATCATTCTGAAAGTGATATGAATAATAAAAATGATAGTTTGTGAAACGATGATAATTCTGAAAGTGATTTGGATTATATAAATGATAGTTTGTGCAAAATATTATAAATCTGAAAGTTATATGAATGATAAAAAATGATATTTTGTGAAAACCTGATAATTCTGAAAGCTATGAATGATAAAAATGATAGTTTATGCAAAAATGATAATTCTGAAAGTGATATGAATAATAAAAATTATAGTTTGTGCAAAAATGATACTTCTGAAAGTGATATGAATAATAAAAATGATAGTTTGTGCAAAAATGATAATTCTGAAAGCTATGAATGAAAAAAATGATAGTTTATGCAAAAATGATAATTCTGAAAGTGATATGAATAATAAAAATGATAGTTTGTGCAAAAATGATACTTCTGAAAGTGATATGAATAATACAAATTATAGTTTATGCAAAAATGATAATTCTGAAAACGATATGAATGATAGTTTCAGGTTTTTGTCAATGTGTTGTTTCTGACTAGTGGAAATAATCCATGCAAAATACACTTTTAAGTGTTTCTTCACCTTTATCTATATTAAACTCCAACACCTGTGTTTAAAGGTGATGAATGTGAGTCAGAATCTCCACTTACACCAAACCTTTACAGTTTCTGCTCCCCATTGACTTGGAAAAAACAATTCCATGGAAGCCAACGGAGAGCAGAAACTGTTCGATTGCCAACATTCTTCAAAATATCTTCTTTTGTGTTCAACAGAACAAAAGAACCTCATACAGGTTTGGAACATAACATGTTCTTTCCCTCTCTCGTCTATAACCTGCATCAGATCGTTCACAGTAAGGATGGAAACACGCATAAAGTGCCATTATTGCAACGCCTGGATTTAAAGCCTCAGTCGAGAGTGAATGTGAGAGAATGAATGAACTCTCCCCGAGTCGTTTATATTCATTCGTCCCTGAGGCGTTTCCTATTTAGGTCTTTTAATGAGCAATCGTGTGGATTCAAACACATTAAAGCATCTGTAATCTTCTTGCATGTATTGGACGATAAAATAAAGGCTTTTTCTTTAATGTGAACTGATCCCGAAAGAAAAAATTCAGTTTCAAGTCAGCACACGTCATCTCCCTTCAGGCTCCTAAGGCTTTAAAGCCTCGACTATTTAAAATTAGATTCCCTGCAAATGTAACATTATTCCTCTAATCCTCTAAATTCCACTGTTGATGAACATTTGTGTGGAAGCACTAGTTAAAGGCCAATTACTGGCTTATAGTGCCAGTGAAATATAAACTGGGAAGATGCATGATTTGTTTAAAATGAACACGGTATTAAAATCAGTGCTATTTACTCAAATGCACAGTCATGGTGTTATTGTGGTTATTTTGAAGAAAACTATTAGTATTTTGTGTTGTTTTATAACCACCTGTCATTTAGAGACCATCCAATTTCATCATCCAATTAATTCCACATTGATAAAATCAAGTCAACGCTCTGAATAGGAGAGACTACATGAGTGCTGTTTTCCAATTACCTGAATGAGATTTGGTTGCTCAGTGGTTTGAAATAATCAAGATACAAATCAAATGGAAACCATTCCCAGTTTTCGGCGCATTACAAAAGACATGAAGAAACTACAGCAGCGTCTTCAGAAAGAGCGTTTTCAGTCATTATACGTGTGAATAGAAAACTTAATGAAGTTAATCATAAGCTTTGCATCCAATTTAATCTGTTTAGTAAGAAGATTGTCTCAGGATATGGTCAATAGTGGAAGAAGAAGTCGAAGTTTGTCAAAGTTTGGCACTTTTTAGTACTATGACGAAATTGCGCAAATTGCAATTTCAAAATTGCACAAAATCATATTGCGCCTGAATTACACCGAGTGCAAGTAAAGAGCTGTCCTTTAATAACCACTGAAGCGGATGGTCAGGTCAGTGTGATACTATAAAAGAACAATATTTCGAATATTTATCAGAATTAGGGGGCGTATCCACTCACAATGGGGGAGGAGAGAGAGTGAGCCAATCAGCATTAGGGGGCGTGTCCACTCATGATGGGGGAGGAGAGAGCCAATCAGCAGTAGGGGGCGTGTCCACTCATGATGGAGCTTTTTCCCAATAAAAATTAGGGGGGGGTTTGCATAAAAGTTCCTTTTATTAAGCTCAGTGCTTTACTGTCAAATGTGCATTTACAAAAATAAACATGTACCATAATTGCACTTATTAATGCAAAACAATAGTAAATTATTAAAAATGCCAGTTATATTGACTACAAGTACTAGTTTGGGGTCTGTAAGATTTTTCAATGTTTTTGAAAGAGTCTCTTCTGCTCACCAAGGCTGCATTTGTTTGATAAAAAATAAAGTAAAACCAGTAATATTGTAAAATATTATTTAGAATTTGAAATAACTGTTTTATAGTAAAGTGTAATTTATTCCTGTGATCAATTACTCCAGTCTTCAGTGTCACATGATCCTTCAGAAATCATTCTAATATGAGGATTTGATGCTCAAGAAAATATTTATGATTATTATGATTATTATCATATACTATACTGTATCATATCTATATCTATATATATACTGTACACACACACACACACACACACACACACAGACAGTCAAAGGTTAGGAATAAACTCTGACGCAATATTTAACACATATTTTAATATACTCTATATTTTAAGCCTCTATAGTGGTGGTTTAGTGCTTCTGTAAACAAGTGTTCTCGCAGAGCATTTATTGTGTTCTGAAATCTGGTGCATTATTTACAGCTAGTTTGGTATATGATGCTCAAAAAATGCCCCAGAAAAGCAGTTCCAGGGGGAAATATTGTTTCTTAATGAAACAGTTTGTTCACAGTGTCACCGACTCTGTGTGTGAAAATAACATGAATACGGCTAATAATAACTCGAGGCGTGTTGTGTCTTTACTGGCTTCATTTATTCCAGAACAACAGAGTCCCACAATATAAGCTAAGCTTTAACTCTAGCAAAGTAAAACATGTCTGTGTTTCCCAACGCTGTAATACAATGTTGATCTGTTCTGCTTGGTGCTAGGAAAGACCTCACGTCTCTGTGCGCAAATCCTCTGCCGTTGCAGTGAAGTGCAGAAGAAATATCATCTTTATCTGAAGAGCGTGATATGATGTGATGTGACGAAGCTGTTGAGATGTTTAAAAGCAGCCAGTGTGTGTTCCTGCAGAGGTGCTTCAGTGTGTGGAGCGAGATCAGTGTGTGTGTGTGTGTGTGTTCAGGAAAGGCACCTTGGACACGCCGTGTGTTCAGACTACTGATCAGAGACACAAACATGGCGTCCAAAGGAAGAAAGAGTCACTATGTTTAAGAATTAAAAAAGTTGCTTTGCCATATGTTTTGTTGCGCTTTATAAATAACAGCTTTTGATTCTCTGCAGACAGGATCGTCTTTGAAGATTTGGGATGTTTGTCTCGGTTAAAACAGCAAGATATATACCAGACGCTCAAACCTGTGGTGTTACTAGAGCTCACATTACAACCACAGCATATCTCGGTTCTGTGAAACAGCGAAACCAGTGTCACTCATGTATGAGCAGAAACAACTCGACCTCTGCGTTCGTGTTCAGGCCTTTCTGCTCAGCGCTGGAGAGCTTTTCTGATATTAACACGGGTCCTAAAGCTCTTGCCTGATCGTAACCTATTCTAATATTCCTCTTTTTTAATGTCTCTCAGCCATCTCTCTTTCTACAGTCTTTCTTCAAATCTCCCGCTTGCTCACTCTCTCTCTCTCCTCCCCCATCATGAGTGGACACACCCCCTAATGCTGATTGGCTCAGTCTCCTCCCCCATCATGAGTAGACACCCCCCTAATGCTGATTGGCTCACTCTCACCTCTCCCATCATTAGTGGACACGCCCCCTAATGCTGATTGGCTCACTCTCACCTCTCCCATCATTAGTGGACACGCCCCCTAATGCTGATTGGCTCACTCTCACCTCCCCCATCATGAGTGGACACAACCCCTAATGCTGATTGGCTCTCTCTCACCTCTCCCATCATTAATGGACACGCCCTCTAATGCAGATTGGCTCACTCACTCTTCTCCCGCTTCATGAGTGGACACGCCCCCAAAAGCTGATTGGCTCATTCTCTCTTCTCCAGCATCATGAGTGGACACGCCCCCAAAAGCTGATTGGCTCACTCACTCTTCTCCTGCTTCATGAGTGGACACGCCCCCCCCCCCCGATTGGCTCACTCTCTCTCCTTTCCCATCATGAGTGGACACGCCCCTTAATTCTGATTGGCTCACTCTCTCACCTCCCCCATCGTGAGTGGACAGGCCCCCTAATTCTGATTGGCTCACTCTCTCCTCCCCCATCGTGAGTGGATACGCCCCCTAATTCTGATTGGCTCACTCTCTCTCCTCCCCCATCATGAGTGGAAACGCCCCCTAATGCTGATTGGCTACAAGAGTGTTGTGCTGCTCGGTCTGATCGACTTTCAACAGCGTTTCTCAGAAATCACTTACTGCACCTTTAAATAATGATGCAAATACCAGTAAACTGATGAGCGCAAGCCTTAGTAAATCACCTTGTAGTAAATACTCTCCTCCCATACATTTTGTGTCTGAATGGGAAACTCCTAATGCAACAAGGTCAGTCGCAAAAATGACTGTCCATGCCTTTTCATTGCTAATTTCTCACTGCGTGTCTTTAGTAAATCCTGACAGTAGTATTTTAAAGCCAAAAGAAGGTTAGTGCTGTTAGTCAATATGGCCCAATATCTAACAAATCAGAGAAAAAAGCCATAATTGTGAGTTATAAACTCAGAATTGTGAGAAATAAAGTCATAATTAGGAGATATAAACTCGGAATTGCAAGATATAAACTCACAGTTCAGACTTTATTTCTAGCAGTTGTGTTTATAAATGGCAAATATGACAGTAATTACCTGTTTTATTCTTTGTTCCGTGGCAGAAACAAGCTTCCATAGTTCTGAGGGAACACAAGTCCATGTCGATAATACAACCAACATCTCTGAATTCAGGAGATCACGCTTACCTGTCACTGCTGCAAAATAATCTAGATGTCAAGGGTAAAAGAGAAAACATCAGACCTGTGAAGAGAGTTCTGCACCTCACAGACAGACTGTCTTAGCTCTTGATTTAAGAAAATCATTTTTTTTTGCAGTGTATTATTCCTTAGGGATGTTAAATCTGTGTTTTGTGTGTGTGTGTGTGTGTGTGTGTGTGTGTGTGTGTGAGAGAGAGAGAGTGAGTCTGTGTGTGTGTGTGTGTGTGTGTGTGTGTGTGTGTGTGTGTCTGTGTGTGTGTGTGTGTGTGTGTGTGTGTGAGAGAGAGTGTGAGTCTGTGTGTGTGTGTGTGTGTGTGTGTGTGTGTGTGTGTGAGAGAGTGTGAGTGTGTGTGTGTGTGTGTGTGTGTGTGTGTGTGTGTGTGTGTGAGAGCGAGTGTGAGTCTGTGTGTGTGTGTGTGTGTGTGTGTGTGTGTGTGTGTGTATGAGAGAGTGTGAGTCTGTCTGTGTGTGTGTGTGTGTGTGTGTGTGTGTGTGTGTGTGTGTGTGTGTATGAGAGAGTGTGAGTCTGTCTGTGTGTGTGTGTGTGTGTGTGTGTGTGTGTGTGTGTGTGTGTGTGTGTGTTTGCAGTGAAGTCACTCTCTGACAGCTCAGGATTGTGTCTCAGAATCACAGCAGTGGTTTATGGGTTTCACACTCACATTTAAAGAGACAGTCACGCTTCTACATGCTAACACAGGTGTATATCCACGAGGGGTGTAACTATATATTGTGTCACAATATTTTGCAATACAAAAATGCAACAATATGTTCTGTGGATAGTGACAATCTGTATTGTGTATAATTCACCCAAAATAAAAATTACAATTACAAGTTTACAGAGTTTTAGTGTCAGTTCTACATTAAACTGCTATATATAATGTTGAATATAATGTATAATAATGCAATGGGGGAATATTTGTGTGTCCTGACAATGCGTTACGTTACACCCCTAATATACACACATTGTTCTTTCACGCTTACACAAAAACACATTCACACCACCAGGGATTAGTATAGTATCAAATGATCTCTCTCCAAACTCATACAATACATAGTCAAAGCAGTTTGATGAATCAGGATGGTCGTATGATGTCTGGTTGTCCAGACTGATGAACAGATGATATCAGCCGGAAGCTGTTCAATATCTAATTTAACCTCCTAATGTCAGGGATGGCGTATCAGCCAGGGCTTTCTGTCCTCATGTCCCACCCGGGGTCATTTGGAGATCATCTCATCTCATCTCAGCACGAGTGGGTTTGCCCGTCCACATTTTCTATAATATACAGTAATCATATCGGGTGAATTCGGGGAAATTGGGACACTTTTTGAGAAAAAATTTCCCAATTATCCTGAATTGATACAATAAGGCTTTTTGGTCAATGTACAAAAAAAATAAAAAAATACTCTTAAAAAATAAAGGTTCTTTACCGGCATTGATGGTTCCTTGGAGAACATCAGTGGTTCCAATAATTAATTAAACATTCTTTACACTAAAAAATTTAAATGGTTCTGACCACTGAAAGGTTCTTTGGGGAACCAAAACCGGTTCTTCCCAGCTAACAGAAATATGTTCTAAAACATTTTGCTAAGTTATAAAAACGTCTGATCGTTCAAAACATCCATTCGTTTATTTGTATTTTTTATTATGCGAACGTTAAGGGAACGTTCCATGTGGAATTTCTTTTGGAAAAGTTACTTTTGAATTTTCTCTGAACATTCCGAAGCAAGTAGTGACACTTAAAGGTCCAATATTGTACATCTTTCCGAAGTTTTATTTTAGGTTTTGATGTCCTTAAGAATATATATTTGCTGTATAAGCACCAAAAAACATCTCAATATATATTTTACAGCCCCTTTCTCAGGAGCTCTGCCAAGAACAGGTTGATTTTGGCCTGTCTACTTAATATTCATGAGCCTCTCTTCTGATTGGCCTGTTTTGTTTTCCGAGTGAGTGAAGGTGGTAACTGAGTAGTTCTGACATCGCATTTATACGGAAGTCACAACGGCTCGTGAAAAGGCACAGCTACTTTATCCAGGCTGTGTGCATTTGTCTGTGGATCGACTGTTTTGAAACTTATGAAAAAAAGTTAGCATGAAAAAAGCCAGGAAATTTCAGTTTTGACAATATGGGACCTTTTTTTTAAGGGTGTAGGTCATAATATCTAAATTTCATAATCAATGGTTAACAAACAAGTATTCATTACTGCAATGAGCTTATTGTTTATGCCTTAAATGAATACATTTTTATCTAACTGTGATTTTGTAAATGTACATTTCTGAAATACAGTTTCCTCTAATAACAGATCACTGTAAATTGTAATGTGGACTCATGCATTTTCTGTAAAGCTGCTTTAAAACGATGTGTATTGGGAAAGGCGCTTCACAAATAAATGTGAATTGAATTAAATTAAATAATATCTGCACACAAATGTCGTGAACTTCAAGTATCTGGTGTTCTAGTCTTCTTGACAGCTCAATCTGCATCAGCCTGTGAAAGAGAAGAAAGTCTTCCTGAATCTCCTGCATTGGTGTCGGCATATAGACCATTAATAAAAGAAGAAAGAGAATGACGCTGCAGGGTTTAATGGAAGTGCTCTACTACACTTGGTTTTGTCCCAATGGTCATCTCAGCAAACCTCATAAAACGACAGACCGACTGTTCTTCTACAGTTGCTGTGTAAGTTTAATATATATATGGCAGAGATTCAACAAGCCGGAAACACTTTAGTCCATATTGTCATGAAAGCAGTTGCTGCATCCATGAAGTCAATCTCTCGTTCCAAAAGCTGCTCAATTGGACTGAGATCTGATTTAGTTAAGTGAACCCGTTGCATTGTTCAAGAAACCAATTTGAAATGATCTGAGCTTTGTGTCATGTGCGTTACTGGAAGTATCCATCAGAGGATGGTCCACGTAAAGAGATGGACATGGTCAGCAACAATACTCAGGTCTGTGGCGTTTTAATTGGTACTAGAGGCCCAAAGAAGAATCCCTTCCACCACAATCAGCCTAACCACTGATACGGGGCAGGACGATCCATGCAAATTCTGACCTTAGATCAGGGGCAGAGATCCAGACTCATCAGACCAGCCTTTTCCAATCTTCAACCTCGGTTGAGACGAGTGGTTACACATTTGTATGGGTGGTATTTCAACTATCCATCTATTGCTTTAATATGTTGTGTGTCTGAGATCAGGATAATGGCTAATTCTTATTGAAAATAAAATGTATTATTAGAGCAATAGTTTGAGTCCCATTGAACCTTCTTTGTATGGGCAAAAAGCCCTTTCTTTTGTGTGCACAGCAGAAAGTACAGGTTCTGAATGACATAAAAATGACATTGAAAAAATAAAAAAATAATTTGATAAAAAAAGAGACATTTTTGGGGTGAATTATGCCTTAAATACTACACTTACAGCAGTTAAATAACTTATTTAAATTTAAAGTCCCACTGAGGTGCCTTGAAACGCAGCGTTATTCAGTGTGTTGATGTAATTTCCACTGAAACAGGAAGAGAGGGCGGGGCATATGGATAAGCTCCTCCCCTTTAAAAAAAATAGCCAATAGCGTTTAGTTTATATCACAGCTCAGCCTCCTAATCTCCTCCATATCACTTTAAAATACAGCATTCTGTGCAGAATTCAAATGATATGTTTTCTGATCTGCGGCGAATCAGTCATATGATCCGCTCTGTGTGTCGAGTTTTATAGTAAAAATATCAACAGTGATCAGCAATAATGATAAGCCTAATACTCACAATAAAAATAATAAGGTCAAATAGATCATAACACAGTCTCGGAGGTGAGAAGTGGATCATCCTTCACATGAAATGTCTGTCTTTTCATCCTGAAATGCGAGGCAAATGTTGGATCACAGTAATTAGGAACCACAGTTACCACAAATCCCTTCACTCGATTGGGATGTTCTCTTTTCTTCTGGACGGAAAGGGCAGTGACTGTAACATCGAGCGTATTTTGCAGTATTAAACATGTATTTCATCAGGCTCTGAAAATTCTTCAAAAAGAACACACAGAATGGCCTTCTCAGCTGCCGTAGTTGCAACTCTTGCATCATCAGAACGCACCACTGTGTCCGTTTAAAAAACGTTTGTCTGAATCGTTCCCTATCCCCTATATAGTGCACTATGTGCCTTCAGCATGAAGAAAATAGTGTGAACAAGTAACCGATTTCAGCCACAGATTCAGCGTCTATAGTGTAGGGGGCGGAGCTTCAGATTCTAGAGAGCATTTGATTGGACAGGAAATCTGATGAGAAGCTGAAGTGCAGAGTGATGTCATCAAAATCATTGACCCATATTGCGGAAGTGAGAGACTGTGAGTTTTGAATGCTTATATCTTCTAAATGCGAGTTTTTTCATTGTATTGGAGCGCACTATAGATTATAGATAACAGTAAGGCGAGCATCATCATACTAAAAACCAAAAAAAACCACACATTAATTTCATGGCAATTCTAATGTAAATTGCAAACTTAATTCCAATTCAGTTTGGCTGGTTGCGATGTACAGGGAACGTCCACAGAATTTACGCTAATAAAAGTTATAATTAAACGTTTTTCCAGTGACGCAAACAGTCAGTTATCTGTTCTTTAGTAATGTTCTCACAACGTTTTACTTAACACAAAAACTTTATTTACACGTTGTTTATGGAATTTAGAACGTTCAGAGAACGTTCAAAAGTAACGTTGCGATAACGTCTGCAAAATTCTAAAATGGAATGTTCCGTCAAAACTGGACGTGCAGAGAACATTAAGAAATAACGTGTTAATGGGAACGTTAGCTAAACGTTCTTAGAAGAACGCATCCTATATCGTGAATGGTGCACAGCCTGATATTAGGTGTGTCTCGCAGTTCTCTGAAGGCTCCGTTTGACAGAGTGTCCTGTCATTTCTGAACTTCTCCATTTTTCTCATGTAAATCTCTCGTTGAGGTTTAATGCAGTCAGTCCGCAGCCACTGAGATTCTCCTTCGACACAACCCCAGCAGAGCTGAATCGAGGGACACACACACATGAAGACGCTGGGATCGACCGGAGCATTGAGATTATTGTGTGCGGGATTATCTGTGCGGTTTTCACTGATGCAAGGACGTTTCTTCCCTGCCTTTTAAAGAATCGATGAATATGCGCGCTGTTTTCTGGAGATTGTCCGCGCTGGCGTCAGTGTCCGCATCTTTCGCTCGCTCTCTCTTCTTGATCTCTCGGATTTAAGATTTCTTTTACCTCAGGTTGTGCTGTTGAGAAGGTAAGCAGCTGTGCCTGATTATGCATATTAAATGTACCCGCAGGTTGCATTGGCTATGTCTGTATGAGGAAGACGGTCTTTTTTTTTCCCCTATCAGATTTTTCTCGACTTTCTATATATCATCATATAGATGTTGGACGATCGTCACGAAAACAGCATGATAGATGGAAAATATAGCGATCTTGTCGAAAACATGGCTATGTTTCTGTCATTCGTAAAGAAGTGATTGGGTTTATTCAGGCTGTTAGTCGCAGGACAGTAACCGGGTGAAGCAGGTAAGATCTGTGGGGGATTTAATAACCTACTTTACACGTTCACACCGATTGCACAGATTTAATGTCTGAATGCATTTGGGTTTTCGGCAGAAATCTTAAATATTAGGCTCTTCAGCTCATTTCATGCATTAATAAAGCTTGAGAACCCCAATAATAACTGTCAGTGGTGATTGTATGGAACGGCCTGTGCTTTAATGCAAAGAGACCCAATTATATCAACCTTCTGATGCATGAATGACTAATATATTATAAGAATAGAATCATTAAGGATGTTTGAGAGAGTTGCACATCTATCCTGCAATAGAAAACAAGATGCTTGTTGGTGCATCACCACTTTTTCAGCTGTTTTCAAGAAAAATTAAAGACATTGTCATTAAAAAGAAGGCAGTCGTATAGAATTATGGGAAAGAGTCATTGGTAATCAATCGCCCAGGGTGGTTTAGATGATTAAAATGGCTTTTGAAGGTTTGAGCATTTGAGTGAATACTATTCAGCTGATTAAATACACTGTCATGTCATGGGTTGCATGCATTGCCATTAATGTGAGTATTATTAATTTTATTCATCAGTGAACCACCAGGTGATAGTATGGTGCACAAAGCAATAGAAATGCTATATGAAAGAGGACTAAATATCCTTTAAACTAGCTGAGATGCATTAGTTTGATTGGAAATCAGCAGCATTTGTCAGCAGTAAATGAGGTCTGATGATTTGCATTGCAACATGAGGTAATGATGACGCTGTAGTCAGTGTCTGAATGACATGTGCATCATTATTAAATGTGTCGAGAGAAACAGCCTCAAAAATCATGGACAAATAGCTTCGGCAGACGAGAATAGAGTTTAAAAGTCACCCGCTGGGAGTCACTTCTAAAAGCATCACACAAGAACAGCCACAAGGTTTAAAAGGAAAGTTCACCTTAAAAAATGAAAGATCTGTCATTATTCTCTCTTCATAATGTCATTCTAAACCACATGCTGCCACAGTCAACCACAAAATGACTTATTAGAAAATACAGTCTTCAGAATTTCTCTGTTTCCCACAGAAAAATAAATAAATAATAATAATCAAAGGAAAAAATACTGAGGTTCACAAAGCAGGTCTGGACATTTATAAAGAGCATCTATTATTGCTACAGTCTTGATGTAGTTTTCAGGCTCTTCTAGAACAGGTTTTCCTGCTTGAATGTTAATTATTCTCCTCATATTCTCCATTGTTGCGGCTCCTCTCTTCCCAGTCTGTCAGTAACGCTCTGTTTACTTCCTGTCTCTATGAAGCCCCTCCTTCTGAAAAGCACACTGTGCTCTGATTGGTCGGCTGGAGCAGTGTTTTGTGATTGGTCGAGCGCTTCGAGTGTGTTTGAGAAATGTCCCGCCCCTTACCATAACCGCCAGTTTAACACACTACTAACTAACTCAACCAGGCCCCGCCCCTTTATTCTGCGCATTAATTATTATAATGAGGAATATTGTGACGTGTTCGTTCCCGGAAGAAACTCAAGACTACACTAGAGGCGTTTCAGGAGTTCAGAAACACTGACACTGATATAGAGAATAACTCACTTTTTAATGGTCAAACAGCAACATTACACACTGAAGATAAACATGCAGAATAGGTTTGGTTTTTGAGCAAATGCATATTAATTAGTGTTGCATGCCAGGTATGATCATCATATGAAGGTTTTGCATGTAGTTATTTATTTCTAAGGGTTAGTGTGGTTGTGGAGAGTCTCCTGCTGGTAGATGCTGTAAGATTTATGGATCAGGTGATGGACTCTGAGAAAAGATGGCAGCTTTGGCTGGAAATGAAGTATAAATGTACAGTGAATCCCTTAATCACACTCAACTGGAAAAGGCATGGAAAAGTTCATCTCAACTGGAATGCATTTGCATTTACACATTTGGTTTTATCCATTGCATTCAAGGTTTGCGTGTTTCCTGGGAATGGAACCCATGACTGCGGTGTTGCGAGCGCTGGTTGTTTGAGCTACAGAAACGGCCTGATCAAACATTTGTAGTTAAAGCCGGACAGGCTTGTTCCTGGTTTCGCTCGGTCGACTGTGACGTGCTGCAGATTCACTGCAAATAAGCAACGTTGTGAGTTTTGAAAGGAATTAGCTGTGAATGTGAAAACTGCGACACGTTCCAACTCGCCAGGAACAATGTGCTTGTGATTGTCAAGGTTTTGTGTGAAAACTAATTAAAGTTTTGTGTTTGTTGGGCCTGAATCCTCTACTGATGATGAAGTGAAGGGGAGAATAGTAGAGTTTGATGTGTTCTAACACCAGCTAACTGAGACACGATGTTCTGTACGGCACCTTCTTTAATTCTGCCTTGATTTGGATCATTTAAACTCAGTTTATGTAATGAATTTTAATTTTTTCCTATTCAAAGCTTAATGCTAATGCTCAACTCATGAGTTACTCTGCTGAGGTTTTGCTTCAGTTTACACTGCAAAAAGTCAAATTCTCAAGACTTTTCTCTCTCTTGTTTCTTGTCTTTTTGTGCAAACATCCTTAAAGCAAGACGTTTCCCAGAGAAGCGGATTTGATATTAATGCTTGGAAGAGAATCTCTCTGGAATTTAAATGTATTTAGTCTCTGTTTCATTTTTATTTAGTTTTATATTACTTGTTTTTAAATGTTTGATATCTTTATACTCAAGATGATTTATTTTTTCTGAAAAAGTGCATTTTGTTATTGCATTGAATTTATTTTAAATAAATGCATTTTTTTTATTTAAATTTTATTTCACTTTTTTCTCTTGTTTATGTTTAATATCTTTATATTCAAGATGGATTTTCTGAAAAAGTGTATTTTGTTTTTGCATTTAATTTTTATTTAATTACATTTTTTATTATCTTAAGATGTATTTTCTAAAAAATGCATTTTGTCTTTGCGTTTAATTTTATTTCTCTTGTTGTTTGTTTAATATCTTTATATTCAAGGTTTCGTCTCAGAAACAAGTGTTTTATTGCATTATTTCACTTGTTTTCTCTTAATATCTTTATACTCAAGATGCATTTGATGAAAAATGCATTTTCTCTTTGCATTTAATTTGTATACATTTTCTTTCTCTTGTTGTTTGTTTAATATCTTTATATTCAAGATGGATGTTCTGAAAAAGTGTTTTTGTTATTGCATTGAATTTGTATTAAATTATTTCACTAGTTTTCTCTTAATATTCAAGAGTCGTTCCCTGAAAACAAGCCTTAATATCTGTCTTCTCCAGTAAATGTGTCTTGCTTTTAAGAATGTTTCACTGAAAGGTCTTCATGAAGAATATATTGAGTGCCTTTGCCATGTTGCTCAACATTCGGCGAGTGGCCGCCCACAGATGAGATCTTGCTAACCCTGCAGAAGTGTGTGTGTGTGTGTGTGTGTGTCTGACAGCTCTGTTAATGGCTTTGAGTGTTCAGAGACGAATGCTGAATGAGTGAGCCAGATTTATCGTGTTATACGACAGCCTGGACTTTCTCCTGCCAGCCGAGACTCTGAACATTTCATTCATTTTAATGGAAGGAAAACACAAAGCCTGTTGTGTTTCTCACGGCGTCGTCACTGCTGTTCATCGGCGCACAAACACCTCTGAAATTACAGTACTATGACTTGGCATTACTGTACAAATGCAGGAGTGAATCCACTGAGATCCACAGACACTCGTGAATATTAGCGGACGCACTCGGTTTGAGATCCTGTGGTCTTTTTTGAGATATTAAAGAGATTGCATCTGTGGTTTTTCTTTCACAGGATATTAAAACATCTGGTTGGTGTTTATTAATGACAGAGACATTCAAATCCAGCTTTTTGTGTGTCCAGTTTGATTTGTTGAATTTTGATCAGCCAGAGATGAGATGAAGGTTGTCAGGCTTTTTAAATACATTCTCAGAGTGAATAAACTTAGTTTTGTGATCTTAATAATAGCCTAATATCTTGAAGATATCTGGAAGAAGTTTTTCACCAAAGGTTGCATTTATTTATTATCAAAAATACAGTAACATTTTTGAAATATTATTCCAATTTAAAAAAGCTGTTTTCTATGCGAATATATAGTAAAGTGTAATTTATTCCTGTGATCAAAGCTGAATTTATTTGATCAGAAATACAGTAAAATTGTGAAATATTATTACAATGTAAAAAAGCTGTTTTCTATGTGAATATATAGTAAAGTGTAATTTATTTTTGTGATAAAAGCTGTATTTATTTGATAAAAAATACAGTAAGAATTTCTATGCAACCTTTGATTTTAATAACATATTATTAAATGTTGAAATGAATGTTAACTAAGATGAATAAATGCTGTAGAAGTATTGTTCATTCTCCGTCATGTTAACTAATGTTATCTAATGAACCCTATTGTAAAGTGTTACCAATATATTTAAAAGAAATAAAGCTGAGTTGGTCTAGACTAATGAAATCTCAGAGTAAATAAACTTAATTTTGTGATATTAATAACATCCTAACATCTTGAAGATATTTGCTCTCCAAAGCTGCATTTATTTGATAACAAATACTGTAAAAAGGGCTTCCGGTGTACGTACAGTAAACCATGATTCCTCTCTCCCACAGGCCGATCCATCCGACCGGAATTAAATCAGGAAAACGGTAAACATGGAAGATACGGTAAACACGAGAGCCGAAGCTCCCACAGGCCACCAGGAGGCCCGGGAAGAGCTCGCCTGAGGATCCGTGACACATTCGGATTAACAGATTTGCGGTTGTGAGGATTACGACTTCTTTCAGCATGTTTGCACGTTCGCTCACCGCAAGAATGATCCTTCAGATTCTCGCTTTGATTGGTGGAGTTACGCTCGTCGTCTGCCAGCAAGCACAATACACGACGGTGACCACGAATTACGGTAAGCTGCGCGGGTTGCGGGTGTCGTTGGCCAGTGAGATCCTGGGCCCCGTGGAGCAGTATCTGGGGGTCCCGTACGCGACGCCCCCTACTGGAGAACGCCGGTTTCAGGCCCCGGATCCGCCCTCGTCGTGGCCCGGGATCAGGAACGCCACACACTTCGCTCCGGTGTGTCCACAGTTCCTGGAGGACCGGCTCCTGCTCACGGACATGCTCCCGGTGTGGTTTACCGCAAACCTGGACACGGTAGCGACGTACGTCCACGACCAGAGCGAAGACTGTCTGTACCTCAATATCTACGTGCCCACAGAGGAAGGTATTACATTATATTACTTATACACACACACATATATATATATATAGTCAAACCAAAAGTTATTCAGACACCTTCAACATTATCAGTTTATTCGCTATAGTTTAGAAAACGGTAATAAAATATGAGCAGAACTCAGTTGATATTTGACTGGTTTTGTCCGTCCTTCTGTTAGACTGTCTCACACATGAATTATGTTGAATATCTGTCAGCTGTTAAATTTAACTACACAATTAGATAATACCAGTTTAGCTCAACCAATCACCAAGCAATGCTTCATTGTGTTCAGTCTGTGTGTAAAAAGAGCATTAGCAATTAAAGAAGAAACACACTTCAGCAAAACATGATCAGCTCAAAGTGTCCCAATCATTTCTGGACCCACGTTTTTATCAATGTCACTGGTAGTCTCTGTATGAAGAATATTTGGGTATAATATGTCACAGTTTACTTTATTTTGCTCTCCTCACTTACAGAAATGAACTATAGTGTCCTGCACACACTAGTGAATAAATATCATTACTAAATCATTTTTGGTTTGACTGTATATAAATATATAAGACAGAACGCGTGTTGAGTTAATTTTACCCAGCAAATTGGGTTGTTCATTTAACCCAGCACACTGCTTTGAGTCATGAACTAAAAAAAAAAAAAAATACTCCACACAACCACTGGTTTGCATGATAATAATCATATTTTACAGTATAGCATATTTTATATAGTTTTGAATAAATATTGCATACATTTAAGCGCGTTTAGCAAATATGAGAAATAAAAATTAAGTAATTCAAGTGTAATATATATATGTATACACACAGGGGTGTGCGATATTGATATTTAATCAATCAATCAAATTAGAATAATAAGACACTATAGAGTTGTTACCAATCAGATGAAATCAGCATTAGATATTTGTGCTGGAAAACAAGACAGAAACTCTGAGGAAGAACGTTCTTTTTTTGCACAAAAATATTGGATTAATTAGGATTGATGATTGATTGATTATTTATTGATTGATAGGATTGATTATTTTTCAGTAAGGGACTGACTCAATAATTCAGCTTTAAAATGTGGATCAGAAGTGTGTGTATGAACCCTTAACATGCTCATCATTATATCCGTGTATTCGATCTTATGTGTGCGCATCCAGTGGATGTTGTTTCTTATTTATCACATAAACCAAAACAAAATATGCTGTTTGTTGGATTTGCGGTGACGTTTTAGTTATAGATTCATCGCCTCGAGGAGCAGAACATAATGAATCACATGATGAAATACTGTGATGCCAGAAAACATTAAATCTAAAACTCTGGAGTGTTAGTCATGCAAATATTGCTCTCAGTGACTCTCTCTCTCCGTGTTTAGAGTTACTCTCTATTTCAATAGTCCACTTTACTTTCTCTACCAACCCCATATCTATTCTAAAGGTTATTATTATAGATTAAGAAGTTAGTTGACATGCAAAGTGACTTCTAGTTAGCAGAATGTCTCAAATGTATTATTTGACGTTTGCTTTAAGAGTTCACATGAATCTACATGCTTGTTTGCCGACTTTACAAAGGATGTAAATTAAAAATGCATTTATGTTTTTAGGGTTTTCTCAGAGTTCATGTAATTGTGGTTGATTTATGGATTTTTACCCATATAACGGACTATATTATATACAGAATTAATACAATTGAGAGATTATATAAGATTTTTTTTTTTTTACAATGTTTACTCCAAATCCACTAAAAAATTGTATCATCATTAACAAAGCTCAAAATCTATATATATATATTTTTTTTTATATATATAATTTTTTACATTTAAAAAAAAAAAAAATTATGGAAAAGTTTATTGAACCTTTAGACAAAATCTAAAAAATTCTGTATTTTTGTCCCGTTTTCCATCTAAACATTCCTAATTCAAGATCCATTTAAGTAATATGACTGAAGATATTGAGTTCTTGAAAATATTGTACTTAAAACAAGAGCAAAAATCATGGCGGTGGGGTCAGAAAAATTTATTCAAAAGCAAAACTGCCTCCAGTAGCAGATATCTGTTATTTTCTTAAGCACAAACTCAATTCATTTTGATACATAAAAAAAAAAACCCTATATATATATATATGTATATTATTTTTTTATTTTTTTTATTTTTTATTTTTTAAATGGAAAAGTTTATTGAACTTTTAGACAAAATCTAAAACAAAGTTTGCATATGTTACACACCCCTAAATGCATTGAAGCAACTGCCATGTGATTGGTTGATTAGATAATTGCATTAATGAGAAATTGAACAGGTGTTCCTTATAATCCTTTAGGTGAGTGTATATATACAGTATAACTGCACACACTCACCAGCAGTTATATAAATATTTCATTTAATGCTGTTTATATGAAGATCAGTTTTATTTTAATTAACATGAGAACGAGCAGCTGCATGGCTTTATGAAACTGATGCAAAACTCAATAATGCTCTTGGGAAACATGGTAACTTATAACGGTAAACATCCTCTCATTAAACACTAGTTCATATTTCATGCTTAATGGAAACAGTCAGCAGTTTTTCATAATTGTCCAGCAAAAATCCCGTTTTACAGAGTTCCAGTTTGTTTTGGCCTAAATCTTCTGCCTAATGGAGACCATAATGACTTAATGGATGTAATATAAAACACTGGCAGCTAAAAGCTCAGTAATGCCCTCAGTCGTCTTCGATTAAGTGCAAAATCTTCAAAACATTTCCTCTAAATGCACAGAAGATGACAGACTGAGATCAGGTCAATTCATGGAATAATTCACCAAAGATTCCATCCCAAAAAACTACGTATTCTGTATTTTTGTCCCGTTTTCCATCTAAACATTCCTAACTCAAGGTACATTTAAGCAAAATGACTGAAGATATTGAGTTCTGGAAACAAGAACAAAACCCATGCCAGTGGGGTCAGAACACTACATTCAAAGGCAAAACAAGATTACTTTTCTGATTTTTTTTCTTATTTTGATATATTTAATAAAAAAAAACAAGACTTAACATTTTAAGTAATTTTGCTTCTTCAGTAAATGTGTCTTGATTTAAGAATGTTTAGATATTTGTGCTTAGATATTTTTTATTACAGTACTGTATTCCCTTGCACGAGAGAGAGAGAGAGAGAGAGAAAGAGAGAGAGAGAGAGAGAGAGAGAGAGAGAGAGAAAGAGAGAGAGAGAGAGAGAGTGTGTGTAAAGACTGTATCAGTTGTTTGTATGAAGTGATTGTCTTCTTTCAGATACACACGATGACTCGGGTTTGAAGCCGGTCATGGTTTATATTCACGGCGGGTCGTACGTGGAGGGAACCGGGAACATGATCGATGGCAGTGTCCTCGCCAGCTACGGCAACGTGATCGTCGTCACTGTCAACTACAGGTTAGGAGTTTTAGGTGAGTCCATGAATCCCACAACTTCTTATTCTACATTGATTTTCAGAAGTTAGGGGTCAGTGTGATTTGATTTAACACTCTGGTGTTTCTTTACTTCACCGGAATGGAACAAAACTTGGTAAAGGTTGTGGCACTTGCCGTGTGAACACAAAAAATCATGGACATGATTCGAAAAGGTTTAAATGGTCCTGAAAATATATTAAAAAAATATATATTTGGTTATACAAATTTAAAACAGTATTTTTTGTGCATTTTTCATAACAATAAAATTCTATAAACTTTTTTCCCTTCAGCAATAATCTGCAAGAGTCTTTAAGACACAACACTTTAGTCTTTGATCAAAAGCATTAAGATTTATGAAAGTTTAAGTTGGAAATTTCATTTTCATTTTCTAGTGACAAAAAAACTATATTAAAATGTATTTAAAATGCATTTATTTCAAGTTAGCCCCAGTTAGCCACGTGAATAGCATCAGAAATTAATACTTTTATCCATCAAGGACGCATTAAATGTGTCAAAAGTGACAGTAAAGACGTTTATAATGTTACAAAAGATTCTATTTTAAGATGTTTCTTTTAAACGTTCTATTCATCAAAGAATCCTGAACAATAATGTATAGCAAATGTATGATGGTTTCCTCACAGATATGAAGCAGCAGAACTGTTTCCAGATAATAATCATAAATGTTTCTTGATCATCAAATCATCATATTAGAGTGATGTGTGAAGGATCATGTGACACTGAAGACTGGAGTAATGATGCTGAACATTCAGCTTTGATCACAGGAATAAATTACACTTTACTGTATATTCACATAGAAAACAGATGATTTACACTGGAATAATATTTCACTATTTTTACTGTATTTATGATCAAATAAATGCAGCTTTGCTGAGCAGAAGAGACTTCTAAAACATTTTAAAAGGTTTTGAATGGTAGTGTACATGAAATATGAACAGACAAATATTTTTGCATATGTGCTCATTAAAACTTTAGATTATGAAACCTGTTTAAGCTTTTCTTTTACTCACAGTGCATAAATACATGACGTTAGAAAGAGAAAACCTTCAGATCCTTCATTAAAGGATCTTTTATTTATTTGCGTCATGAAGGTGGCATTAAAAGTTCTGCCAAAAATAGATTCTTCACTGAAAATAAACGTTTCATTCCTTAAACTCATTGTCCTTGAACAAAAGAACACAGTGAGGATTAGAAAGCACATTCAGACACTAAGAATACTTATAATCACGAACACAAAGCAACTCAACTAGTTTGCGATCTAAGTGTGCAGATTTGCTTTTGTTCGTGATTTATTTAATTTTCTCATCTGCTATCAGTCAGTTTTGAATATGGCGACCTTGATGAGCTCAGCCAATCGTGAGGCTGTTACTGGCTCTTCTTCTCATCCAGATATTGAAGCAGTTTAGTTTAAAGGTCTTGAGGTTCTTTGCACTGAAACAAAGACCTAGAATCCCACTGTGTGACATCATCTGTCTTTATGGAAGAAGAGAACATGTGATTTTTTCCATGAGGAATTAGATCCATCAGATTCAGTCTTAATGCTCTTTTGGCCATTATGATAAAGACGTTTTGTATCAAATGATGTGATACTTTGAACAAGGCATTCCCTTATTATTGAGTGTGTTCAGAATGATCTGGATGAAAGAGATTGACGTCTCTTGACTCTATCATAAAGTTCACGGTTCAAAGTCACCAAATATTTTCCAAATATACACTACCGGTCAATAGTTTGGAAAGATTATGATTTTTTTTTTTAAATAAGTCTTTATTGAATAAGTAAAGTGGGACGAGCTTGTGTGTGTCAACCATTTTTGAAAGATAAATTTGCTTGGTTGGAGTTTGGGTCGATGGGAAAGTGTGGGTCCTCGGGCCAAACCAGTTGAGAACCACTGCTTTAGATGGACAATATTTCTCATTAACGGCCCCAGAAATTCCCTCTTTATCTCCTGGTTTTACTCTAAAAAACACTGGGTTAAAAACAACCCAAGGGCTGGGTAAATATAGGACAGAACACATGTTGGGTTAATTTTACCCAGAAAATTGTTTTTTATTTATTTAACCCAGCATACTGGGTTGATTCATTTTTATTATAGTACTAGCTTTTTTTAATATTTATTTGTATTACTGTTTACAGATTAACTTAAATCTTAAACTTAAAGGTTACACAAAAACTACCCAAACACTGGGTTGTTACGTCTGACCTAGGATCTGGGTAACACAAAAACTACCCAAACACTGGGTTGTTACGTCTGACCCAGGATCTGGGTAACACAAAAACTACCCAAACACTGGGTTGTTACGTCTGACCCAGGATCTGGGTAACACAAAAACTACCCAAACACTGGGTTGTTACGTCTGACCTAGGATCTGGGTAACACAAAAACTACCCAAACACTGGGTTGTTACGTCTGACCCAGGATCTGGGTAACACAAAAACTACCCAAACACTGGGTTGTTACGTCTGATCCAGGATCTGGGTAACACAAAAACTACTCAAACACTGGGTTGTTACGTCTGACTCAGGATCTGGGTAACACAAAAACTACTCAAACACTGGGTTGTTGCGTCTGACCCAGGATCTGGGTAACACATAAACTACTCAAACACTGGGTTGTTACGTCTGACCCAGGATCTGGGTAACACAAAAACTACCCAAACACTGGGTTGTTACGTCTGACTCAGGATCTGGGTAACACAAAAACTACTCAAACACTGGGTTGTTACGTCTGACCTAGGATCTGGGTTACCCAAACAGTGGGTTGTTACGTCTGACCCAGGATCTGGGTAACACAAAAACTACCCGAACACTGGGTTGTTACGTCTGACCCAGGATCTGGGTTACACAAAAACTACCCAAACACTGGGTTGTTACGTCTGACCCAGGATCTGGGTTACACAAAAACTACTCAAACACTGAAAAAATGTACCCAAAAGGCTCAACCCAGGATTTGGGTAGAAAAAATAACCCAAGATGTTTCTGAGTGTTCAGTACTTCAGAGACTCGGAGTGTTTTCCAGCAGGGACAGATTGACTGACGCTGTAGCAGATCAAGACTCGAGGTCCAAGGAGAATCGACACAGCAAACTAAAGACCCGTCTTCATCTGACAGTGTGTTTGAACAAGCTGTGTCTCATGTTCCTTCTGCAGCGTCTCATCCTCTCACAGAGAAATTCTTCTGACACTATGTCATCGCAAGTCAAAATATTTATGTCAAAAAAGATGGGGGCATAATTCACTGATCTATGGGGAAGATGTTGTCGTCTGCAGATAACAGAGCTCAATTAAAGCTTTTCTTTTTATATTCTTTACTTTCTATTTCTGTAATGCTGTTTTGGAACAAAACCACATAGTAAAAACTTAATTGATTTGAAATACACTGTCGTTCAAAAGTTTGGGGTTGGGAAGATTTTTTAATGTTTTGAAAGGCTCTTCTGCTCTGCAAGACGGCATTTATTTGATCAAAAATAGAGTAAAAATGGTGAGATATTATTATAATGTAAATCAGCTGTTTTCTATGTGAATATATAGTAAAGTGTAATTTATTCTTGTGATCAAAACTGAATTTTCAGCATCATTACTCCAGTCTTCAGTGTCACATGATTCCATGATTATTAGTGTTGAAAACAGTTATTTACATTTTTATTTCTGGATTCTTCGATGAATAGAAAGTTCAAAAGAACAGCATTTATATTGTAACATTATAAATGTCTTTAATGTCATTTTTGATCAAGTTAATGCGTCCTTGATGAATAACAGTATTCATTTCTTTAAAAAATAAACCTACTGACCCCAAATGTTGTACAGTAATATACAGCTTATTGTCATCTTTCTTCTGCAGAGATCTTCATTTTAAAACAGTGTGTCAGCATCTCGCTTATATAAAGTATTTCTCTGAAAGCAACAAAAAAGCAGAGGCAGCAAAATATGGAATGGATTTAAACATAGTAAAATGTTTTTAAGCCAAAAACAATAAGCAGAATGTTCAGCATCATTACTCCAGTCTTCAGTGTCACATGATCCTTCAGGAATCACTCTAATATGAGGATTTGATGATCAAGAAACATTTATGATTATTATCAAGGTTGAAACCAGTTCATATTTGTGTGATTTAGTGTCTGTTTTCAGGTATCTGTGATGAACAAAGCTTGAATAACAGCATTTATTTGAAATAGAAAACTTTATAAATGTCTTTACTCTTTATTGACATTTTTTATAAATTTAATGTGTCCTTGATGAACAAAAGTGTTTAAAAAAATCCTACACTTTTGAATGGTAGAGTATCTCTTAGGCGGTAAAATATGCCATTATTTTACACAATTTAAGTAAATATTGGGTTGTCTTTATCAAATTTAACTGAAACATTCTTAAAGAAGGCCGAAGCAAAATTACATATAAAGTCTTATTTTCTGAAAATTGTATCAAAATGAAGTGAGTTTCTACTTAAAACAAGAACAAATATCTGTCAGTCGGATCAGAAAAATAAACTTAATTCAAAGTGAAAATACGTACCCCATTGGCAGATATTTGTTCTAGTTTTAAGCGCAAACTCACTTCATTTTTCAGTAAACAAGACTTAATATCAGTCATTTTGCTTCTCCAGTAAATGCGTCTTGATTTAAGAATGTTTAGATATTTGTGCTGGAAAACGAGACAGAAATACTGAGGAAGAACATCATGTTTGTTGTTGTCAGTGAATAAAACCGTGTTCATCTGTTCGTTGTATTCAGTTTAGAGTGTCTGTCCATTGTTTGTAATGAACTCTGTCTGTAAATGCTTGACATATTAATTCAAAGCACTAAAGTTCATCTTTAGAGCCTGTAATGTTTTCACATTTTATAGTGTAAATAATTTTTCTGAACATCTCTCGTTTCTTCGAGGAAAACTGTGTTATTATATTTTTACATTTTCTGTTTTCACTTTAATTTTAGTTCATGTCTTTATAGTTTTTGTTCATTTTTATTTATTAGTTTTTGTATTTTTTTTTTTTTTTTGTGTGTATTTCAAATTCAATCCTTAGAAACTTGCTGAAATAAAATGTATTTATATTGTATTTTAATATATTGTTATATGTGTTTATTTTCTTTCATGCAACACATTTTTTCTGGTTTTAGTTTTAGTCACCGATGATAGTCTGATAAAAGTCTTCTGCACAATATAATGTTTACAGTGTAAATAACTGAAGCAAACGGCCCGGATAAGACCCTGTGACGGGAAAACGAGGCACGTTTAGCGTGTGATAAATGCTGATTCCCTCTCGGCATTTTGCCACAAAATGAACCGATGACATCAGAACCCTCTCGTTAGACATCAGACGCTAAAGAGCTCGTTTAGCTCCTCGCCGTCACAGATAACCAGGCTCTTCTCTAGGTGTGTAACAGCCAAGGCTTTGTCTTAATGTTTGCACGGCTCATTGAAGGACGAGGCGAAGTGTTTATTGCTCAGGAATAAATTGCCCAGTTGAAAGTCCTACATCACTGAAGAGGACTTCAATTAACCTTTATCAAGCGCTGGCCTGGAGTCAGGAGATATATGCATCATGGGTGAAGGTCAGCCAAAGCGTTTTTTATTTGTGCACCGCTGGAATTAATAATGCAACGGCCTCAGAGCTGCTTGTATACGTTTCAGAAAGCTCATCAATAAATAACACACACAAAATCCACCTTTTGTATATTCATTGCACTTTTATTTTTTAATGCGAGCAAAAGGAAGCCTAAACGGCGGTGAAGAAGCATTAACAGGTGTTTAGTGCTGCGCTAATGCATCGACACACGCGTTTATGATAGATGATAGTGTTGATCCTCAAGGGCAGATTCAAGGGAAATTGAGTTTGCCGTTTCATATCTTGAGCTGATCCTGATACGTAGATCGAGAACGATTGAAAACGCTTTAAAGGTTCTGCTGGACGTGACATAACCACTGAAGACTAGCGAAATGAACATAAATAAAGTGCTAATGTTTACCTACATGTTTTGTTTGAAGAAATACCTGAAGGTTTTGATACATTTTTCAGTTAACAAGTCTTAATATCTTTAATATCCCCAGTAAATGTGTCTTGATATAAGAATGTTTAGATATGTGTGCTGGAAAACAAGACAGAAACACTGAGGAAGAACATCATTTTTTTGCCGTGTGAATTCATGATATACAGTTTGAGGACCTGAAACTTTTAAACAAATAAAGTGTTTTCCCCCTAGAAATGCCATAAAAGAACCACTTTTCAGAGATCAGTTCTTAAAATAACCATTTTCATTTTCTTAAAACATTTTAATAATTTAAAAGAACCTTTTTCTACTATAAGGAACCTTTATGGTTCATTGATGACAATAAAGAACTGTTATTTCAGATTTAAGGAACACTTTTTGGGACTTTATCTTATTCACTGTATCCCCCAGAGTTAGATGAGTCCATACATACCCTTCTCATCTCCGTGCGTGCCGTAACTCTGTCTGACGCACCCACCGCTAGCCTAGCTTAGCACAAAGACTGGAGGTAAATGGCTCCAGCTAGCATTCTGCTCCCAATAAGTGACAAAATAACCCAGCATTTTCCTATTTACATGTTGTGATTTGTATAGTCACAGCGTGTACAAATAACAAGGTCACATGAGACACAGCCATCTTCTAACCGTATACATACTGGGAACTATATTCTCAGAAGGCGAAGCACTGCTACTTCTGCGGAGTGATTTACTCCAACTCTGAGTGAACTCTCTGCTCCTCACCACGGGCTTCTCAGCAGCCGCGAGCAAATCACGCCGCCCAAGTAGCAGTGCTTCGCCTAGGAAAATGTTGACGTTATTTTGTCACTTATTGGGAGCGGTATGCTAGCTGGAGCCGTTTACCTCCAGTCTTTGTGCTAAGCTAGGCTAGCGGTGGGTGCGTCAGACAGAGTTACGGCACGCACGGAGATGAGAAGGGTGTGTATGGACTTATCTAACTCTGGGGATATGGCGAATAAGCTAAAGTCCCAAAAAGTCAACGTGTTCCTTTAAAAGCAGAGAGGTCGCTCAGAGCTGGAGTAAATCACTCTGCAGAAGTAGCAGTGCTTCGCCTTCTGAGATCATAGTTCCCAGTATGTCTACGGTTAGAAGATGGCTGTGTCTGTAGTGAAATATGCAGCATCCCAAATAAAATCTCTTATGAATGTGTGTACGTGCCTCTGAACATCCGAGCGTGTGTCCAGTTCTCCAGTTCTTGATCTTCCAGATGTTGTTGTGTCGCAGGTTTCCTCAGCACTGGAGATCAGGCAGCGAAAGGCAACTACGGTCTGCTGGACCAGATCCAGGCTCTGCGCTGGGTGAAGGAGAACATCCAGGCCTTCAACGGGGATCCCGAGCGAGTGACGATATTCGGCTCGGGAGCAGGAGCCTCGTGTGTCAGTCTGCTGACCCTCTCACACTATTCTGAAGGTCTGTTGAAGATTGAGGCATTTTAAGCTGAAGGGCCCTATTTTAACGATCTAAGCACACGGTCTAAAGCGCAGGGCGCAGGTGCACTTAGGGCGTGTCTAAATCCACTTTTGCTAGTTTAACGACGGGGAAAAATGGTCGGTGCTCCCGGCGCTGGTCTAAAAGGGTTGTCCCTATTCTCTTAATGAGTAATGGATGTGTTTTGGGCGTAACGTGCGTTAAACCAATCAGAGTCTCATCTCTCATTCCCTTTAAAAGCCAGTTGCGCTCGAGCCATGGAGGATTCGCTGTTTACATGGAGGAATTTACAAACGGAAAAACTTAATGCCTCTCTAGCGAGGAAACGGATCTGCTTGTGCACGAGGTTTTTCATTTTACAGTGACATATTACACTGCAAAAAAAATTACATTTTCTTGTCTTCTTTCTTCATTCTTGTATCGAATTCAAGATACTGGAGAAGCAAAATGACTGAAGATATAAAGTCTTTTATGCTGAAAAAAGTATCAAACTTTAGTGAGTTTATGCTTAAAACAAGAACAAAAATCTGCCAATGGGGTCAGTAAGCCGCATAATTTTGTTTTCCTTTTGAATTAATTAGATTTTTCTGACCCCATTGGCAGATATTTGTTCTTAATTTAAGCATAAACTCACTTTATTTTTCAGAAAACAAGACTTTATATATATATAAGTAATTTAGCTTCTCCAGTAAATAGGGCTGTAGTCAAGACCACCTTTGTCGAGTCCAAGACAAGCCCAAGACCAGGACTAGTCGAGTCCAAGTCAAGACCAAGTCCAAAGAGGTTCGAGTCCAAGACAAGACCGAGTCCAAAAAGGTTCGAGTCCGAGTCAAGACCGAGTCCAGGACAGGACAGGAAAAAAAAGTCTTATGCATGACATTATCAAGACAGTCATTTTGGGTTATTATTTGTTGATCTAAAAGCAAAAACAATGTCACAACACCCAGGATTTTTAAGTATAGATATTCCCCTTGATATCATATAATCTTCTAATCTAAAGAAAACAGAATGATGACATATGGTGATACCTCATAATAGCAGTGTTAGAACTGATATACAAACACCAACCTACTACTATTACCACTGCTAGGTACTAGTACTGAGCATTTGAGCAACTAAATGACAATAGCTTCACTCCAGTAAAATATATCTGTGATAATTTCTTCACGTTAAACCGAACTTTTATTTTGACGGGTTTCTGAGCGTATCTGACGATGAAATGCTGAAGATGAACGTGTACTTGAGTATGTGTAGTACATGAACCTGCACTCATTTGCAGAGACTCGCTGAACAATCAGACTTTGATATCAGTCTTTAATATTCACAGTCACTAGTCCATATAGCAATTTGATATTATAATCGGCAGTGAATAGACGGATCTGTTATTTCAGCTATGCGCCGGTATTGCAGTAAATAGTAGAAAATAAATAACACGCGCAGGTCATCATCTACGGAGGTTTCTGCGGAAGTCTGCGGGAAGCATACTACAATAATACGTTATTACTGGGAACATAATAAAAAAACCTGGACTCGGTCGAGACCAAAAGCCATATTTGGCAAGACCAGTGGCCGAGACTGAGACAAGTCCGAGTCCGAATACCAGCGAGTCCGAGACCATAGAAAAACGGTCTCGAGTCCGGACTCGTACTACAGCCCTGCCAGTAAATGTTTAAAGTCCCCCTGTAATCAATAGTTTTATCCCTTAAAATTCATCTTTGATCACCAAATGTCTTCATCCCTTAAAATATCTTGAATGTAACTCGACACCCTTGCCTCATTTAGTATGCGTGGCTCTATGAATATGCAAATGAGCCCCGCCTCCACTCACTCACTCAGCTCAGAGATCCACTGGTTGACGATCACACGTTGATCTGATTGGTTACAGGGTAGTTTGTGACGTCAGAAACACCAGCGATTTCAAAGCGTGTGTTTGAGACTGTCTTTGGTTCACTGCAGTTTTAAGGAGGAAATACTCAGCAATGGTGTCGATTGATGAATTTACACATGCTTTGTCTTAAAGCATATTAAAAACACCACATAGACACATAAACAACATTAAAAGCTGGATTTTCACCACAGGGGGACTTTAAACATTTTTCTTTCAAAAAAGAGTCATCAGAAAAATCCTTAAATGAAGTGTTTCATGACTCTCTAACACTGAGTGTTTGTGTCTCAGATCTGTTTCAGAAAGCAATCATTCAGAGTGGCACGGCTCTCTCCAGCTGGGCCGTCAACTACCAGCCGGCCAAATACACGCGCATGCTGGCCGAGAAGGTCGGCTGCAACGAGGACGACACGGTGGAGCTGGTCCAATGCCTCCAAAACAAAAACTACAAGGAGCTCATCGAACAAAACATCACCCCTGCCAAATACCACATCGCATTCGGACCCGTGATCGACGGAGACGTCATTCCCGACGACCCGCAGATCCTCATGGAGCAAGGAGAGTTCCTCAACTACGACATCATGCTGGGAGTCAACCAGGGCGAGGGATACAAGTTCGTGGACGGGATCTTAGACAGCGAGGACAGAATAACCGGAAACGACTTTGAGTTCGCAATTTCAGAATTCGTCGACCACTTGTACGGCTATCCGGAAGGAAAAGACACCCTGCGGGAAACCATAAAGTTCATGTACACGGATTGGGCGGACAGGGAAAACCCGGAGATGCGCAGGAAAACGTTGGTTGCGCTTTTCACGGATCACCAGTGGGTGGCGCCGGCCGTGGCCACAGCGGATCTGCACGCTCAATACGGGTCGCCCACCTACTTTTACGCGTTTTACCACCATTGCCAGAGCGATATGAAACCGGCCTGGGCCGACTCTGCACACGGAGACGAACTTCCCTATGTCTTCGGCATTCCAATGATCGGACCCACGGATCTGTTCAACTGCAACTTTTCCAAGAATGACATTATGCTGAGCGCCGTGGTCATGACGTACTGGACTAACTTTGCCAAAACTGGGTGAGTACGTGACGCATGCGTTTACATGAACTAAATTAATTAGTGGAGAAAATGCATAAGCACCTCACTGCAAAAAATATCGTCTTACTCTTGTTTTTCTATACAAATATCTAAATATTCGTAAATCAAGATATTAATTTTAAAAGTATGAATAAATTATTATTAATATATTAAAATAACCTAATTCTATATTAAAATGTAAAAAATTTACTTGTTTTTATTAAAGAACATACATAACTTCTAGAATCCAAAAATGATTCATGGTTATTTCATGGAATATATTTAATTAATAAATATCTATTTTTAATCAATAAATAAATAAACTTGACATATTTAATATATTCAATTATTTTACCACATACCTTTATTTTATTTCATTATTTTAGAAATAATAATAAGAAATAATAGACATTGCTGAAGTGAATTTTAGTCAAAGTTTGACTTATTTTAGTGCAGTACACTGACACGAATCAAATGAAACATTAATTAATAAATTAAATCTGTGACCTGTCTATTTTAACTATGCTTAAATCCCTATAGTATTTCATAGGCAAAGTCCATTTTGGCTTCACATAAAAATTATGATATTGGAAGAAAAATATAAATGTTATGATTTAAGAAGATATTTGTGCTGGAAAACAAGACTAAAATATTGAGCAGAAAAAAAAAGATATATATTTTTTTACAATATACAGTATTTCCTTGATATAAATATAAAATGCATATTGAGATGTACAGTTGTGGCCAAAAGTGACGTCCGCAAAAATGTACATCTTCACCCTTTATTCAAATATTATATTTTGTAGTCATATTGCTATACACAATATTCAAGTTTTCAAGAAAATTTCAAGTTTAAGTGTCAGTTTTACATTAAGCTACTATATATAATGTTGAATATAATGTATAATAATGCAATGGGGGAATATTTGAGTGTCCTGATAATGCCAAATGTCTGATGTTACCAGTAAAAAGTGGCCTAGATTATTTTAAATATATCTAGTCAGTGAAAGAGTGCAAGCATATTCATCTAAAATAATTCTGTATTTTCAGCTTCAGAATCAGAATCTGGTGTCTCTATTGTCCTGTGCTTTGGGTTTCAGCACCAAGTCCAAGCCTATTCATTTACACACACAATGTAAAACCAAATTTAGCATTTTAATCAACAGTACATTTTTTGTTAACCTTTTATCATATGTCTTGGAGTATCGCAATAATATCGTATCGTGATATGTATCGAATCGTGACATGAGGGTCTCGTTACACCCCTAATACACACAGCCTTGCTGAGCAGAAGAGCCTTTCAGAAACACAAATAATCGTACCGATCCAAAACTTTTTACTGGTAGTGTGTATTGCACATTAAAGGCATATTGTATTGCTCTACTTCACAGAGACCCAAATCAGCCAGTTCCTCAAGACACAAAGTTCATCCACACTAAACCGAACCGCTTTGAGGAGGTGGCCTGGTCGAAGTACAACCCTAAAGACCAGCTGTACCTTCACATCGGCCTGAAGCCTCGTGTTCGCGACCACTACAGAGCCACCAAAATCGCCTTCTGGTTGGAGTTAGTGCCACACTTGCACAACATCAACGAACTCTTCCAGTACGTCTCGTCAACGACCAAAATCCCACCGCAAGACACGACGCCTTTCTCCTACACCAAACGCTTGTCCAATAAACTCTGGCCTTCGACCACTCGCCATCCTCCCGCTCCTCCAGCAAACACCAAACAGATGTCGGATCAGCAGAAAACATCGGAGCACGCCGACGGGACGGTCATCATCGAAGCGCGGGATTACTCCACCGAACTGAGCGTGACGATCGCCGTCGGTGCTTCGCTTCTCTTCTTAAACATCCTCGCGTTCGCAGCGCTTTACTACAAAAAGGACAAACACCGGCTAGAGTCGAGTCGCAGACTCAGTCCTCCGAGAAACCTAGCGAACGACATTCCCCGCGTGCCGAGCGAAGAGTTGATGTCCCTGCAGATGAAACAACTCGACCACGATCACGATCACGACTGCGATTCGCTGCACGGCCATGACATGATCCACCTGAGCTGTCCGCCCGATTACGCGCTCACGTTGCGCCGGTCGCCCGACGACGTGCCGCTAATGGCGCCGAACACCATCACGATGATTCCCAGCTCTTATGCGGGAATGCAGCCGTCGTATCACAACCCGTTTAACGCGTTCGGGAACAGCACTCCGAGCAGCACGGGTCTCCCTCACGGACACTCCACCACGCGAGTATAACGGACTCTTCGATGCGCACCCAAACGCTGAGGGTGTTATTTTGCTACGGACTCTTTTATGAATTAAGTAACGTTACACTTATTAACCTGTATAATGTGATCAGTGAATGTAATCATTTTTCGCATTCATGGTACAGCGACCGAAGCACTCAAAAAATATGATTACGTAAATTAAGGAATATTATTTGCATCCTGATTTCTTGATTAACGTGTGAGACGATTTATCGATTTATCGTGGCATTGCAGCACAAATACCTGCATCTTAAGCCCCGTTCACACCAAGCATGATAACGATAACGATAAAAATATAGATCGTTTTAAATGTAAAAGTCTGACTTTTCAGAACAACTTTTTTTCCAGCTGATGAATGATAAATACATTGACAGCTAATCGGAATCCATCCTTCTTTAAAGAGCGTGAGCATTTAAAGCGACAGAACACAAAACTGCAGCTCTTATAATAGAATTGTGCGTTTGTGTGGATCTTAATATAGTTATCGTTATAGTTTTGATGTCAAACCTTCAGGCCTTACGCATAGATATCATGTTCAGACACATGTCGGATTTTTAACCACTCAGAATGCCCCAGCAACCACCTAGCAACCACCCAGCATGCCCCAGCAACCACCTAGCAACCACCTAGAATGCCCCCAACAAACGCTTAGCAACCACCCAGAACGCCCCAGCAACTGCCCAGCAATCACCCAGAACGCCCCAGCAACCGCTTAGCAACCACCCAGAACGCCCCAGCAACCGCCTAGCAACCGATTAGCAACCATCCAGAAGCCCCAGCAAACGCCTAGCAAACACCCAGCAACCACCCAGAACACCCCAGTAACCACTCAGAACGCCCCAGCAACCACCTAACAACCACCTAGCAGCCACCCAGAATGCCCCAGCAACCGCCTAGCAACCACCCAGAACACCCCTAGCAACCGCCTAGCAACCACCCAGAACGTCCCAGAACAACCCTAACAACCACCCAGAATGCCCCAGCCACCTCCTAGCAAACACCCAAGCAACCACCTAGCAACCACCCAGAACACCCCAGCACCCCACATTGCGCCGGTCGCCCGATGACGTGCCGCTAATGGCGCTGAACACCATCATGATGATTCCCAGCTCTTTCGCGGGAATGCAGCCGTCGTATCACAACCCGTTTAACGCGTTCGGGAACAGCACTCCGAGCAGCACGGGTCTCCCTCACGGACACTCCACCACGCGAGTATAACGGACTCTTCGATGCGCACCCAAATGCTAAGGGTGTTATTTTGCTACGGACTCTTTTATGAATTAAGTAACGTTACTCTTATTAACCTGTATAATGTGATCAGTGAATGTAATAATTTTTCGCATTCATGGTACAGCGACTGAAGCACTCAAAATATATGATCACGTAAATTAAGGAATATTATTTGCATCCTGATTTCCTGATTAATGTGTGAGACGATTTATCGATTTATCGATTTATCGATTTATCGTGGCATTGCAGCACTAAACCTGCATCTCAAGGCTCGTTCACATGAAGCATGATAACGATAAAAATATAGATTGTTTTAAATGTAAATGAACAGAAACGGCATAGAGGAACAATATCAATGGAATCACTTTCAGAACGACTTTTTTCCAGCTGATGAATGATAAAAACATTGACAGCCAATCAGAATCCATTCAGCTTTAAAGAGCGTGAGCATTTAAGGCAACAGACAACAAAACTGGAGCTCTTATAATAGAATTGTGTGTTGGTGTGGATGCTAATATAGTTATCGTTATAGTTTTGATATCAGCACCTCCGGCCTGATGCACAGATATCATATTCAGACATGTCAGATTTTTAACCACCCAGGACGCCCCAGCAACCGCCTAGCAACCACCTAGAACGCCTCAGCAACTGCCTAGCAACCACCCAGAATTCCCCAGCAACCACCCAGAAAACCCCAGCAACCGCCTAGCACGCCTCAGCAACTGCCTAGCAACCACCCAGAATTCCCCAGCAACCACCCAGAAAACCCCAGAAACCGCCTAGCAACCACCCAGAACACCCCAGCAACCGCCTAGCAACCACCCAGAATGCTTCAGCAACCGCCTAGCAACCACCCAGAACACCCCAGCAACCGCCTAGCAACCACCCAGAATCCCCCAGCAATCACAGAGAACACCCCAGCAACTGCCTAGCAACCACCCAGAACGCCCCAGCAACCACCTAGCAACCACCCAGAATTCCCCAGCAACCGCCTAGCAACCACCCAGAACACCCTAGCAATCACCTTGCAAACACCCAGAATGCCCCAGCAACTGCCTAGCAACCACCCATAACACCCCAGCAACCACCTAGCAACCACCCAGAATTCCCCAGCAACTGCCTAGCAACCTAGCAGTGATCGTGCCTGGAGTGTACGGGCCTTGACTCATGTAACTGCCTGTGAAAGGTGAATGTGTGAACACGTTATTGATCGTGACAGCCGTAATTCACGAGTGATGGAGAAGATCAGGCATATATGCAGATTTAGGTGTGTGAATCGCAGCGGTGGAATTATGCTGGTAAACTCAGATCATAGTAACACACCGAAATACATTCATAATTATGTAGGCTGTAGAAAGACCATAAAGTTTGAGATTTGAAGGCTTTAAGAGCCTGCAGTCTTTCAGACGGACAAACAGACATGGATACAGATGGTGGACAACCAAAATGCCTATTACCGCCGCGCCAGCTGCCGCGGCGAAATCACCGCGGCGAAAATAAACCAGCCGCATTTCAAAGTCGTTCCCGAAATGACCGCCAGGTGGCGCAAAGGGACATTGTGCAAAACAGCAGCAATTTCCGCATTTTAAAATGTAAGTGGGTTAAATATAAAACCCTAAGCCTAATAGGCATATTTTTCATATATATAAATAGGCCTATTAGGCTACAACAGAATAGAACCAAATATAGAATAAATTTTAGAACTGAAAAAATAGAATCAAAAGTTAAAAATAGAGACGATATTAGGAGCAATGACGCGGAATATTTTTACTATTCTATTGAGGAATTAGATAAATGAAGAGCTCTCGTGAGCGATACAATTGCATAGTAATTTATAGTGATTTCAAAAGCAGTCCTTAAAAAAAAATACATGGAGTAGTGTGGCATAATTTTTGAGAGATTACTCGGAACAAAAAAATGTCACAACGCGTTTTGAGATTGTTTTGAATTAAACATTGAAGTTTAAAATGTAGTGTTTTGGCACACCAGGCCGAGTGGCGTTACGCATTGTTCAAAAATCAGGTTTTATTCTGGCATGTTGAACTGGCGTTATATATATATTTTAATATATATTTATATATATATTTTAATATAGGCTATATATATTTTGATTTATTAGATTTAGATTTTAGATTTCGTTAGATTTATTTTTCTCATAACAGCTAAAATAACTAATATATGCCTTGTCTTAATATGACCTACTTAATATAGGCAATAGGCATATAATAGCCTATATAATAAATTAGCAAAACTTGGCCACTAAATATTTAATTTTCAATTATTTTAATTATCACAATTAAAGTTTTAATTTTATTAAATTGAACAAGCGCAACAATCAGCATTTAATCAAATATTCTAAAAGATGTATTATTAATAATAATGTTATTTCAACATAATATTTCGTTTTTTCGACATAATGTGTGCGTGCAACAAACAAGATGTGTAGCCTATTTGTAAATCCGGTGATGCGTGCATTGATTTTTATCAATAAACTAGTGTTTTCTGACAGTGTCGACTACAAAGACGAAGTTGACGATCGCCATATTTGTAGTGAACGCACCTAGAGAGAAATGCACATATAGACATAATCAGAGAGTAGCCTTTTTCTTTTCGTTTTGAATTATTTCGTTTGAAGACATTTCAAGCTTTGTGTATTTGATGTATTTATCATGTCTGTGTGAGGCATACGCTGAGTTTCGTTAAGTTAGGAGGATGAGATGCGCTCCAGCTGACGTGCAACGCAAGTGACCGCGCGGGCGCCTCCATGATTAGAGTCTGTTATATTTGCTTCTCTTACTTATTTAAATACAGGCAATTGGTTGATGAAAAATTGATTAAAATTAAGATACAATTTATAGAAAACGAAATTCACTTTAAAGAAAGGTTTTCTACTAAACAAAACGTAATGAAGTGGTCAAAATCATGTCTGACCAACTCCATATCCATCTCTCGATATAATGCATCCTATCTTACTCGTGCTGTTCACTTTTCATATTCAACATAGATGGAAAAAAATAACATTATAATATTTTAACAAATATGATACTAAATGAGATTATTTAATGGCTACAACAGTATAGTAGGCCTATAGAATCTATTTGTACAAATTGCTGCACATTAATTTAATTAAATGAAACCTTGTAACGAATTCACATTGAAGGGTAGACTGTGTACAGTTGAGACACCTTAAATAACTTGCGTTCGCAGCAAGCACAAGTTGTGATTTTTGCTGTGCACTTGCATATTAGTGTCAGCTGGGAAGGAAATATAGAGACCAGACCTCTTGGAACTTTAACTGAATACATAGCGTTGGTAAAGCATACTGAAATTACATCCCTACAAATTTATTAGGCCCTACTGAAAATAAATGTATCGAATTTAAGCAAAGTAGCCTAAATGTTAAGACTGTAAGCCCTTTGCTTTTTTACGTAGCCTATAAAGGACTCTTATAGCCGACTTTGTGTTAATTTAATTTGTAGAGGATTTTTTTTAACTCAAACATTAACACTGAAATAAATGAAACTAAATTATTGTAAATTTTTTGGCACACCACGACGAGTGGCGCTATGCATTGTTCTAAAGCCAGGTTTTATTCTGGCATGTTGAATTAGTGTTGGACAAACGCGGCGGCGCGTTCATTTGAATGAAGAGCGTTTGAGCGAACACACACTGGAACGTTAGGCCATGTCGCAACGAGTGAATCGTGGCCGAGTGGTTGAACTTACGTTACGATCATATAGATGACACGGGTTCGAATCCCGAACTAACTTGGACTACTGATATTTTTATATTAGCCTATTAATGCATTAATGCGTTTAAACAACAAACAATAAAATCAGAACCAGTATTCTGTTGCGTTCATGGTTTCAGTGGCAGTAATGCATCCACGGCTTTTCAAAATGTCACAAAGCGTTTTGAGATTGTTTTGAATGAAATATTTAAGTTTATAATTAAGTGTTTTGGCACACCACAACGAGTGGCAAACTCTTTGTTTTGTTTTGCAAACTCAGCTAGCCTGTGGGGGGTTTGGAGAAGGCAATAGTTGCTTTATCGTGGGGGTGCAGGACAGAGGTGTTAATGTTCTGTCTTTCATATGGAGAGTGTCGGAGCCAGCCTGATGAGCAGGCAAAGGCTAAATTCTTTTAAGGATTAATCTCAAAATCTCCAAAAGTCCATAGCCTATGTACAGTAGGCCCTATATCTTATTAAATTATATATTGTAGTTTTATTGATTGTATTTAAAGGTTTTCCACACACAATTTCAATTTAGCAGATACAGAGCTCTTTAATTCGCGACCCACCTCGTTTTATTGTAAGGTGAATTCAGCAAGGCATGTTGTATCTTTGAAGGAACAAAAGCTATTTGTTACTGCCACTGAAACCATGAATGCAACAGAATACTGGTTCTGATTTTATTGTTTGTCGTTTAAACGCATTAATAGGCTATTATAAAAATATCAGTAGTCCAAGTTAGTTCGGGATTCGAACCCGTGTCATCTATATGATCGTAACGTAAGTTCAACCACTCGGCCACGATTCACTCGTTGCGACATGGCCTAACGTTCCAGTGTGTGTTCGCTCAAACGCTCTTCATTCAAATGAACGCGCCGCCGCGTTTGTCCAACACTAATTCAACATGCCAGAATAAAACCTGGCTTTAGAACAATGCATAGCGCCACTCGTCGTGGTGTGCCAAAAAAAGTACAATAATTTAGTTTCATTTATTTCAGTGTTAATGTTTGAGTTAAAAAAAAATCCTCTACAAATTAAATTAACACATTTTTTCGATTTTTTCTTTCGTGATTTGTGTGGATGACACACAGCGACATATACAGTATTATCAGCTGTATTATTAATGCTTAATTTCGAGAAAGACCCGCCGCGCGCAGTGAGGGAGACCAAACTAGTAAAAAAATATCCAGCGCGAGAGAGGCAAAGAAAAACGCCTGTTCTTAATTTATGTTGCTTTGAACTTTTTTCGTTTTGTACCGTTTTAATTTTTTAATTTAGCTGCAATTTCTTTGACAATAGAAATTTAAAATGTTGCAAGAATAAGATTCTGTGTTTCTTATTTTGCATCACAAAGGGAATAAACTCTATCGATGCAACCCTGTTTAAATAAATAAACTGTCCCGACACTTTATTCATACCTTGAAATGTGCGATGGGTTTTCAAACTTAATTTATTTTCTTTTTCTTTTACATTTTCAGTTTATTTTTTAATTGAAAGTAATACTGTATTGAAAGTATTTTTCAGATTTTTTTCGATCTGTTTTGAAAAATGTCTTCCGTTGCTATGGCCGGGTATCACTGTCAGGCATCTCAATCTCGTGAATGATTCACACACACAAAAAAAAATAATTTAGCAGATTAAAGACGAGCTTCATCATCTTCATTTTCTGGTGCAATCGGCTGACAGTCTTCCTTCATCAGATGTGTCGTCTTTGCAGCGGCACAACTGGAATGTTGCAAATTTATGTTGTAATGTACAATTGATAATTAAACAAGACGATTGACTTTAATAAACAGATGCATATTTAAGCATCAAGAACGGAAAAAACATAAACACTGTCAGCTACACTGAGATTCGATCTCAGATCGTTTGAAGCTCCGATTGGCTATTGTTAATGCATTGACCACAGAGCTATGGTCTGAATAGCCTAGGTCTACTACTGTTTGTTCGGTATTTGAACCGATTTGAATTCGGCCACGAATTTGTTTTGTTTTATTTTGTTTTAAAATGTATTTTTACATATTTTGCTTTCGTTAATGTTAACCAATTCTGTTGTAGCATAATAGGCCTATATTTTTTCCCTAAAAGTTTGTTTTATTCTCTACTTTGTTTGTTTATATTTTTACATATTCAATCAGTCTCATTTTTGTTCAAATAATGATTTTTTTTTTTTTTTTTTTTACAAGATCTTGCGCCATGTTTATTTATTTTTTTTCAAATTTTTTTGTTTAAAATAAACAGATAGGAAACTTACCTTTTAAAATGCCGCAGTTGCTGCTGTTTTGCCCTGTCACTTGCGGCACCCGGTATAGCCTAGTCATTTCGCTTCGACTTTGAAATTCGACTGGTTTATTTTTGCTGCGGCAGTAATAGGCATTGTGGTTGATTATTTATTAAATAATTCAATTGATAATCATAACAACATGTAAGCCTATTTAATTCTGAATATAACAAAGAATGCTTAAACCGACTAACATCGGTTAGTAACTGCAAGTCCTGAAAATGTTTTAATTTTATGTAAGTAAATGACAAGTAACCTATTGACATAGCCTTTCTAAATTATAGAAAAACTGGGCACACACTTTTAACGTGTCTACTTTGTTTAAATTTAATGAATTTGAATTCGTTTAACCACAATATTTATCTTGAATTTATCTGTGGCCTCTCAGCTCAGATTACTGCCGCGGCAGATTACGTCATAAAGAGAATAAACGGACACTTTTCAAAGTCTGTGATTACAGCGCCACTCAGCGGTAAAAGGCAGCAAATACACATCCCAATTTTGCCGCCGCGGGAACGGCGGCGGTAAAAGTCTCATTCTGGTTGTCCACCATCTGTAGATTGAATTTCCCTCTAATGTTCTAGAGTGAGTTCTGTCTGTCATTATGGGAGCATTGTGTGGTGATTTAAGAGGATTTATTAAAAAGAAAATTTAGTCCCTGTGCCAAATTAAACTTTAATTAACCACATTCCCAGTGTTTTTCTAAGTGCGACTCAAAAAGTGCTTGAATAGAAAAGAAAAACCTTGCGTGAGGAGCCACACGTGTCACATCTCACATGTTAATCCTGAGATCAGGTTGCAATGTGAAACTCTGAGAGGATCTTCTGTCAGATCTTAAAGGTGCTTTCAGCCAGTCTGCAAACTCAATAACAGAACAATAACACAACACGCCAAATGATTGACAGGTGGAGACGAGTGTTTCTGATTGGCTATACTCTTTTCTTCTGATTTCACGTTTCTTTCATATCTGTCAGGCTGTAGCAGTGAAATACATTTTTGGTGGTGGTGGTGGTGGTGGTGTGGGGTGGGCGGGGCTTAAAATGAGGGAGCCACAATATATATAGGCTATATATAAAATTAATATTATGTTAAATTAGAAATTGGATGTGTTTGTGACCCATTCAAAATACCCAAATGTGTTTTGTTCAGTTTTACATGTGCAAATAAACAACATAACATGAGGATTCACACATTGTCACATGCAGCACTTCTGTGAATGGAGATAAACAGAATAAAAAAAAAAAAGTGAAAAACATATATATGTGTGTGTATATATATATATATATATATATATATATATATATATGTGTGTATATATATATATATATATATATATATATATATATATATATAAAATGAATAAATATACATGAAATATATTTCACTTAAAAACTGCGCGACAAGTAGTAGCCTATACGCTGAGATTCGATTGAATTTTGTGACGCGTTCCACAAAACTTCACGGAAAGGAAACCGAGACGGCAGAAAGCGGCTGTGTGTGTGTTCTTTATTTTACAAAAGCACAATGTTTTGTTTTTATTGCGAGTGTACAAATTACACAAATTACAGTTTCGAATGATGTCTTACTCTTATCTGTATGACCATAAATGACAGAGTAAAAAGCGTAATATTGAACTTTGTGCATCCGCCATTGTCACCGCATGCTAATGAACTCTTTAATTTTCCATTTTAAAGGATTAGTTCACAATTTCCTGATAATTTACTCTCCTCCACGTCATCCAAGATGTTCATGTCTTTCTGTCTTCAGTCGGAAAAGAAATGAAGGTTTTTGAGGAAAACATTCCAGGATGTTCCTCCATATAGTGTCTTCAATGGGGTCCAACGGGTCGAAGGTCCAGATGTGAGTTTCAGTGCAGCTTCAAAGTCTCGACACGATCCAGCCGAGGAATAAGAGTCTTATCTAGACAAACCAGCGGACATTTTACAACAAAATACACATTTATATACTTTAAACCACTAATGCTCATCTTGCATGTCCACGACTTCACGCATTACGTGATCAGGTTGAAAGGTCACGCGGTTGTGTTCTCATTTTCTCCTCCGACTTCAAAATCGTCCGATATCGATGTTTTACCTTTCTTTTTGTAAATGGCGTTTGTCTTAGTCTTTGCACGTTCTCTTTGTAAACAATAGATCTGTTCTTACGCCTATGTCACGCTTGACCTTTCAACCTGATTACGTAATGTGTGTCGCATCACAGCTAGTACAAGACCAGGATTAGTGGTTAAAAGTATTTAAATGTGTATTTTGTTATAAAATGTCCGCTGGTTTGTCTAGATCAGACTCTTATTCCTCGGCTGGATCGTGTCGAGACTTTGAAGCTGCACCGAAACTCACATCTGGACCTTCGACCCGTTGGACCCCATTGAAGTCACTATATGGAGAACAATCCTGGAATGTTTTCCTCAGAAACCTTCATTTCTTTTCCACTGAAGAAAGAAAGACATGAACATCTTGGATGACGTGGGGGAGAGTAAATGATCTGGTCATTTTAATTCTGAAATGAACTACTCCTTTAAGCAGTCAGGAATCGTGGCTATGCTACTGGGCTGATGTGAGATTATCTATGTATTATTCCATTTAAACTGTTGCTTACAGCACCTTTAAGAGCTTGTATCAGTCTGGCGATGGCCTTCATCTGACAGTTTTCTTCCTCTCAGCCTAAATAGTGTTATTTTAGTGTATATAGCATATAGAATAAATTGTAAAAAATAACATCTGCAGCTTGTAATATTGCTTTCAATAGATTTTTCTCATTGGCTCTTGTACAGTTCTGAATGTACGTTTGCCATCTCCATCCCTCTGTGTGTGTTTGACCATTACAAAACATTATTTATGTGACAGTGGATTGTCTAGTCCTCCGTTTCAGTCACTATTCCATAACGTGAAACAGATTTGATAAAAACCATAAACAAATAGTTCTGTAGATCCATCATGTCCTTCTGCTTGAAACTGCATCAAATGGAACAGCAAAAGTAATGAGTGCTTTCCTGAACACCTGCCATTGGTCAGTCAAACATATAGTCCCGCCCCCCAAACCATGCCATTGGTTGAGTCAGAAGTTGACGTCAGGTCGTTAAGAAATGACACACTTCAACTTTAAAGTGATTTCGGTGTTTTCCAGAAAGATGAGTTACAGATTTAAATGTTTTCTTGGTCATTGTTTCGAAATTTCAATGTTCATCTTCCTGTGATTGTAATTTGTAAACAGGAAGTTTGAATACTGTCTGTTACTGTAAATTTCGTTTGCATAATGATTTATGAAAAAAAAAAAAAAAGGTTTTGAAAATTATTAATGTACACAGACATTATTTTTTACTTTTCCTGTAGCAAAAAGCTCCAGTGAAACTTCACCAGATGATCCATAAACACTATGAATTATCATTGGTCTGTAAATATATGAATCATATTACTCATTCATCTGCGTAACAGGGTACTGATGGACATGTACATGTTTCGATCATGTTGCTTCTTTAAATCTTTCCTCATACTTTACGCTGTATGAAACACGTGAATATGATTTGGTTTTGCCTCATTGAAAGGCTTGTATATGTAAGAGACTTTTTGCTGCTTTTTCTAAAATTAAATAAACTTAGATTTTACTCATTTGCTCACTCACTTTTCATGTTTGTATATATGTGATATTTTAGTTAATGCAGCTCTAGTGTATAAATAGTAGTTTTAATCTTCTGTTGATACATGTTTACACTGCTTTATGTCTACATTGTGGAATCGCTGATCTGTGATCCTTCAACACTTTTCATGTGGAGATTACATGAAGTCCTGTAAAACAGAGACAGAATGCACGCGTGTTTTTCAGTGTTTATGATTAAACACAGCAGCTGTTTTCAGGGGAGAAGATAACCAGGTCAGTGTAAGTGTGTGTTGTGCAGGTAAATGTTGATGTCCTCATCACATTGGACGACTCCTGACGACAGATGGTGGATCTTCAGCTTGTCCAGTGACAGGAGCATTAACTGCATGATCTCGCTCAGTCTGTGGCACTGAACCATCTGTGGTCACTCATGGACCACAGACACACAAATACTTCTGAAGGTTTGCAAATGGAGCATGAAAGCATACAGGCTGGATGTATGGAGGATTCAGCTCTTGCTATTCAATGCATTTAACTCTTTCCCCGCCAAGTGTCTTGGATTGCGCAGCTGTGTATGATTCGTTAACGTAATTTCCACTGAAACAAGAAGCTAAGGCGGGACATATTGAATGGCTCCTCCTCCTTTTCAAATAGCCAATAGCGTTTAGTTTACCTCACAGACTGCAAGTCGTACTTGACAACACCATGGAAGTGAATTTGAGCGTTGATGAAATGTTGGATTCAATAGTAGAGGTGAATAAATTCTCTAGCCATTTCATTCTTAACCAAGTTAACCAGTTGGAAAACGGAATAAAACTCGAGCGTTTGAGCAAGCGAACACACTTTCCAACACATCTTGCTCCGTGACGTGTCATTGGTCGCTTCAGCCAGGTGGTATTTATAGTAGAGGGGGCGGAGCTTTAGATTCTAGAGAGCATTTGATTGGACAGAAGATGTGATGAGTCGCGGTGATGTCATAATCTGTGATCTGTTTTAGCGGAAGTGAGAGACTGTACGTTTTGAATGCTTATATCTCCTAAATGAGAATTTTGTCATTGTTTTGGAAGCTTATTCATAACATTAAGGCTTACATATTCACATATTCATACTAAAAGCTAACAAAACGTACATTTTGATTTCAGGGGGCCTTTGAGTTGATCGCTTCCATCAACACCTCAAAGCTTCACAGTCGTTTCCTCTTCATGGGTTCAACATTTCATTCAGTAACGTTACGCAGTTTTGATTTATATGTTGTTGAATCGTGTTATTTTACATGTGCATCAGCAATGCTTCTATGGCTTGTTTCAGCTTCTTCTTCATCTGTGTTTTGATCTGGAGATTCAGTACTCTTTCAGAAGATGTGTAATAGCGCCCCCTACCGTCTAACAGTGAAAACACGGATTGCCGGAAAATTCCGTCAATGGCGGGGAAAGATTTTAAAGGGATAGTTTATGCTAAAATGAAAATTAAGTCCTAATTTATTCACCCTGCTGTTGTTGTAATGCCTTACACCCTTCTTTCTTTTATGGACCACAAAAGGAGAATTTGAAAGAAAAAAAAAAGTCCTCCTGAAGTCAATAATTTTCCCCTCATAATTGATCCCCAAAATTACATGTCTTAAAATATCTTGACTGTAACTCGACAGCCTTGTCTCATTTAGTATGCGCGGTTCTATGAATATGCAAATGAGCCCCGCCTCCACTCACTCACTCACTCAGCTCAGAGATCCACTGGTTGACGATCACACGTTGATCTGATTGGTTACAAGGTAGTTTGTGACGTCAGAAACACCAGCGATTTCAAAGCGTGTTTTTGAGACTGTCTTTGGTTCACTGCAGTTTTAAGGAGGAAATACTCAGCAATGGTGTCGACTTATGAACTTACACATGCTTTGTCTTAAAGCATATTAAAAACACCACATAGACACATAAACAACATTAAAAGCTGGATTTTCACCACAGGGGGACTTTACGATTTTAGATTTTCTTTATTTTCACAAAATTCTTTATTGTCAGTGTTGTTGTCATTTTTATTTAGTCATTTAGATTATTTTACTACAAGTTAAATTAAGAAATACACAAACGTATTTGAAACAACTATAGTTTTTGTAAAACCCCTGCACATTAATAAAAGCCAGTTCCTGAATGACATCATCTTGCAGGAAGTGACATCATCATTGGCAGGCAAACATCAGTGAGTATCATTAACTGATCTGACGAATTCATGAGTGTTTGTGCTGTTGGTTTGTTCGTGAACACTGATGGTAAAACATATTGCTGGTTCAGTTTGATGTGCGTCGGTTGAATCATCCGTGTTTTGTGACTGAAGTTGTTCTGATCACGTCCGCCTACACAGACTGAGTCAGTCTCTCTTCAGCTCGTGTGTTTCCCTGTCAGACTCTGACACTCGATGTGTTTCACCAGCTCATGTTTACAACAGAAAGTGTGGCTCGATTTCAGAACAGTGAATTTAAACATGCACACAAATTGACTCTTTAAAAGAATCATATTCTGTATATGTTAAATTCTCAACTGTTGTCTTCACATGCTATACTTCATATTCAAGTAAACAAATATAATTTAAGATTTCAGCATTTGCATTTATCTCATCATGCAGTAAGTGTCATACAGCCGATATTTGGATGCTTTGCTTCACGTTAATTAAAAATTAACCAGCTAAAAATATATATATGTTCTATTTGATAATTAGAAGGTCAGGTAAAAGGTTATTTGTGAATTAGGTTGTTTTTTTTAAAGTCCCCCTGTGGTGAAAATCCAGCGTTTAATGTTGTTTATGTGTCTATGTGGTGTGTTTAATATGCTTTAAGACAAACCATGTGTAAGTTCATAAGTCGACACCATTGCTGAGTATTTCCTCCTTAAAACTGCAGTGAACCAAAGACAGTCTCAAAAACACACTTTGAAATCGCTGGTGTTTCTGACGTCACAAACTACCTTGAAACCAATCAGATCAACGTGTGATCGTCAACCAGTGGATCTCTGAGCTGAGTGAGTGAGTGGAGGCGGGGTGAATTTGCATATTCATAGAACCTCCCATACTAAATGAGGCGAGGGTCTTTTTTTTTAAAGGAAAAAATGTAAATATGTAATTTGGGGATCAAAGATGAGTTTTAAGGGATTAATAAATGATTGACTAGGGGACTTTAAATATTAAAGGAACATTCCATTTTTTTTTATTTTTTTTTTGCAAACATTATGAGAATTACTAGAGTTACTTTTGAATGTTCTCTGAACAGAAGTAGGAACGTTTAAAAAATGTTAGACAAACGTCCAACTTAAATGTTTCAGAAATGCTATGTTTGTGCAAACATTTGTTCATAACTTTGCCAGAACATTCCCGGTTAGCTGGTGGGAGTCTCAAAGATAATTTTGCGATAGTAGGCACGTTTCCATTAAAGATTTGTGCAAAACTTTTGCGAAATTAATTAATTAATTAATTTTTTGTCTCGTATTCTGTCCAAACACACCGCGCCTTCTAAGTCAGCTTACTGTAAATGCACAAAAACGGTTTCCATTGCAGTTTTGCGAAATATTTCTTTTTCGAATTGCCTGAAAAACCTCCTCATGCGAGCGCAAAAACTTTTTTGCGATAAATGGGAGTTTTTGCAATTTTGTATTTTCATTTCGCAATTTCAATTTGCGCAATTTGAAGGGTAATGGAAACGCGGCTAGTGACAGGCCTGACTTTGATTATTCCTGCTATAGTACGTCAATATGAGCATTTGTTAAGGTTATACACCCAAATCAAACACCAGTTGGAGAGTTCAAACACTGTCAGATGAGATGCATGTTCTCCTGGATTATCCAGGACAGCGTTGCATGCTTATGATAAAGAAGATACAGCACATGCATCATCTCTCAGTCTGACTTTTGTCGAGCCTCCGAATTCAGCAAAGCAAGACTTTTAATGTGAGATGCTGATCTCGCTGCAGGTTTTAAAATAGTGACCGTTTCCCCTCTGGCCAATTTACCGAAGCTGAAGCTCCAGCGAGGAAGGTCACGCTCACAATCTCTGCTTATTACTGGAGCTGCAGTTATTATTATTGGGTGGTCCAGCAATGAGTGTGTCATCATGACCTTTAATATTTAATAACATTCACAGACAGTTATATTTGAAATATTGCTGAAAAAATGAGATGTAGATGAAAGCTTTGCCATGATGATATGAGTTGGATTTATTATATTATTTTAATTCATTATCATAATCATAAACAAACTGGTTTGCCGTATAAATAGTTTTCTGTTTACCTTACTCTGTTATTCTTAGATATACACCTATAGTGACTTAAGAATCGGATCAAGCTTCTGCATTGAAAAGGTGCGGGTTACATAATTACATAACTGTTTATCATTTATTTAACCGATTGGTTCAGAAATGCTGATCACAAGTGTCTGTCTTTATGAGTGACACATTGAACTGGTTTGTTTAAAATGCTGGTCCGTTCATAAACTAAACGAATGTCTCGATGAGTGAGTAATTGAATCATTCATTCAACCGATTTGCTCAGAAACAACTGATTCATTGAGGAAAGAAACAAGCGAGTCTCTTAATTCAGACCAATATCACAATGCTTCATGTAAAGATATACGGCAGAAACGGTAAGCGTGATACGGCAGAATCTTGCCGTTTTTCTCATTCCCGTCACGATTAGAGCGTCCCTGATTAAATATGCATGATTTTCTGTGGCTGAAAACACTGGCAAAAGCAATTTAATTAGTTTTCTGTGAAAAATAGCCTAACAAAGCGCTTGGACCTTGAGAGAAGAGGGTGCTGGGAACACAATATGTGACGATACGATACACACATCTCACTGTCCACACAATCATGATTCAGGGGAACTTCAGCCATCATGACAGTGTGAATCATCCTTCATTAAACTACATGACAAGACACAACGTTACTCATTTATACTTAAACGAGGCGTCTTCAGACTTTAAGGTTTAAAGGTTTAGAGAAATGCGGTCACTTAACTGTTGTTGAATGGAAAGGGTTTCAGATTCTCCAGAAATAGTAACTACACGAGGGAATAATGAGGGAATTTTTGGTGAGCAACTGCTTTAAATCCTCTGTGTTTTTGTGAGTTTGTGTGTGTTAATGCATCATGCAGCGCTTCACCTCACCGTGAGTCCTGAACAGAAGCGATCAGCACTTCTCATCGATTATCTGTCAGAGTTCACGGGGTTGAATGCTGTCACACACACACACACACACACACACACACACACACACACACACTGATCATCTGTCATCCAGCCATCATTATCTGTCAGAGTTCACAGGGTTGAATGCTGTCACACACACACACACACACACACGCGCGCGCTCGCGCACACACACACACACACACACACACACACACACACACACACACACACACATCATCTGTCATCCAGCCATCATTATCTGGGCTCTCTCTGCACGCACGGGGTCTCGAAGCAGAGATCGAGGCACTTCTTTCAATATTGCATATTATGATGCAAAATAAACATTAAAATATGAGGAAGTGATGGCGGTGAAGAGTCATTTTATGAGCGGAGCACATTAATATATATTATAGGCTGCATTTATTTGATCCAAAATACAGTAAAAATTCTGAATTTAAAACGGCTGAATGTTCAGCATCATTACTCCAGTCTTCAGTGTCACATGATCCTCCACAAATCACTCTAATATGAGGATTTGATGCTCGAGATACATTTATGATTGTTGTCATATTTTTTTTGAGGAAACTGTGATGCATTTTATTTTTCAGGATTCTCTGCTGAATAGAAACTTCAAAAGAACAGCGTTTATTTGCTGAATAAAAGTATTAATTTCTGTCTTTCTTTAAAAATTTCCTTAGCCAAAAGCTTTGAATAGTATATCAGGACTTTCACAAAAATCTGAAGCAGCACAACTGTTTTCAACACTGATAATAATCATAAATGTTTCTTGATCATCAAATCATCATATTAGAGTGATTTCTGAAGGATCATGTGACACTGAAGACTGGAGTAATGATGCTTAACATTCAGCTTTGATCACAGGAATAAATTACACTTTACTGTATATTCACATAGAGAACCATGGAAGCTTGTTTACGCCACACTTTTTTTTTAAGGTTATCTCACAATTGCGAGTTCATATCTCGAGAATTGCGAGAAATAGACTCGCAATTCTGACTTTTTCAAAATTGCATGTTCATGTTTCACAATTTCGACTTTATATCTCACAATTATTAGATAAAAAGTCGCAATAACCTTTAATTAATTTTATTCTGTGGCGGAAACAAGCTTCCACAGAAAACATTTATTTTAAATTGTAATAATATTTCGACGTCTCGTGGTTCCATCACAGAAAGCCACAAAATCACTTTCCAGAACATTCTCATTCACAGCTCCATGCTGGTGGAACACTCTCCCCACCCTCATCCGGAATGCAGAATCACTGGCAACATCGAAACATCACTTATCAGGCTTATGCTACTCTGAATAATGCCTGAACTTTGTATTCTGAGCACTTCTTGCGTTGTTGTTGTTTTTGCCTCTTCATGATGACTCGCTTAATTTAGTCCTAATTTGTAAGTCGCTTTGGATAAAAGCGTCTGCTAAATGACTAAATGTAAATGTAAATTTCACAATTTTTACTGTTTTTTTTTATTTTTATATACATATTTTTTTATATAAAATAAATTCAGCCTTAGTGAGCAGAAGAGACTTTTCCATAAAACAATCTGAATAATTCCAAACTGCATGTATTTTTTTATATTTTTTTGTACATGGACATTTACACAGTACACTTATAGCAGATGTTTTTCGTCATGTTGACCAGTTTCTCTTCCGCATGTAGTCACCCGGACACACACCTGACAGCTGTTTCTCCTGTGTGCGACACACTGCGCTTCATTCCTCTCCAGTCTTCAGCAGACCAACACTCATTAGTGAGCACTAAAATGACAGATGAGGGCTTCTATAATTAACACGCATCCGGTGCTGAGCTGTTATTAGTGTGTGTGTGTGTGTGTGTGTGTGTGTGTGAGAGAGGCAGCATTAGAGAACCAGAGAGAGGTAGACATGGCCATTATCTTACCTAACCTCTAACTTGCGTCTCAGGAAGACTAACACGAGCTGAGAGCGTCCGAGCACATGTCGAGAGATCCTATTCTGGGAATGTAAATGTCTGAGGAAAATACTCCTCCACATCAACTGTTTTTCTGCAGAACGGAGAATCAAACAGATCGATGTGAATCACCGCACTGGACGTCACGATCAGGCCATCATCCTGTCACTGTGTTCACCTGTTCGATTACAGTCTCAGCGTTTAGGCTCACGGACGTGTGTGTGTGTGTGTGTGTGTGTGTGTGTGTGTGTGTGTGTGTGTGTGTGTGTGTGACCTTTGAGAGACTCTGCTCTGCTGTTCTTCTCATTCAGAGGACACTCAGAACCTGCCAGAGTCGTTTAGCCTGAGGAATTACTCTGTCTTTCCTGGAAATATCCTTGACATTTTGTCGTATGGAACAGGGCGTTCAGAGACGAAAGGTGCTTGTACTCGCCAAACTGTGTGTGAAACACAAGAAATCACCTTTATTCTAACAGTATGTGCTATTATCGAGATTTGATTCCTGTCAACGTTAAGATGCAAATTCAAAGTACGTTCAGGGGGTCAAGAATTGGGTTTCATTGTCAAAACTGTTCAAAACTGTAAAAGTCTCTTCCTACGCTGCATTTATTTGATCATAAATACAGTAAAAATAGTGAAATATTATTCCAGTGTAAATCAGCTGTTCTCTATGTGAATATACAGTAAAGTGTAATTTATTCCTGTGATCAAAACTGAATATCCAGCATCATTACTCAAGTCTTCAGTGTCATGAAACACACATTAACACTCAACTGGCGTCAGACACTTTCTGCTAAAGACTGAAATAATGTGTAAAGCTCTAGTTCTGTTAATATAGTGCTCCCTTATTAATGGCTGATCTGGATACAGTTGCAGACCAGTGACAACATTGTAGGGTTGAAAATAATCCAAGATATTTGAAAATGAACAAAGACAGCTGTTTTTATGGTTTCCTCCCCCTCTTTCTTCCACAAGGACCATTTGGAGTTCCCAAAGGCACAGAGGGGCTGATGGGGATCAAGGCCTGTTGGCCAAGATGTGTGTACTTCGGGGTTGATGAATTGTCACACCTTTAGTACTGTGGGGGAAGTGGTCATGATCTGATTGGTCAGTTTGAACGTCTCACATTTGGGTTTTAGTCACATGGTCAGGGAAAGGATAAAACAAGTTTGTAACTGATGTTCTCGTTCTTTTATTCTCTGGGTCCCTTGCTTGGGGCTCTCTCTCTCTCTCTCTCTCTCTCTCTCTCTCTCTCTCTCTCTCTCTCTCTCTCTCTCTCTCTCCCCCCCCCCCCCCCATCTCTCTCTCTCTCTCTCTCTCTCTCTCTCTCTCTCTCTCTCCCCCCCCATCTCTCTCTCTCTCTCTCTCTCTCTCTCTCTCTCTCCCCCCCCCATCTCTCTCTCTCTCTCTCTCCCTCTCTCTCTCTCCCTCTCTCCCTCCCCCCTCCCCCTCCCCCTCTCTCTATCCCCCCTCCCCCTCCCCCTCTCTCTATCCCCCCCATCTCTCTCTCTCTATATATATATACCCCCCTCTCTCTATCTCCCCCTCTCCCCCCCCCCCTCTCTCTCTATCTCCCCTCTCTCTCTCTCTCTCTCTCTCTCTCTCTCTCTCTCTCTCTCTCTCCCCCTCTCTCTGTCTCTCTCTCTCCCCCTCTCTCTCTCTCTCTACCCCCCCTCTCTCTATATATATACCCCCCTCTCTCTCTATCCCCCCTCTCTCTCTATCTCCCCCCCTCTATCTCTCTCTCTATCTCCCCCCCTCCCTCTGTCTCTCTCTCTCTCTCTCTCCCCCCCTCTCTCTCTATCTACCCTCCCTCTCTATCTCTCCCTACGTTTTTATCATCTCATACATCTATTTTGTAACTATTTTAAGTGTAACCATAACCATATTTTGTCATTAAACCTTTTCAATTACAAATAATGTGCTAACTACTTTTGATTTGGTATTGCCTTTGAAGTGCTACATATTGCAATACAATATTGTCACTCTCTATAGCAACGCTCTCCCACATTTTAAACTATTGTAACTGCGCTTATTTCTGTCGTTGGTATAAGTAGCAGTGGTGAAATAGAAGAGAAATGTACAGTTTTCTACCATCTTGCTGACAACGTTTCTTTAGTCATTCGGCAGTCTTGCAGCCTGAACCCCTGCAGGAAATCCACCCTTACAGCCTCAGACTTCACTTTTCTGTTTAGATGTCAGAACACCCTAGCAACTGCCTACTGTAGCAATGCCCTAGCAACCACCACCCTTGCAACATTCTAACAAAGCCATAGCAACCAGTTGGAACACCCTAGCAACCACCAAATAATCCAAGTGTACCAGATGTGGGCCGGATCTGGGCCGACACTATGTTCCTGTCTGGGCCGAGATCATGAGCGCTCAATAACTGAACATCCCCTTAGCAGTGTGTATTTATTTTACACTTTTCATATAGCACAACAAACCTTTTTTACAGTCGTTGATTTTCGCAATTCATTCTTAAATCTTAAAGCTCATGGTCTAAAGCGCAAGTTCACTTAGAGCGTGTCGGAATCCACTTTTGCTAGTTTAACGACGGGAAAAATGGTCGGTGCTCCCGGCACTGGTCTAAAAGGGTTGTCCCTTTTCTCATAATGAGTAATGGATGTGTTTTAGGATTTATGCATTAAACCAATCAGAGTCTCATCTCCCATTCCCTTTAAATGCCAGTTGCGCTCGCGACATGGCGGATTCGCTATTTACATGACGGAATCTGATAGTGGAAAGACCGAACGCGTCTCCAGAGCGCAAACGGATCTGCTCGTGCGCGAGGTCAAAGTGCGCAAGCAGAACATCTACGGGACAAACCGAATTCACCATATCTTTATGCACACAATAATAATCTTTTACATTGTAATCCTTTTAATTTTAATATTTGGCATGTTTGTGTGTTGCTGTGCGTCCCTGTGTGTGTAATAAGCAGAGTGTGTGTAATAAGCAGAGTGTGTGTGTTGTGGACCCGCCTATAGGCGCACATTACTAACGCGCTCTTTAAATAACAAAAAAATACTGCGCCACTTTAGAGCAGGTTTCAGTTGGTCAATGTCTCAGTCTAATTCAGTTCCTCAAAATAGCAACACACTAACAATGCGCCAGAACACACACTCGACCTCAGACCAGCAGCCCATGGGCGCAAATGCATTTGCTATTTAAACACCGCGGCACAGGACGTGAAAATGAAAAGTGCGTCGGGCTGAAACTAGCAAAACACACTTGCGTCGCGCTTGGTGCTGCATTGCTCCGGGTGTAAGATAGGGCCCTTAAAGTTTTTATGCTGCACTGTAAAAGTCTCAACTTCTTTTCTTTTTTTTTCTTTTTTTTTTTGCATAGGCTTTTTGAGTTTTACTTACCACCGAAGAGATTTTTTGTCAGTTCACATTTTGTCAGTTCAAAAACATTGGACAAATCAATCGATTAAACACTGATAAGACATTTTTTGGGGGCTAAAATGAAAAAGCACGCTCCATAAAGTCGTGCTGAAATAAGGTCATTTTGATCAGTTTTACCTGCAGGGCCGCATGAACACGATCTCATCTCTCTATCCGCAGGCAGTTGTGTGCTTTCTTCTAATGAAGTGCTCTTGCTGAGATGTCTTCTGAGGTTTTTTCCAGCACACGCTGCTCCTGATTTATCTTAATATCTCATCGTCCACGTCATAATAATAGTTGCAGGCTAATAGTTGATATTTCCAGCTGAACCGTCACAACTGCTTCAGAGAAATGGAAGAAATACATGAGTGATATAATGAACCTCCTGCTTCTTTCTTTTTCAAACAAAATGTGCTGTTACTGTCAGAAACTAAAATATCTTATATTCATTTCAATAAATCACTGTTTTTAAGTTATAAGTTTTACGTCGCCAGAGTCAGACAGAGAATTTTGCAGTGTTGACAAATTATATTTTCTGTTTAATCACACATGTATTAGATGTAGAAGCCAAAATAAATGAATAAATAAATATTTTATCTCAGCAACATTTCTCATTTTCTCATTCAGTAAAGTTTAAATAAAAACAATAAATGCTTTATAGACATATTTAAAAACAATAAATAACTAATAAGAAAACAATAAAAAAGCAATAACTAATAAAAATGACACACACACACACACACACGCATATATATATATATATCCTCCTGGGACCCAAGAATAGACTTTTGTCCACTGTAGTGGACATTATATTTTAGTGAATTTCTCTGACATCATACATGTCACATGACACAACCTGGGTGTCCTGTAAAGAGCACATTCAGGACTTTTCAGAGATACCAAATGTTTGGAGGTTTCACCATGAAAACAACTTCTCCTTTGTCTTTAAAAATGTCTGACATTAATTTAGTGATCAAATGTAGCCTTCTTATGGAAATATGATAATATATTGTAATTATAATTTAAATTGGACTACTTTTCAAATTGTATTTCATAAAACAACATCTCAGGAAAATGTTAAGGGGTTTCAAATAAAAAAATTACTTTGTGTTACAGAACAGGGCGTTGATTTCATACGTGTCCACTGTAGAGGACACCAGGACTTAAATCATGTTTATCAGGCATTTTGTGAGACACAACAAGTGAATATGGAAATAAATTATACATCAATATTCCTATGAAATATTAGATATTATTATTAAAATGTTGCCAATTATTACTCCAATTATTACACTTCTTTTTTCATTAAATGTTGCTCCAAGAACACATTAAGGTGCAAATTAGATACAGTTTATATATACATTGCATTGAATGGGAATATTAATTAATGGACATTTTACCCACATATTGCATAAAGTAAAATGGTGTATCGATTCATTCCGTTATTTCTTTCATAACATAGGTGAGAATCATCTTTATACAAATTTTTGTTGAAAAAATCCTGAAACCCCCAAATTTATTGGTGATTGAAAAAAAATCCCATTGGTTTTGCCTATACATATAATTTCATGTCATTTTATTTTTTAAACAACTTAGTCCTGGCGTCCACTGCAGAGGACATAGCATAACGTATGAATAAAATATTATTTTTCAAAAATGTTTTTTTACCATTTGTTTATTGTGCTCTAAACAGTGTGATGACATGGAAAAAAACTAAATTCAAAAAACTTTTTTTTTCTGGGTCCCAGGAGGATATATAATGAAGAATGACTTTAATATTTATCTGAGTTTTACATGGACAAGCACAAACTGAATAAACCATGTGTTTTCTTCTTTCAGTCAAGGCACAGTAGAACAATATTCCTTTAATATTCATATTTCTGAATATATTTTTGTATTGATTTTTACTGTGAGACAGTAACAATGTTCTTCCTCAGTGTTTCTGTCTCGTTTTCCAGCACAAATATCTAAACATTCTTAAATCAAGACACATTTACTGGAGAAGAAGCAAAATGACTGAAGATATTAAGACTCGTTTACTGAAAATTTTGTTTATGCTTAAAATAAATAAATAAAAATGTGGTCAGAAAAATGATCTTATTTTCTCTTTGAATTAAGATTGGCAGATATTTGATTAGTTTTAATCACTTATAGCAAGTCTTAATATCTTCAGTCATATTGTTTCTCCAGTAAATGTATCTTGATTTAAGAATGTTTAGATATTTGTGCTGGAAAGCAAAGACAGAAATACATCATTTTTTTGTAGTGCAGTGATTTATGATATTTGATCATTTTTATAAAATATAGAGAACATTTATTAAAAGAACCTTCTGGCTGTTGCTGGTATAAAATACAGGATATGTTTTGTCTCGTGTCTCAGGAATCTGTCATTTCCTTCCATCTCTTGAATGTAAATGTGAGTTGCAAAAGCTGCCCTTTGACCCCTCTTCATCTCACGCATATCTGGCTCATTTCTCAGTGTCTTTCTCTGTGCTTTTCATCGAGCATTCACTGCTTGATCTAATTATGAGTGAGACGACACCTGAATGATTTACGCCGTCAATCTTCCCAACGGGGAAAAATGCAAATCAGGGTAATAGAGGTTAGTCGTCGTATCTGTAACTGTAATTTATTTTTTAATGCTTTTGCTGCAGATTACCAGAATCCCTCAAAACTTCACATTTATCTCATAAGACGACTGACAGACAGAATCGCTCAAGCCTAAACCTGAAATTAGTCGGGGTCAGTCTGTTCGAGATTCATGAGGAGTTTCTCTTTCCCATTTTCTGATTGTTAATCACATCCAGAGTGAAATTACATGTTGAATCCTCTGCTTTTCCACAGCCGACATTAGATTCTTCTGCACTGTGAAGAGATTATTGTCTTCTAGGACGCATTTAATGATAAATTTGCTGATTAATTTCAGCACAAAATCTGAGTAACTAAAGGGAATTTTTAAAGCTTTGCCCTGATTAATAAAACATGTTCATGAATGTTGGAGCAGGGAACTGCCCTCAGGATTGTCAGTGTTGTTCATGAGGACTGAGATATAAATCACTCTGAACTGAGTCTAAACTTTCAGCACTGCACTAGATAGATAGATAGATGGATGGATGGATGGATGGATGGATGGATGGATGGATGGATGGATGGAAATCTCAGACGATAGATGGATGGATGGATGGATGGATGGATGGATGGATGGATGGATGGATGGAAATCTCAGACGATAGATGGATGGATAGATGGATGGATGGATGGATGGATGGATGGATGGATGGATAGAATGACAGACGATAGATGGATGGATGGATGGATGATAGATAGAATGACAAACGATAGAAGGATGGATGGATGGATGGATGGATGGATAGAATGACAGACGATAGATGGATGGATGGATGGATGATAGATAGAATGACAAACGATAGAAGGATGGATGGATGGATGGATGGATGGATGGATGGATAGAATGACAGACGATGGATGGATGGATGGACGGATGGATGGATGGATGGATGGATGATAGATAGAATGACAGACGATAGATGGATGGATGGATGGATGGATAGAATGACAAACGATAGATGGATGGATGGATGGATGGATAGAATGACAGACGATGGATGGATGGATGGATGGATGGATGATAGATAGAATGACAGACGATGGATGGATGGATGGATGGATGGATAGAATGACAGATGATAGATGGATGGATGGATGGATGGATGGATAGAATGACAGACGATGGATGGATGGATGGATGGATGATAGATAGAATGACAGACGATAGATGGATGGATGGATGGATGGATAGAATGACAGACGATAGATAGATGGATGGATGGATGGATGGATGGATGGATAGAATGACAGACGATAGATAGATGGATGGATGGATGGATGGATGATAGATAGAATGACAGACGATAGATGGATGGATGGATGGATGGATGGATGGATGGATAGAATGACAAACGATGGATGGATGGATGGATGGATAGAATGACAAACGATGGATGGATGGATGGATGGATGATTGGATAGAATGACAAACAATAGAAGGATGGATGGATGGATGGATGGATAGAATGACAGACGATGGATGGATGGATGGAT